>VZSE01003592.1:602230-750902 GCA_013398275.1 Promerops cafer | reverse complement strand
CCCGCGGGACGCGCCCCGGGGCCGCTGCTCCCGCCGCTGACCGGGATGCCCGGGCGCCTCCCGGCACCCGCACTTCTGCCCGGCCGCTGCACGGAGAGCGACCGCGCTCCCGCACCGAGTCCACCTGTCCCCAAAGCCACCGCCACCTGCTGAGCGGCTGCGTCGCCACTGTCCCCAAGCCACCGCCATACCTCCCTGCTGTGTCCCCTCCACCCCCAACTGTCATCACACCTCCCTGCCGTGTCCACTCCATCCCCAAAGCCACCATCGCACCCCCCTGACGTGTCTCCTCTGTCCCTGAAGCCACCATCACACCTCCTTGCCCTGCTGTCCCCAAAACCACCGTGACATCCCCCCACTGAGGGGCTGCATCTCTAACGTCCCCAAATCACCGTCACTTATTCCTACCGTGTCCCCTCTGTCCCCAAAGCCACCATCATGCATTCCCACTGTATCCACACTGTTCCTAAAGTCACTGTCACATGTCCCCACTGTGTCCCTGCTGTCTCCAAAACTACCATCACACCTCCTTGTTGTGCCCCCACTGTCCCCAGAAACACCATCACATCCACCTTCTAAGGGGCTGTAGTCCCACCATCCACAAAGCCACCATGATACCTTCCCACTCTGTACCCTCAGTCCCCAAAGCCACTATCACAGCCCCCTGATGAGGGGTTGAATCCCTACTGTCCCCAAACCACTGTCACATATCTCTGCTGTGTCCTCTCTGCTGCCAAAGCCACCATCACACCTTATTGTGTGTCCCCACTGTCCCCAAAGACACCATCATATCCACCTGCTGAGGGGCTGCATCCCCGCTGTTTGAAAAGCCACTATCTCATCCCCCCATTGTGTCCCTGCTGTCCCAAAGTCACCATCATATACCCCCCACTGTCATCTGTACTGCCAAAGCCACCATTACACCTTCCTGCTCTGCCTTCCTCTGTCCCCAAAGCCACCATCATTTGCCCCCACTGTGTCCCCACTGTACCTAAAGTCACCATCATACCTTCCCACTCTGTACCCTCTGTCCCTAAAGATGCTTTTACATGTCCCCATCGTATCCCTGCTGTTCCCAAGGCCACTATTACACCTTCCCGCTCTGTTCCTGCTGTCCCCAAAGCCACCATCCCCTCCCCCACTGCACCCATCCTTATGTCCAAAGCCATCATTCCACCCCCTCACTGAGTGGCCATATCCCCGCTGTCCCCAAGCAATCATCACACCCCCCCAAACACATCTCATTTGTCCTCAAAGCCACCACCGCAGCCTCCTGTCGCCGAAGCTGTTGACACTCCACCCCCGCCAGAGGGGCCGTGTCCCTGCCAGGCTTGGCCGCCCTTACCTGGGTAGTGGCACGGCTCTTCCACGCTGCAGTGCTCATTTTCACTCCTGTTTTGCAACAGAAGATTGCGTACGCCAGGACAGTCGCGAGGGAGAGTAGGCGCAATGTGAAGCAGATGAGCGAGTAAATCATGAAGCCGCCGTACATGTTCTGCATACTGCAAACGAGGAGCTAATTTCCTGGCAGCCAGCTTCAGGATGCTTCAAGCCAGTCTATGCCGATGTGGCCCTTAAAAACCTCTCAGGCTGTGGCTGCAGCCCTGCTCCTTTCTGACTTTAGCATCTAATTCCCACAAATATAGATAATTGAATTATGCATTTTGTTAGGGTGAGTGGAAAGCAACTGGCAACCACTGGATCACTGAGGAAAACAAAGTCAGTCACTTTTTTTTTTTTTTTCTTAATTCAGCATTTTTTGGGGTTTGGTGACATTTTGTGAAGCACGAACTTAACCAGAGGCAGAGAGAAGCAGCTGAGGGTTGTTTATTGCACAAAGAGTAGCCATCCCTGACAGCAACACTAATGGAAATAACACCAATAAAACTGTCGTGTTTGTGGTCTGAGCAGCAAAATGTGAGCCCTGGTTTCTGTGCCCTGTTCTGACAACCACTTCCCCAGTGACTGCCAGCAGACCACTTCACCTCCCTTCCTAGTTACCACCAGTGATTCATAGTTGAGATATATTAGTTAATGTTTGCAAAGTCAGTTGAAGATGACAAAGCGTTACATGCTGCTAATAAAACCATAATGATCCCACTGTTAAACATTAAACACACAAAGAGGTGTAAAAAAAAAATACCACATTTATGGAAAATTCCTCTTCCTGCAAGGACAAAGGATTAGCTCCTAAAAAAAGAAGGATGAGCACAAATTTGCACCACAGGATTGTGTCTCAAGGGTTTGGATTCTGCTTGGGTGTTTGCTACTGATTATTTGTGTGCCCATGGGTACACCACTTGGGCCAGCAGTTGCTGACCCACCTGAACATGGCAACTTAATCCAGAGCTAGCCAAAAATCACCAGAAGGTTATGGAAAGAGATGTTCCTTTCCATTTTGTGCTTCTGCTTCCCAGTCTGCTAAATGGGATGAGGACTGCAGCTGTGTAGCCTGATTTTTGCAGGCAACATAATACAGCAGTTAGCAAACCCTCGCAACATGATCATTAGAAGCCTGGGGAGCTGTGCTGCCTGTGAGACACGTCACACCACAGTGAGAGGAATAAAAAAGTGGGTGTGTGGGACTTTCTAGGAGATTTTTCTTGGCAACGAGTCTTGCTCTAAACGTACAACCGGTAGCTGTGCCACTGGTAGGGCCCCAGGTTGCCGTATGTAGAGCAGCGCATGTCTGATGCTCTGACCTGCAGGCAAGAAGGAGGAGAGGAACCAGGAAAACCACATTTGTCTGTAGCTTTGGGCCTGCACGGGGCCACGTTCATGGTGATAAGGCACTGGTGTTTCTGGCAGGGCAGAAGCCATGGGTGGGGATTTGCACAACAGGAGCTCCAGGCAGTTTAGGATTTGGCACGGCGATCTCAGAGAGAACTCCTGTCCAAAAAGAGCAGCCCTTTGACAAGGTATCCCTCATTTCCTCCATCAAACTGCCCTTTGCAAGGAGCACGCCTGAGCTGCAGCAGCCTATTGCATCTTCCTCCTGAAATCTGATGCTGCCCTGCTTTGATGGCGATCAGTTGATGACTGCAGAAAAGCTGAATCATGAAACAGAGGTTATAAACAAGGTTATTTTTAACGAAGGAAATGAATCCCACATCATTCAGAAGTCAGGGCAAGGGACTGTCAGCTAGGGCTTGCAGGTCTCACTTCTGCCCTGATGTTCTTTATGTCCTGGAGCAAATTAAAATCTCTCTAGCCTTTAATTTACCTCCTTGTAGCATGGACAAAGCAGCAGACTCCAGTTGTGCTTCCTTTGTACAGCAAAGCTCCTGGTGTGACAATAAAGCGCTGCTGGGAGCTGTGTGATGCCAAGGGCTGGCTTGCACTGCCACCCGGCACCTTGCAGAGCTATTTTCAGCCATGCAAAACCATCACACGCAGTATTTCAACAACGTTCATAGACATTTCAGATGCAGAGAGAGACTAACCAGTCTGATTCCCCTCTCCCATGCTTCACAGTCTTACATTTCAATTCCCACATGAAGCCCAGTAACTTCTGCTTCATTTTGCTCACTGCAGACTCAAAATAGACAAGTTTTGCAACCCAGAGACTCATGCTTTGTCCTTCAGGCACCGGGGTGCTGCTGATGTGCTGTAGTTAACCAGACCAAGGGGAGGAAAGATGGGTCTGGTTTACCTACAGCTAACTGGGAAATTTCCTGAGTATGCCACTTTCTCACATTTAAATTCTTCCAAGAAAAGCATATTTCGTTCTTCCTAGAGAAGATGACTCAACTCAGAGGAGCAGGAGACTGAAGCTGGGGCTGGCCAGGCTTCCGTGCACTTCCCAAGAAATATGAACGACTCCACATACAGATCCTTGCAAACCTGTCTTCTCTGCTTCATGCCCGAGCTAACAAGTGTTTTGGGTGTGTCTTCCCAACATTAAAGAGATAACTACCAAGGTTAAAGAACTCTAGATTTTTTTGAAAATATTTTGTAAATATACGTATTTAAATATATAGATACACACATGTATATTTACAAAAACTTTAGGAGATTGTAAACTTCCCTGCCATACTTACTTAAAATGCTGTTAACGAGGACTTCTGCTCCTGGAGAAGCTTACCTTGCTCACTCAAGTTCTCTTTGAGTAGTGATTTCCACACAGAAAATACCAGCTAGAACCCAAAGCAGAAATGGGTTGGACCCCAAGTGTGTTCTGCTCCCCCTGGCCCATCTTCACTTACCTGCTGTGGAAGCAGACACCAAACCTGCATTGGCTTGGGACACACAGCAGAGCCTTGGCACAGGTGCCCGGGAGCCTCCAGCCCGGCTGTGAGAAGTGGAACAGGACCAGCCTTGCAAGCCAGTTCCCTCTTGCTGGTGCCTGCAAGGACATGCGGCTGCGTGCCAGCAGATGGAATAACCATTGCCCCGCGCTAGTTATGGGGCAGGGATGCTGCAAGGCTGTGCTAATTAGTGCTTGAGACGCCCCTGTGATCTGTAGATGAAAGGTGATTTACAGCTGCTAATTATTGCTCTCCTTCATGTGAAGTCTATTATTTCCTGGTGTCCCTCATTTTGACTCATGCCACATCCCGTATTTGGCACAGGGCAGGTTCTCTGTAGAGGTGGTGCTTTACATCTCCAGCTGCTTGCACACTGTACAAGTGTGTGATCTGCTCTCAGCATCCGTTCCAAGCGGCCTGGCTGCGTCCATGCTTGGGAAACTTGGGCTGGAATTTGCACAAAGGTGTAACATTTGAGCAGATGGCTTAGCTGGTGGATTCAGAGGGGATGCATTCAATGCTGGGTACTCAGCTGGGATGTGCAGTCAACTCTGTGAGCAGTCAGAGGACCAGCTGGGTGAACCAGAGAGGAGAAACAGGAATATCCCGAGCTTCTCTGCTTGGGACTGCCTCAGGGAAGGGGAAGAAGCCAGAGAGGACCAGACTGGGGCCTCTTAGTCTATGGCTTCTCATTTGTGTCCCAAACCTCCTGGGCAGGAATTACAGAGCAGGAGAGGTTCGTGTCTCTGGCAGGTGTCTGGAGGGAAGGGATATTAACGTGGTTTTGTGAACAGCCCATGGATAGCAGAAGGAGCAGGTATATTCAATGTCCTTCCCACATTATGCCCCATGGCACATACACATAGTCAGGTTGCAAAAGCAAGCGACATTTTGCTCTTACTGCTAAATAAAACAGCAGAAAGAAGCACGTGGTGTAAGGTAGTTGTAACAACATAAGAAGAAATATCTCTGATACTCTGCACCAAAACGATTCTAGCACAGAGCGGGATTTCCTTCCCCCTCACTCACCGGTGCAGCTCTCCAGCTGGGAAGTAAATGGCCACTCACACAAGCTGGCACAGGGCAGTCAGGGATTTTTACAACTGGAAGAGATCTACCTCCTGCCTTGCCCACAGCAGTTTCCACCTTCTTCCCTGAAGTCCACAAGATTTTAAATCTGCAAATGATGAGACTCCCAGGTAGCCTCACGTACCAGAGAACAAGGAGGACTGGATGGGGCTTCCAGTCCCCCTGCAGGCTGTCTCCATCACCCTGTTCCCTTGGCTCCACCAAGCCCTCCTGGCAGCTGTTTGCCTACACAGTGAATTGGTCTGGGGCTGCCGTTACTCTCCCCACGGACACAACAGTCACACTCTAATTCCAGCTTTGGCTTGCTCTCAACAAACCCATTTGGGTCCTGTGCCACCTCCCTGGGAGCCAGTGATGGCAAGAGCCCTGCCTGTCCTCTGCAAAAGCCCCTCTAGTGTACACACAGGCTGCCCACGGGTGGGTAACACGAAGGAATCCGAGTGCTAAGCAGAAACAAGATTGCAGAGCTGCACCCCAGTGGCAATGCATGTGCATACAGAAAGAGACCATTTCAGAAGTGTTTGTGCCAAGTGGGCTGATGAAGGCTGCAGCAGTTCTCTGGGCCAGTGTCACCCTCACACCCACCTGCAGATCCCTTTGTGGTGGCCATGAGACCCATGTATCCACCTATGCTGCAAAGGGAAAACACAGAAAGATCCCCACCATAAAATCTGCCTTCTGCTGTGTTGTATTTTTTTTCTGCAACATTTTCTTCAGAGGGTTTTGTCATTAATTCCTCAATGTGTCAGGGCAGAGGGGCCTGGGGTCCAAAGTTGCTTTGCACATCACTGACCCTCATGGCAGTGAAACCCAGCATTTGCTGGGACGGGGTCCTGCATTGTATTCCTGCACTTCTCTGTGGATTCTATGAACTATGGGAAATGCTGAAAATGTCTTCAAAACCTAACCCCGCTCAAGCAGAAGCAGATTTTAATGGCCGCTGCTGAGAATTAACCTTAAATGTGTTACTAAGGAGTGAGAAGAGACACAGGCCATGAGCATAGCTTAGAAATTGACGTTTTACATAAGAGGTTGACAAACCAGGATCATTTTGACACCTTCGATAAGGTAAATCATGGTAGAGTATTAGAATTCTTTTATTTTTAGCAGCTGAATATTCACAAATAACAGTTTTTAATAACCACGAATGATGACATCAAACTGCCACACCCCTAACTGAAATCATCACTCACTTCTTCTGGCAGGCAGGAGGGATTTCTCAGCTTTCCTTCTCCTTTTAAACAACCTCTGCAGCAAAGAAACACTAAAAGGTGGAAAAAACACACAATCTTGCGTGGTGGTGACATTGACAGATGTGATGGTGCGGGCTGTACATGACGTTGTGATTTTTTATTAATAACTCTGCACTGCAGAGCTCAGGAAAAGAAGGAGTGCCTGAGTGCGTGGGGAGGACAGCTTTGTTCTTTGGACTTGCCAGAGAAAGAATGTAACGTCAAAGGTAGAAGCACAGGAGGGGAACACGACTCACAAAGGAGGCAATGGGCTGTGGGTGGCTGTGAGCATCAGGTACACGCAGCAAACGAGACCCCAGCCATCAGGTATGCAGGCTTTCAGATCAACTGACTTGGATCAGCAACAAGAGGGCAGGAAAAGATGCTCCTAATTTGTGCAAGCAGGTACGAGAGGTCCAGTTGTTTTAAACAAAAGGGTTTAGGAGTTTTTCTTTGCTGACTGTTATGGTGGATTACCCACAGAAAAATGCTTGGTCCCTTCCAGCAAGGGAATGTTCTTGCCCCCCCGGCCCACATAAATCACCCATGCAGAGGTGTGCAGAGCCAGGCAAGATGAGGAAGGAGGGATTCCTTCTCCAAAGCCAGCAAATGGCTGCAGCCACCACATTTGCCCCTCTCCCAAGGAGGACCCGCCCTGCAGGGAGGACATGGGCGGCTGTAGGAGCAGTCGGGCTCAGCCCCGCCGAGAGCCCGAGTGCCAGCATGTGATGAACACACTGTCCCCAGTCACGTCGCTGCACCGCCGAGGGGAAGGAAACCAAGCTTCAAAGGGAGCGAGGCAGGAGGGGCCCGAGTTTCCGGGGGCGGCTGCTCCCCAGTGTTTGTCATCATCCAAAAGAAGAGTGAAAGTTTTCACTCTTGGGATAATTATTAAAGACATTTGGGTCTTGCTTTCACATGCCCTCTTCTTTTTTGTTTTTTAATTAACTGTAAACCCCATCCTGGCTGCTAAACAGGGATCTGCGGAACTGAAGCTTGTATAAATGTGGTGATTTATATTCCTTTGGAAGTAAACTGGCATTTCTGAGGAACCCCACCCAAGCCTAGCAAATACCATGGGAGTGCATTGACTCACTGGCTGCTGGCATTCGCTCCTCTCCCTCGATGGCTGGAGCCTGCAGCCAATTTGGGCACATGTGAGACAGCGCTGGTAAGTGAACCCGGGTCCCCAGAGACACCTTACGCGGAGGAAGCGCCTGCCAAAACCTCCGGCTCCCAGGAGAGGCTCAGAAGGGAAGAGCAGCAGCACTGCAAGGCTGAGTCAAGCTGTAATCGCCGGAGCGATGCGCTGGAGGAAGCAGCGTGCTGGCACAGCCTCTGCCTCCAGCGAGGGCTAAGAACCTGCTGCCAAGTAACAAGCGTTCAAGTCACCCGAAGGCAGAGGAGAGCCCTGCGGAGTGGCCTGCCTGGCAAGCCTTGGCAGAAGCCCCTTGGCTTTGCTACACCGTGAGAGCTGCCGGGAGGGCAGATGAGCTTGAGGAAGCTCTAAAAAAAATCCAGTGCTGCCTGCAGAAAGATCAGCCGAGGCAGCAATACCCGCTGAGCACCTGACACGGAGGAGCCTGACTTACAGAAATCAGTTCAGCCATTTGCGGGTGCGATCTTGGTTAAATAAATAAACAAACAAACAAATAAAAAGACATCACCACATTGTTAAAATGGCCCCTGCCTACTCAGTGCTCTGCTCCCTCACATTAATGCAATCGTGTTTGATGAATTAAGGGAGAAAAGTCCCTTTTGACTGCAGTGCTCCCAACAGGCTGCAGAGCCACCCTTACAGGCTGGTTCTTGCCTGGCTCATGGGCCATCTCCCAGCTTTTGCCTATATCCCCTATACAAGAAAGTCCCCTGGGACCACCTGTTCACTGCCCCACCCACCCTAAGGAGACCCTTTTCCCATGCACCCAGAGTGATCATGGGTGTACCTGCATGGTGCTTGCCTGGAAGAGCACGTGCTGGGCTCCCAAATGCCATAAAGTGAACCAGCTGGGCTGGTCTCCCCCCCATTTTGTTTTTTTGTTGTTGTGGGGTGTTTTTTTTTGGTTTTGTTTTTGTTTTTTTGTTTGGGTTCTTTTTTGCTAGTTATCCATCCAATATCTACTGTAATAAAAAAAGGCAAATCAGAAAACAATGCCGTCTGTTTGTGTGTTGTAAACCGGGAGAACAGCTGCTACTCCTGGGCTAAATGGGAAGCCTTTCCTTGAGAGCCATAAAAAGCAGAGTTTCTCCTTTCAGCTGCTGCATCATATCATAAGGAATGGCTTCTGCCAGCTTTGCTGCCTTTTTTTCTAAATAAAGCCAGGTACAATGGTGGGGAACAACACACAGGACACAACTCTGGCCCTCAGTGCTCAGCTGTGCCCTTGGAGAGCCTGGGGTGCATCAATGTCCAGCACGCAGGGGAACCCGAACACACACTGCCCCTGGTGTGTCCCTCTGAACTGTGGCATCATCTCCAAAGGAGCCAGCACCATCCCCCCTGGAGACGTTCCCTGCAGCTCACAGCACTAAGAGACACTGTGTCTGGTGTGCATTGCAGATGGCTTTGCAATAGTATCTCCATCTCAGGTTGAAACAAACCCCCCTGGGTCATTGGTGGACTCGGGATATGATGATCTATGGAGGTATCACCCTTTCCAAAATGGGTTCTCATTTCTTCCTCCAGGGTCACTGCTCCAAGCAGAAGCGTGTGACAGGCTTCATCAGAAGCTAAAAGCTGCTCTAAATCTACTCTTGGGCTGCCTGGGCAGCCCAGCCTGCACACTCCCCACCGTCCCCAAACACACAGAGGCTTTGTTTAAGCATTACTCAGCTAATATTTCTTTTTCCATGACTTACAAGAGGTGCACTAATGACTGTGGGAGAGCAGGAGAGGCCAGGAAGGATTGCCACTCCTTGCACCACCACAGCTCCAACCCCTGACCTCAAATGTGACAGTGTGTGTATCCCACCCAGCGAGCTGTGCATCCACCTCTGTGCCAGGGCTCGGCTGCAATCCTGGAAAGCCATCCCAGGAAGTTAGCTAGTGGCTGTTACTCTCTCCCAGCCTATTGCTGGATTTATTTACCTTGGTGACAGCTCTTTTGGGGACTTGCAGCATCAGGCCTAGAGCCCCTTTGAAACTTTATACAGATGGGAGTACGAAAAGAGCACAGGAGCAAGAGGCTATAAATAAATGGGAGATGTCTGCTCTTGGCTGAGAATAACCCTGTTTGATGGGAGAAAACTTTTGTCCTATTTTCTGTTTTATCAGTGGAACAGCACTTGACAAGACCACTGCTCGGCTTTTCTTTTCTTGTCATTCAGAGGGAAACATTTCTGCTTTAGCAGAGATGAGGTTTCCTTGCAGACAGAAAAGCAGCCCGCACCCGAGCTGCAGCAGAGACAGCTCATCAAAGCTCCAACAAAGCTGCTGTTGTGCTGTAAGGCAGCAAAGCAAACAGACTGCTCCTGTTATCATTTGGGCTTCACATATGCAGCACTGTGACCACCATTAACAACAGCATGGGCTAGACTCTCATATCCCTGCTCTGATTCCAGCCGTGTTCCACTAACAGCCCCACTCTTTTCCATAAAGCTGCCAGGGCAAATAGCCATTGTGAAAATACAGGACCTGGAGTGGCTGCATGGCTCGTCCTGGCCTCGCACAGGGCATTAACCTCCTCAAGGATCCATCAGCACGCAGGGATTGCATCACCAGCTCCCAATATTAGCTCCCAAAGGAGGCAAAAATGAGTATCTGCTATCCTAAATCAGACCTTATAAACAAGCATCATTTAGCTGAGGAAAATGGGGGCTCAGGAGGCAGCCAGAATCTGGGACTTTGCTGGTGAGCTGGGAGCTCTCTTTCCCCGTTTCCCATGGCAAAGAGGGCTCAGGCAGAAGGAAAGCAGAGGAGCTCCCTCTCCCCCAGCCCCAAGGACTCCCCTCTCTGGGAAGTAGCACTGGGAGCACAGGGGACTTTAAGAAGAGATTAGGCAAATTTGTTGGTGGTAGGCACACAAAGATCTGGGAAGCAGGAGAAACCGATGGAATTTCAGATGAAACAGAGTTGCAAAAATAATTTCCTGCCTCCTGAAACATTTTAATTGACTCCTGGGTGCCTTCAACAATGGCTGTCCTCTTGAGAGTGGGATACTGTGTAAAAGCATCTCCTGGATGTATACACAATGTTTCAGTGGAGAAGAGGAATTCAGGGCAACATCCAAAAGGACCAACACCACCTAACCTGGGACATCCTCAAAATGCCACATACTGAAATAAACGCCTTTTTCCCCATCTAAAATTTTGACCAACACCTGCATATTCAAGCAATGCACTTTAACTTCAACAAACTGCTCCTACAGTTTTGGGTTGTTTTGTTTTTTTTTTTTAAGACACCCATTTTCCCGGGGAGAGGTCAGGAGCAGGCAGGGCCCGGGGCTTTGGGGAGAACGGCAGGAGCCCGGCAGCAGGCTGGGGATTGGTTTTTCCATGGCTCCCTCTAGTGTGTACAATCCAAAATGGGATTGAACACAGACAATGAATTTCGTGCACACGATGCAACCTAAAATAGATTTAATACAACAGGCACTTAAAATGTATTTCTAGAGAAGGTGTTTGCTCTAGTAGAAATTCTGCCACTCTTGCACAGCTACTAGGGCTGCAGGAGCAGCTGGCTGAATTTTGCATGCTCACAGTCTGATTCCCTGTGTTTCTGAACCAAAAATTAAAAGGTCAGAAAGACTCTTCTGTAATAGCAGCTCTGGCCTATTTTTCACCTATTGCTTTTTAATTTATTCATATCTTCCTCAGGGACTGATCTACCTATTAGAATAATAGGGTTATTTTCTGAGACTAATCTAAGAAAATAAATTAAAAAGTCTAAACTTTTCATTAGATCTCAGACAGAATTTCTCGGTCAAGGAGATCTGAGACACTCAGGAATAAATGTCCAGCAAACAACATCTATTAATTATGCATATTCATACTCACAGCCATGGACAAAGGCAGCCTCCACCAGCAGGCTCACAGGAGGCTGCCTGCAAACTAATGTGTTAAGTAAACAGCTCCTTTATTGGTCTAAGTAGTCACGTAGTAAAGAAGCTCACATTTCCAAGTAGCTGTGGAGCAAAATAATAGAAAAGCTATTAAAGTCCAGAGAAAGATTGCATTATATTGCCTAAATTAAAGCCTAAATCAGTACGGATGTAAATATTAGGGTTTCTACTTTCTTCCACTCCTGAATACCAAGCAGAAGTTGGCCAGCACATAGAAATCCTTTCAATAAATGCCTCTTTTTCCCCTGGACTGTAGATGGGGCCAGGGAGGGGAGAACTTTGCCCTGAGGGCAGAGATCCTGGCACTGGATGAGGGCCAAGATCAGGCTGGGTTGTGATGTCCAGGCATCTCTGCTGCTTGGCAGAACATCGAATACTGAGCCCCATGATCAGCAACAGAGCCTTCCTCACACAGCAGCCGACGGCAAGGAGCATCCTTGGCTTTGGGGGCCTGAGAAATGGGCTCTTCTCTGAGGTCTCACAAGAAAGTCAACCTTGAGATGTGCTCAATAAGTCCCCTCCTATTCCGACTGCATCTTCTTTGCTCCCCTGGATGCTGAGCCCTCCCTTGAGGAGCCAGGCTGACCGTCAGACAAAGCAAAAGAAATGAGCCACACCCCAACACTTAGCTCAAGCAAATCCAAGGTGCATCCTGCTTAATTATTATCAGCCCTGGGAATGAATCAGAACAATTTCCCAGGACCAGAGCTAGGGTGCTGCATGCAATTGCAGGGGACACAAGGTCTGTGAGGAAGATGAGCAGTGCCAGGGTCAGATGAGGACCACTGGCCTCTATCATGACCTGCTTCACACAAGCAAGATATAAAATGATCAACAGGTTGCAAAGCAGGAGAACTCTGTTTTGCAGCTGACTGATGGAAGGCAGCTTTGCCATGCTGTCACCCTCAGGGCAGCCTCCCTCCCACCCCCAAATGCAAAGTGCTGCACCTCTCCATGCCCGGGTTTCCCTCCCAGGGAAGGCTGTAGGGCTGCATAGAATGGCTCCTGCACAGCATCCTGCAGGGGACAGAAGCCTGCAGCTGTTGCACCATCCCCACAGGCACAGGGGACAGCACCACTGCCCCAGAGGCTGGTGCCAGCTGAGATACTTCTTTAAGGAGACAGAATGAACTGACCTATGAATATTAAGAACCCACATAGCAGCAGGACCTTTTCTAAGAGCATGCCACAAGTGTTCAGGGTGGCTGAGACGATTAGATTGTCTCCACTTGGCCTCTGCACTTGCTGGGCTCCCTCCACAATTCAGCTGGATGCACTTGCACAGAGTGCAACTTCATCTGGCAGAAGTGTCCCTCACAGAGCAGCAGCCAGCCTTCCTCTGGAGACAGCAGGAACTGGAGGATGCCCTGCTCCCCTCAGTGGCTCATTCCAGCAGTTAATCACCCTCGCTCAGAAATTTGTGCATGAATCAGAAACATAAAATTAATGATTTCTTTCGTCTCCTGACCTGGCAGACTGCTTGGGCTGCTTGTTCTACTGACAGCAATGATTCAGTAATCTGAAAAACACTGTACTCCATTTACAGTATTAACAGCTGAGAGTACAGATACAGAGATTGTATTTACCCTTATAGAAAGGCTGTTCTGCAGCCTGCAGAAGGTGAAGAATGACTCACCTTTACATCTTAATTTCTAGCATTGCCTCTGCAACCTTTGGTTTGGCCTCCACTTTTGTGCAGAAGTGACAGAAAAGCAGCCAGGTCAAAGGGATGAGGATTTAGGGTGTGGGTTGCCAGACTCAGCAAAGAAGGAGGCAGGAGTATGTGGACCCCACTCTCCCTTTATCACAGCTCATGGTCTGTGCTTTGCAAACCTCCAGCCCAAGCACAGTTGTCTTATCCACCACCCAGGTGCCTTGGGAGGAAAAACTCTGCTAACAGAGTGTGTTCTGTGAGTTCCATCCTGCTCAAGAGAAAAAATGGAGAGTCCGACATTTCAATTCTGATCTTCTTCTCCCCATCCAAAATCTGACCTGCCACTCCCAGAAAATCAATGCAGCCAAACCAGATAATGCCACCCCTCTGCCCTTCCACGGGAAAGAGAGATCGGCTGTGACAAACGCAGAAGGCCACAAAAAGTGCACTGCCTTAAAGAGCCATCAGAGTAATTTTAAAATCAATGTGATGTTTGACAAAGAGCCAGCACGACTCCTTCCAGACTGGCAGTGACATCCCGAAAGGCCCTGGAAGGGACTTGGAATTCTGCAGGCAGCACTTTGCACACACTGACGCCAATGCAGCATTTTCTCAGCAAGGCCATAAAAAGCGAATTTAAAAAAAAAAAAAAAAGGCAGCGTTGCAATGGTGTGACCAGCTGGTGAGGGGAAGTGGCAGCGTGTGTGAGTCAGCAGCACCACAGCGACCCTGCAGAGCCACCCACACACCACGGGCACGGACAGCCAGGCAGCCACGGTGTGGAATGTGCTCTGAAGGGCACCGGAGGAAGGCAGGACACCCTTAATTATAATTTGTGTTCTCTCCACGATGGAACCTGAGGACACCGTGGAAGGGACTGTTTGGGAAAGCTGCTGCTGCCAACCATCCCCCCCTGCCTGGTGTGGTGCTGGCAGTGCCTCCCTGGCACATCAGATCAGCCCCAGCAGGCAGCATTATTTTGGCAGAGCCTGGTGCACGTGGGCTCCCCGGGCAGGATCCGGCTGGACTGGGGGATCCATCAGCAATCCCAGAGTGGATGTAGCTGAAACACAGCAGTGGTACCCATGGTATGGCAGAGCAGAGGGGCCCAGGGCTGTGACAAGGACTTACCATGGACACTGTCTGTCCTTCTCTGTGCCCCCACTCACCCTCCAGATGTGAGGTCCCAAATGTGTCTTGCTGAGGAGGGGATGAGCTTGCACACAGCTCACAAATCACAGCTTTAGTGATTTCCAGAATGATGGTCACATTCCAGGCTCCTTGGCTAGGGGAAGAGCTCTCCACCATTCCTCTTGGCAATAGCTGCCCATGTGTCACCTCTTGGCTTACCTGCCTGCCAACAATAGTGGTACCTGGCACCACCTGGGCCACCTCCAGGTGCGAGTCCTCCATGTGCAAACTCAGACACTGAAGCACAGGACCTGAGGGAATCACAGAACTGATTCCCTCCTCATTATTCCCATACCTTTGTACTGTAAGAATATATTTTTCTGTATTTTAAAAATTCAGCGTATCACTACTTTTTATTCACAATTCATTACTCCCAGGAAGCACCTGTAACTGTTATATATATAAATAATCAATACACCCAGACCTACTCATTGCATTCATCTGTCCACCCCAGCAAGTAGCCCCTCTGATCTGATGGGCTAGCCACATGATTTTCTACTGAATCAAAATAAACACATGCCCATTAAAAAACCTCAAAGGATTACAACAAATGGGGCGAGGTAGAAGCAGTTAATCACTTCCCAGCAGCAGCAGAGGTTATCCCACATCATCACTAAACCCCCAGCCCTGGGAACTGAGGAAAAGGGATTTCCTTACACTGGCCTTCAGTCCAGCAGCAGGAGTTACTCCAGGTGTGGCAGCTCTCCAGAGAACACAAAAATCCCAGTAATGACTGTAAATCCGTGGCTGGTGTCTGCAAACCACCATGGGGCACGCTGGGCACCGGGCAGGGGCAGCTGGGGTCGATCTGGATGCGGTGGCTTCTGCGGCCCGGACCCGGACACGCAGCCAGCGCACCCCGCTGCGCTCCCAGGATCACCGGGCCCGGCTGGGATGTGCATCACAGCGCCTTCCCTGCGGGGAGAATTTTGGCTCTTTGCGTATTTGCAGCCTCATAAAACCGTGAAGCTGCTCCCGGGAGCAGAAGCTCCTGCCTGGCCCAGGCTGTGAATCGTGAGCAGCCACCAGCTACAGCCAGCCTGGGGTTTTGACGGGAGGGGTTTTGCCGAGCTGATGTTTGGGATGCGAATTGGTGCTGAGGGCCCCTGCCCAGCTGCGGTTTCTCACCCAGCCATGTAATCGCTTTCTACACCCCTCTCTGTCCCCAAATCCCTGCCGTGGGGCCGACTCGGGGCCAGCTCTCAGCCGCATGCGGAGCGCAACCGCGGGTGCTCCAGGAGGGCCGGGCCCCGTCCCGGACCCCGCGCCGCAGCAGCATCTCCCCAGGGCATCCCCGGCGGCCGGGTGGGCTCTCACCGACCTCCGGACAGTCACAGCCTGCGGGGACAGCGACTGCGCCGGGCCCCTGCCCTGTCGCCCATTATCAGGGGACTGACTTCAAAGACCGATGCTGCTGAGGGTGCTGCAGCCGTTCAGACAGCTTTATTCATTAGTAATTAGGCAGGCGTTGTCTGGCATCTAGATTAATCCCACTTTTAATTATTTTGAAACTGTGTGAGATTTCCCAGGCATTAAAGATTATGTACGCGCTTGCTGATTCCACAGCAATTATTCTAATGTAATGATGTCTATTAATACGCTTCCCAGCTTGCCATGCCCAGAGGGGAAATTCCCAGTCTCCCCCTGTAGAGCACACATCTCCCACGAGGCATAACCCCCCTATTCACCTGCTTATGTGGCACAGAAGAACACTTTCCTTGTGCTTCACCTAATATTAATAACATTACAGAGCTGTTGTTGTATCAAGTACCAAGCAACGACAGCAAAGGGGAGAGAGACCCCTTACAGCCACAGCCAACATAAAAACCAGCACCTTATTTTTGTAGGATGTTTTGAAAGGGAAAGGTCACAATATTTCTATCCCAAGTCAGGCTAAACCATTTAGTCTGAAATCAAAGGCATAATTCAGCTTGTGCATCATTTCACCTCATTACAGATTGCCTTTACTATCTAAAGACAGCATTTAAAAGAACAATGTAGTTTCAAAGAGGGACAGTGAAGTGTGAGCTGAGAACCTCAAAATGTAGAGCTATTCCAAAATCTCACCTTTCCTTTGGTCTAAATATCCCTCCAACTCATCTGTTTCCCACTATAATTCCCATAATTCCCAAACTTCATGAATCAGAAAATTTGCTATTCACTGGCAAAACAGGTGTTGTGCCATTGGCCACCAACTGATACTGTGGAGCTGAGACAGTTATCAGAATGAGGGCTCAAGTGAGTGCTGTGCCAGGACCCATTTGCATCCCTCTGCCCATGAATGCCCATCAGAAAATACATATATTTGACATTAATCTCTCTAGCTTATACAGAGATTTATGTCCACAACTGCTTGTGCACATCCTATCAAGTGAAAACCTTATTTGCAGTCATATGAGGGAATACAGATTAAAATAGCTGAGGATACCAAAAGGCAGTGGTTGTATTGTCCTGAAAATGAACACTCAGCCCTCACTATAACTATTTTGATTGCTTTGCATATATATTGTTTCAGCATTTCATTGCTCCCCAAACAAAAAGTGGTATTACGTCTCCTGCCTGGCCTAATGTATCCTCACAGAGCTAAACTGCATGACAGAGCTGCTGGGTAGAGACCACGGGTAATTTGGCTGATAGATCCTCTGGAAGCTCAGAGCCAAATTCAATTTCAGGCCCAAACTCGTCAGTCCGTCTCTAGAGATGGCAGAGCAGTGATATTAGCATGATGGCAACGCCGTTCACTCTGAACTCAAGAAATGGATTAAATGAAATTACACTCTTCCCTGATGAGTCTGGTGGAACAGGGAGATTGCTTTAGGAAACCCAGAATTGAATTTCATAGGTAAGAGTTCAGACGCTGTGCTATTTGCTCAGAAGGTTTGTGCAGGCTGCTCCTCCGTGGAGCCACAGCTGCCAGCGGGGCAGGAAGGACACGGGGCCAGCTGCCTCTGGAGCCTGGAGCCCTCCCTCATTCTGATCACTGCTTGCTTTGGCAGTGCTCCACCCACCTGGGAGGCAGGAGATCCCAGTCCCCATCCCCATTCCCACTCCTGAAGGACACTCCACTTCCCCCCTCCCAGGCACTGCCACCCCAGCAGGGTCCAGCAATAACCAAACCATCCCCAGTTCCACCCAAATGCTTTGTAGACAGGGATATTTTTAGTAAGTGAAAGATTTAAATTTACCCCCTGCTTGGAAAATATTTCTCCTGCAGAAGATGTCTCCACCCAGAGCTGCTCTCTGTGCCTCCCTGGGAGTACTAGGCCAGCCTGGCAGCTCAGGGCTGCAGCTCAAGGTTTGCATTAGTTTCACAGGTTTCCTCAATTACCTGGTATTTCTGGCTCAGATTTAAGAGATGAGATGTATCAGGTTTTCTTCTCCTCTCCTCACTGATTTCTTGAGCAGAAACAGCTGAAACAGCAATTGCACTGGTATCTGTCAGGTGTTACCCATGGCTCTGATATTTTGGATAATGTGTGAATTTTAAAAGCTACATGAAAAAGCCCATTAGTACATTTTTACTCAAAAATTACCTCATTGGAAGCAAAAGTATTATAGCACACTAAAATGGATCATTTGCCATATAAAGAGGATGCAAAGGTCATTGACAAAAATCAGCTGAGCAGTTCACATCCAACAGCCTTTACATACCAGGTACCCTTAAGGAAAGCTTTAGTCACACACTCTAAGACCCAAATACAGCCCTTTGCAAGGCCACACAGGTCTCACAGTTATCAACTTTCCAAGATTTTGAAAGGCAAAAGGAACCAAGACTTTCTCTTTAACATTAATTTTAGCACTACATGTCACCATCTCTTCAGCAGCCCTGGGCTCCACACCGACTGGCCCGGGTGGATGCTGGCAGTGCTGGAGGTGCTGACATCCCTTTCCATCCCTGGAAGCTTAAGAGGCATCTCGGTGCTCCAAAGAGTTTTCTTAACCTGTCTCCAGGCTTTTCAAAACTCCCCAGAGTGTTTGAGAGCTACTTGACTCACTGCTGTAGCTCCTCAGCTTCTGAAGTTTGTCTGTCCAAACACATCCCCCACTCCTCCATCCTTCCTCTCCTGCAAGTAAGAGTTTTCTCAGCTGTCAAATTACTCCCCTCAAAAGGCAACCCCAATTTGTTTTACTCCACACTTCACTGCTGGGTGCTTTTTTAGCTGCAGGGAGGCATCTCACATGACCTCTATCCCATCAGCAGCTCCTGCAGCAGCTCTCCCAGTGCACTGACAGACCTGCCTATAAACCAGTCAAATGCAGATCTGCTGGCAGACCCCTCCACTCCCTGCTCCCCCGGGCTCAAAAAGCCTCCCAGACTAAGATGGCCCTGCAGGTACTCACAGGAGAAGGGCAGCTCTGTCCTCACAGGGGAATTCCAGTAGGTCAAGGCAAATTCTCCCGTGGACACCTTCATGTCAACTGTCCTGCTGCAAGCCTGGCAAACTTGTGGATCTTTTATAGCCACCACGAAAAAAATGCCTCCATCCAAACTGTCAAAGAGTATCTTTGTGGCATCTCTGGCCAAGATGCTCAGAGGGCTGGAGAACCTCTGCTCTGGAGACAGGCTGAGAGAGCTGGGGTTATCCAGAGCCTGGAGAAGGCTCTGGGGGCACCTCAGAGCCCCTTCCAGTGCCTGAAGGGGCTCCAAGAGAGCTGAAGAGGGAGCCTTGACAAGGTCATGGAGTGATAGGACAAGGAGGAATGGCTTTAAATCGAAAGAAAGAAGATACACCTAAGACATTAGGAAGAAATTCCTCTCTGTGGGGGTGGTGAGGCCCTGGCACAGGTTGCTCTGAGAAGCTGTGGGTGCCTGGAAGTGTCCAAGGCCGGGTTGAACAAGGCTTGGACCAAGCTGGGACAGTGGAAGGTGTCCCTGTCAATTTTTTTTTGTGTCCCCAGAAGGGATACAGTGGGATGCACTGGAAGTCAGTGGCTAGGCAGCATCCTCCAGAGTCAACATAGAGGGTGGGTATCTCATAAAGGATAAAAAATAAATCATATGCATACACACATATGATTACATGTACATACATGTACACACAGAGAAAGAATTCCTTAATGCTGCAGACCACTTACAATCATATTAAAAATCACCAGAAACCACAGCTTGTTTTTCTGAGGGCTGCTCAGAAGCTGAAACCTCTGCAGTAACTCCTGCCCTTGAAAGCTGTAGTTTAAATACAATTCAGAAAAGCTGTGACTTCAAATTCACATACTTGCTGTCAACTGCTATTTCATGTTGGAATTACCATCCATTCTCAACTGTGCGGCTCTCAACACACTGTCAGAAAAAAGAAATAATCACATGAAAATCAGAAGTCTGTAGTTAAATTTTATTTATCAGTTCTATTGTTAAATGACACAATCAAAGTCAGTGGATTGGCCTGTAAATCTACACAATAAGACAGCGTCTACGGTGGAAATCAGTAGAATTTGATATGGTTATGACAAAATGGTATCCTTATATTCGTACATCCCCTATATACAATAAACAGTATACACAAAGAAAATGCAACTAGTCTCTGTAAACCATGCACACCACAGCATAAAAACAAGATGCAACTCCTGCAACAGGCCTCCAGCTCACCCACAGTTAAGTCCTGTTTACAGCAGTGCCTTTCAGTTTCAAGAGCGAATTATTTTCCCCCATGAAAACCAAAATACAACTGAGACATCATATTGGCAACTGCAGTTCTCATAAAAAAAAAGAAATTGCTGTACATGAAGTTATTCTCTTCTTGAAGCTGCTAATGCAGGGTATTGGTTTGCTGCTGCTTTGCTCTCCCCTTGCCCCTGGCAGGGTTGCTGCCCCCAGGCAGCCACACAACAACAGATGTAAAGCCCCTTCCAGGTAACTTAGGCGTGGAGCCATAAGATGTTTTTAAAGCCTTCTTCCTCATTCTCTGCTCCCCCTGCCTTCATGGTGTATAGAGTATTACAGGTGAAAGGCAACAGTGCAAGTGAGCCTTGTAAGCATCGTGTCCCGGGGGCCGCAGAGGGCCCTGCCCGGAGGTCTCCGCTCAGTGCCAAGCTCGGGAGCGCTGCAGGACAAATGTTCTCAACTTGCTGAATGTCTGGCCCAAGCCTTGCAGAGGTTTGTATTTTTTGCATAGAGATTTATAGGAGCCCCTCACACCACGTGCCCCGTTTGCTCTCCCTGTGGGACTGGGGGAGGCCCGGAGGGCTGCGGGTGATCCCGCTCCAGCTCCGGCTCCGCACCCCGAGCCGCAGCAAAACCTGCTCAGGAGCAAGCTGCTGCACCCATGCACCACACATCCTTCTCCTCCCGTGTAACTATGGCTATGGAAAAACTGGCTTCCGTCGTTTCCAGTCCTCATCTGTCATCCCTATGAAGGGCTCAAGAGCATAGGAAAAAAAAAAAAGCCCTGTTCTTATCTGGTGTAGCAAAGATTTACTGGAAGTAAATCCTAATTCAAGTGTAAATCTACTTCAATTGAGCAATTCTCTTCATAATATTGCTGGGATTAGAGAGTTTTATGATTTTTTTAAAGACACTACACAAATAGCGGCAACATAATTTCATCTAGTTTATACCACCAATTATTAAGGAATGATAAATTCAGCATTATGTATTCTAATGGATAAGAAAGACTTAAAATGAGACACTGTCACAGGATTATAATTTGGAGAAGGCTTTATGAAACAAACATGAGAATGTGCTGTAACTTTTCCAGAATGGTTAAAATCATACTGCCCTGAAAAATTCTGGAAACAGTGTCTATAACGTTGGCATTGAGTTCAGAAAAGTATGTATGTCTTTTTTTAAAATTTTTTTTGATATGAGATAGACCAAGCTTAAAACTCTAAACAGCAGTAGGTAGAAAAAGTTTAAAATTTTAAATATTTATATAACTAGAGAAATTACTTCTATTCATTTTAAAAGCCAATATTATACATAAAACTAGTCGATAATTTTTCTAGACCTTTATTGTTCCCTTCATCGTCCACTTATTAACTTGGTAAATATCATAAGCAGTTGGTGCCCTTGAAAACACATTATTAAAATAAAATTAAGATAAAGTCAAAGAGAAAAGGTTTTGTTTATATACTGTATTGTGAGAGTATGCTAAATGCTCGTTATTAGGAAATGAGTTTGCTTCCCAGATAGATTTCAGCCGAGCATCATAAACATTTTCCAGCATCTCGTTTTGTACTCATAACTAATTTAAGGATTTTTTTCTTTCACTTCTTTTGAATAAATGTCCAAGCAAACATTTCCGATGAGCTGAGATGGCTCCTGTATTTCATAAATAATCCAACAAACCTAAAAAGGACAATTTAATTACACGCTAAGATTAAGTGTTCCACGTACAGTACAACATTTACTGCAAAGGCAACTGCAAAGGCAACATTTTGACCTCTTTTTGCTTCAGACCCTTGAGAAGCATCACTTGTCATCTCCGGTTTGCAGGTCGGGCTGGGCTCTGCTTCTTTTCCGCGCCTGGCAGGTGCCCCCCACTATCGCCGCCAGCGCTCCACGTTCCCTGTGTAGTCAGTGCTGGAGCTGTTCTCCCCCTGCTCCCGCAGGTGCGCCTGCTTCGCCCGCAG
Organism: Promerops cafer; assembly: GCA_013398275.1. Classification (NCBI taxonomy): domain Eukaryota; kingdom Metazoa; phylum Chordata; class Aves; order Passeriformes; family Nectariniidae; genus Promerops; species Promerops cafer. The sequence continues at coordinate 728,860 of VZSE01003592.1, read as the reverse complement.
GATCTTGCGCTGCTCCTGGCGTTTCCGCCGCGCCTCCTGGTGCTCCTTCTGCCGCATGTACTGGTACCGCTGCAAAAACAGGTCTTTTGCATAATCGTACAATTCCACGTCTAAAAAATTGAGGGCCTCGATACGCTGCTGAGTCTGCTTGTCTATCTCCACGCTGGAGGCCCTTGTGCTATTGTACTGCGTGAACGGCGAGATGAAGTTCATGTTGAAAGTCTTCTCAAAGAGATACTGAGTCTTGCGCTGGAACTCGGTCAGGCCGAAGAAGGCCATCCGCTTCAGGTTCTCCTTGGCACTGTCCAGCAGAACCTTATTTCTCTGCTCCTCGGGCATGACCGACAGGTTGTAGCATCCCACCAGGCTGAGGTCGGAGAGCATGCGGACCTGGCGGTTGTTGGCCAGGTTGTAGGGGCAATCCATGAACTCCTGCAGGGAACAGCCCGACCAGTCGTCCCCTGTGTAGCAGCTGGGCAGCTCCTCGGTGGTCGGGGACCGGCCGTCGCAGACGTGCAGGGACGCCTTCCATGTCGCTCCTCGCTGGACGTGGCGCCATTCGCTCAGGTATCGGGACACGGGGTCACGCAGGATGGTGATGTAGTAGAAATTCCTGCCAAGGGGAGAGGAAAACAGAGCGATTAGTTCTGCATGTCTCCAGCACAGACTGCATTAACGCTCAAAATCAATACAAACAGGGAGATGCACTTAAGAGGCTTTCAGCAGCGCTGCTGCAGAGGCTCCTCCGTGAGTTCACCTTCACAGGGTGAAGGACGGCTGAACAAATCCCCGGGGGGAGTGCGAAGGGCTGTAACTACCTGCACACCCACACAGCTGTCTCTGTTTAACAGGTGTTGTCTCTACAGAGGCCAAGGGAACACAAGACTCCCCTCTATGCTGGGCTGTCCATGTGGCAACAGGCTCCTGGTAGTGCTCCAACTGATGGTCGCCCTGGACCTTGGGAGAATACTTGAAGTATCTCCCAGGATGTAAGCCACGACCCAAGCAGGACACAGGTAGCTCTGGCTCCTTTAATTTCCTTGTACAACAGAGCTGCACTGACAGTTTCCACAGACAGCAAAGAGCTGCCCGTGCTACATTCCTGATGAGCAGTTGTGGGTCTCAGCTGAACAAGCCCCAGAGCAGCCTTACACCTCTGAGGAAGGCATTTCCTATAGGACCTTTCCTTTCGCAGGCCAAATAAATGGGGTGTGCCCAGAAGCCCCAAACCACTTGCACCCTAACAAGGACCTTGGCAAAGCCCAAGAAAATCCTGTTTTATTCTCCTGCCTTCATCTGATACAGGACTGAAATGATGAGCGAGGAGAGCTAAGTGACTAACAAGAAATTAAAGGATGCATTACAATGTTTTGCAAGAGAAAACATTTTGAAGGGAGGTGCTGGCTCTGGTTTGAAGCAACAGGATAGTAGCACACGTGGGGGTCATGCTGCCACAGGGAACCCATCAGTCCACCAGCTGGAAAATCTGCAAGTTCAACCACAGAACTTGCCCAGAGCTCACTCTGGGTTGCACATTAATATCCACCATCAAACACCATGCTGTCCACCAACACAGCCTGAAGAGGACACAGCTCTTTGAACCTCCACTAACATGACCATGGCCTCACCTGGATGATGCTGGAGGAACACCATCAGGATACCAGCCATCTGCTTAAGCAAATGGAATTAAAGTAGCTCATTAAGCAAATTTTCCTGCCAGGGAAGGCCAAACCTCCAGGAGGAGGACACCAAGGAGTGTGTGCCCAGGAGCCCTGAGCCCCCAGGGTGTGATTGCCATGTCCTTGGTGCTGTGTAAGGAGGAGAAGGACATTAATTTGCTTTCTCAAGTGACATTGTGACTGGCCACCTTGAAGTCAAACTTTTGCTTCCTGTCATTTCCTTTGGCAGAAAAGCCACTAGATGTCAATGTTTTACAGGAAATTGTCTCTGAATGGACTAAAAAGTGAATCACACGCACAAAAAGGATCCAACTGCACAGGGAAAGAAAACCTGGAAAGTCACCACTCCTTTTCCTATTTAGAGCATCCACACTCATAAATAATTAAGTAAGTAGAAAGTACAATAAACATGCAAAGACAAATAAAGCCAATGAGCCCAGTACAGCATCAGTGGCTGGAAAGAACAGCTCTCAATGCTTAGAGCTGGGACACCACAATCAGCACCACCTCCATCCTCATGCTCACCTGGGGTGGTGCTGCTGCCAGCCCCCTGCTCAGAGGGATTTGGCCACAGATTCACACAGGCAAAGGGAGCAAAAGTCCCTGCCACCATCCCAAGCAAGGTCCTTTTTCACAGAAGTGCCATTCAATGATTTCACTCTGAGAGCTGGAGGTAAGAGGGAGCAAGAATAAAGCTCACTTTCACGAGTCAGTGGCAGCTGCTAACCCCACACTGTCCCTTGCACAGATGGGAAGAGTTTTGCTCTGTCTTATCTCAGCAGGTCTCTGGTAGCATTGGAGAACTCAACCTGGCAAAGAGGAAGGGCTTTCCACGAGCACCACCTCAACCAGCCGCTCCAGCGAGCAGGAGCTGTCCCTCATTATGCTTGTGCCTCAGGCTCCTTTGGTGCAGCAGCAACACAGCCTTGTCAGGATCCCCAACACGGGGAAATGGAGCATCTCTGGGACAAACCCAAGCCCCTTCTTTACCTTCTGCCAGGACTCCTGAGCCCTGGATCTAGTTTATTGGGACACTGCACTAAAATAATGACCCAACCATATAGCACTAACCTCTACATTAACTATAGCAACTAACTTACAGCAACAATCCTCTGACGACTGAGGAGGCAAAAGCAAAGCCCTGCTTACCCCAGAGCCCCTTGTACAAGCTGGCCCATGAGCAGTTCAGCTTGGGGGAGAAGGGTGCAGGCACAGGGGTGCTACCAGCTGAAGGAGAAGGCCAACCAGACTGTATGCTCTAAGGTCATCACAGAAATCAATGGGCAGTTAATGCAAGAAGGGAAACAAATCCTGAGCCAAGATCGATACAGTGAGCGTTTTATTAGAGTTCAAACTCTTCAGCCACTCTCCCTTTGTGCTCTTTGGTCACAGGCGGTGACAAAGCGTCTCCCTTGGCTGCTGTTGTAATAACAAAAGAATGAATAAAAACTCGTGTGTTGGTGGAAGAGGCTGTGTTGTAACAGAGCACTGTCAGCCTGGGTTGCCTCATCTGGGCAGGTATCTCCATCTGTGCCTGTCAGGGAAATGCTGCAGTCGAGGGAGACTGGGGGGGATGAGGCTGAGTGAAGATGCTCACTGGACTCTTCAGTGAGCATGGAGGTGTCTGGGATTCCCCAGCACCCTGAGCTCAGGATGCCAGGCAGGGATACATACTCATGGGATGCCTCAGGCAGGGCCCATATCCTCCCTGGCCTAAGCACAGCTCGCTGAAACAGGCTCGCAGCTGTTACTTATTCCACCCTGTTACTTCCCAGATGAATCCTGCTTTCAAGAAATGAGAAGAGATGTCCTAGAGAGAGATGCTTTGTCAATTGCTGGGCCAATCTCAGCAATTGTATGCATTTCTCTCCTGCCTATTAGAATTCTACCAAAAGAGGCACTGACCCTTTTGGGAACATCAGCTTTTGCCCCAAGCCTCTCCTCCAAGTTAGGAATCATGGCAGCTCCAGGAAAGCAGCCCTGCTGCTCTGCGTTCATCTGAACTGAGCTTCAGAAAGTCACAAAAGCTTTAATGCATCCTCAAGTCAGAGCCGTGCCAGAGATGAATTCGGCCATCAGCACTTTGAGCATCATTCTGCTGCAACCAAGGAAGACTTAAAGCTTTGCAATTATTTTTAGCTCTGTACGTAACAGCTTGTTCTTTCTGCTGTCTTACCAAGGGGGTGTTGAGTTCCTGCCCGTTCCCTGAAGCGTGTGCTTCAGAGCCCAAAACATGTTTGCAGGTAGAGCTCCAACTACCATGAATCATCCTTCCAACTCAGAGCTGCACTCACCAGAAACATGGCTTTTCTCATGAAGTTGGGTGGCCATGAAGCAGAGAAAGGGAGCTCGAGGGCAACTCACAAAGTAGGTTGACCCTGGAGGCATCAAGAATGTGGGATGATGTGACAGTGACTTGCTTCTGGTATCTCCCTCAGCACTGCTATTCCTCGAGGGATGTGGGAACTGAACAGTCCCACAATGTTGAGTTTGCTCCCCATGCTGCACCTGTTTGCTTTGAAGGCTAATCCTGTGGTCACACAGTCCATTCCTGCCAGCCCTTTCCCCACCACTGCCAAGCACACGGGCAGAATGAGATTCCTTTTTTATAATCTAATGAGTTTTTTTAAGAATCCTTGCATCAAACTTCTAATTGCAACATAAAAAAAAAAAAATTAAAGGAAAAAAATTCGAAGTCCAAGTAAGGAACTGTGAAACCCCAGGGGATAACACTGAGTAAAGTCAGAGACTTCAGAGTCTGGAGAAGCTGCCAGGGAAGGGATATGCAGGTACCCACACCACGGTGCTCAGGGGGCTCATGGTGTGCAGAACTAAAGAGGTGAGGAGGGAGTGACTCTAATGATACATCAAAATGGGTCAGAATCTCCCAAAGTCAGAGCACACCTCATACCAACCCCACTGCTCCACTGTTTAATTGCCTGTTGAGGTCGAGGGAGGTGGAGGTCAGATGCTGGCAGCTGCTATGGCTTCAGCCTGGAAACCTGAGCCCGGCTTGATGGAACTATGAGGTAAGGACTGAAGAGGGGAGCTGAAAGCTGAACATCCACTCACCATTACATCCATTAGTGGATTAGCAGGTGAGGGACTGAGTGACCTTTTCCCATTTCTGCTGAGAAATGAGGCTGTAGCAAGAAGGGCTTTGTAGGTTACCAAGGGTGAGAAACCTACAGGCTTTGCACAGGGAGCACTGCAGCCCCAGAAACGTCCCCATCTCCCCCACAGGCTGCTCCCGGGGGCAAACTGCAGGAAAACACAGCTTCAGCACAGGGCTGAGGAAGCAGAGCTATGATTTCCAGGGAAAGTGGGACTGGGGCAGTCCCATTCACCATGCAAAAGTAAGGCTATGCTTTAAGCTGGCTCAAACACATTTGTATCTAGGTCAAGCTCAGCCAGATGGCAAGCCTGGCTAGGACGTTTGGAGTCACAGACGGGACTTGTGCAGTGAATGGGAGGCAATTTTATACAAGTGTCTCCATCTCTTTGAGTGGAGTGTTAAGTTTTCAAATCTGTGTGTGTTTTTTTCCCCAGTTCATGGACTTTGTGGTACATTAACAGGGCAGTGTGAAACCAAGTTCTGCTCCAGGTGAAGATGGATATTTTGAAAGAAAAGTTCACTCTGAAGGTGCAGGGGCAAAGGAATAGACCAGATTTGTGCCACATCCAGCAGAAATGCAAATAAAACAAACTAAAACCCCGCAGCAGAGATTCTGAATATGATGCAAAGGATTAAGGATGGAGCTACTGAAAAAAGAAAAATAATCATAGGGTTGGCACTTCAGCACCAGAAACAATGCACAATCACCAGAGCCAGCAAACAGCACAAGGACATTCATGTCCTCCCCCCTTCACACAAACTGCTCATGCTGCTGAATAAAAATCCAGAGAGCTCGTTTATAAAAGAGTAGCCACATACTCATTCTTTTAAAAGGTGAGCAATTTGGGGTTTTTTTGAGATGGCAACTTGTCTCAGCTCATCTGACCACAGGAAGATGCTCCTACGCTGTGGCCTTGCGCACAGATCTGAGATCCCAACTCCTCCTCCTTCACTGCTCCCAGCAACTGTGGGGAAACTGTGAAACTGTGTTGCAGGCAGTGTCCTGCACCTCTCCCTCACCCCACACCACCTGGAAAACATCCCTGCTCAGGATTATTCGACAGCAAAGTCACAGACAATGATGGAAGGTCAGGAATGTGAATGGTGTGAGTCTCACATTCCTTGTTCTGCTCTTAGAAACCCTCCCCGTGGGTTCCAAAGCTGCTGATGGATTTTAATCCCTGGCAGAGGGTCTCCCAGCCGATCAATCACGGCCACCACATCTCTCTGAGAAGTCAAACTCAATTACGCCATGCCGGGCGCCAAGTGCTTTGCTCCCAGAAGTCGAGGTTAATTCCCATCAAGAGTGGCCCACTGAGAATTTGATTTGCTAATACCACAAAATGTTCCTCCAAGAGAAATACCGCTGCTGCCTAATTTGTTGGAGGCAGGCATCTGTTTGGAGATCACACAGAGAGAGGCAACATGTACATTTAATACTGTGAGTCATCCTGATTCTTAACAAACTCTGTCACCCAGAGACACAATCAGAAGGATGGGGTGAGCATCCTGGTGAAAGCCTCTCCGGCCTCAACCATCCCTGCTTAGAACCTCCCCCCAAAATGAGAATGCCTCTTCCATGCCAAGAGCTGCTCCCACAGCATATTTACAGAGATGAGGCCAAAATATTTGGCAGCGCTGGGAATCAAATGTTTGCATCCACTCTAGATTGGTCCCAGATGCTTCCCAGCAGTGATGTGGATGGCAATGGAAGCAGTGGAGACACATTCATTGCCCATGGGCTTCCCACAGGGCTGCTCTGCTCCAAGGCCTCCCCACAAACCCCATCTCAGAGTGGGAGAGGAGCAAGGGTGGCTGTTGAGTTCCCCGTGAGCTGCAGGGAGAACATCTCACACCCAGTATTGCATGGCTGCTTCCATGCCCTGGATCTGGATCTGCAGCCTGGCTGTACGTGCCAGGGCCTCCCCTGCCACTGTCACAGCTCTGGCAAGGAGGCAACCATGGAGCAGGGGTATTGGGACAGGACTGCTTCCCTTCTCTTCTCTCCCCAAAGACCTCAGTGCAGCTCCTGCCCAGAGGGACCCTGGGCTGGCTACTACTTGTTCCTATGAGACCTCTATTCAGTCATTTAAATGAAACTAAACTTTCAAGTCCACCTCATCCAAAATTCTAAGTACAGTAAAATCTAGATGAGGAAACCCCTTCTTCATTAAAGAAGTGATGGATAAAAATTATGGGGAGGGAGAGAAGGAGGAATAAACACTCCTTTCCTCTGCAGCAGCCTGCAAGACTACCTGGACTGTATTCCTTTACTCTGGGTCTCAGGGTGGCAGAAGCAAATAATGCATTAGCTCTGAAAAAGGGCCTGGAAGGAAAGGAGATAAGTATTTCAGGACTGTGAATTAAAGCTGTTAGCAAATGCAAATTTACATTTCCTCTAAGTAATCATTATGTTTTCACTTCTATCAGCACCCAATGAATCACAGAGATGTTTTGTCTAGAAACACTAATGGTGGGGGTAGGAAGCCAGCAGCCTACCCACAGCAACGGCAGCAGGAGAGAAGTGCCAGAGGAGCCCATAAAAAGGAGCTGGATTTTTCAAGAACAGCAATTACACCAGCCCATCAGTGCCCATGAAATTACCAAACACGAATGATCTGCAGAAAAAAAGCATTTCAGGCACAGAGGAAGGCAGCGATTTAGCAGGTCAAAGTACACGTTCATATATGTGCAGGCATGGCATATGCAAACAAAGATAATGAAAATAAGGCTTTAAATAAGTAAAAAATATGCAGCCTCACACACGCACATACTCCCAGCTACCCGCACGCACAAAATAATTGTCCACAGTGCTGCCTGCAGAAGGGAGAGTGGCCCTGCAGATCTGCCAGAGTGGTATTAATTTCATAATTGCCTGTATTATTAAGATCTCTGCAGGATACCCCTGCCCACAACCAATTCAGCAAGAATAGTGACCTTTTAAATTTTTTTTTTTCAGTAGTGCACAAAAAGAGAAGCAAGTTTCTGTTTTTAGACTCAGCAAACAGAAGAGTGACTCAGCTGCTGGTGCCAGTCCCCAGTCCTCTGCCTCCACCCTGGAGTCTGGCATGGGAAAGGGTGGCAATGCTGGGCAGAGGGGCCCATCCCACCCACCTGACCTGCTGGATAAAGGACTGAAGTGCCCTTTGGAAACACCCAGCTTCCATCACAGCCTATCTAGAGCAGTGAAGCTTCCCACCTCATGAGCTTGGTTATATGACAGAGGCATCAGGATGGAGGGCAGCAGCGGTGTGGAGCCCCCAGACTGGACATGAGAGGTAAAATGCAAGGAAAGGAGAGAGAAGGTGACAGAAGGATCAGTGTGTGCCATGCCTCCATCTTGCTGGATGACAAGCTGCAGTACAGGTGACGCCGGATTTGTGAGGTCTTGGCAGCATGAGAGGCCTTGGCTTTGGAAAGGGCCTTTCTGCCTAGGGCCATTATCCCTTAATAAACAGGAGGCAGAGCTGAATTTTGCTCTTAGTGCACACTAAGAAAACTCTGAGCCATGTCTTTTGAAACACTCAGCTCTGACACCCACAGAGTGCCAGGAGCACCTCCCTACTCCTGGTGTGAGGAGCTGTCCCTGTCCCCTGGAACTCCTGGAGCTGCATCACACCCATCTTCCAGGCATGGTACAGCATGGCCCCGATCACAGAGCTCTTACGGATTCATTAAAAAGCATGGCAGATATCCCTAAGTGAAAAGGAGGCCACTGCAACAGAGCTGGTGAATAACCACAGGATGCTGCTATAAATCAGATCTTTACAACAGTATTTACCCCATCTAAATGCTGCTGGAGGAATTAGTTTCAACGTGTAACTGATATTTCTGCGGTGGCAAAGATCGAGGTTTGCAAAGCCTACACTCCATAAGCAGCGGTTTACAGAGATGGAATAGTGGCAGTTTTTCATTTTCCAGAGTCCACTCACCCTTCCAAGAATCTTAATGCCTCATTGATTCATAATACAGTACATAAAGATTTCATTTTTTCTTGCACACAGTGATATATTATGGAGGCAATCTATTTTGCCACTGAAAAGTTTGCTTAGTAGAGAAATTTGGAGTTTTGACATTCAGGAAATTACAGTCATCTGTAAAGCTCGATTGATATGCCAAGGCTAACATTTTCATTGCACTTATGGAGCCAGAATAACTATGCTTAAATATTTATTATATTCTAAAAAAAATTCCAACTTCTTGTTTATAAAAAGCATATATTCAGCAATAAAAAAGCTTTATCCTTATATCCATATATATTTTAGTGATGTCTTAATTGTGCTAAGCCACTCTCTGAGCAGATCAAAATACTTTTAATAATCGAATAAAATCAATATTTCAGACAGGCTCTGTGTGTGCAAGCAGAGGGTACGAGCTGACACGTGTCTGCACAAAAGCAGAGAAATGAGATAGGGGCTGCCACAGCAAACCTGCCCAAGGTCCCCTGTGGACACTCGTCCTGCCAGCCACCAGCCACCCACGGGAAGCAGGAGATCACTGAACCCTGTGTGCTTCATTTGCAAGTTCTGTGGCTAATACGATCCAGGAGGAAGCGGGTGCAGAGGGCTCTGGTCTCAGCTTGGCACACACCCCCTTCTTCTTCAGGAATGCATCAATGTATATTTAGAGGCTGTGATTTTTCCTACATCCTGAGTACTCACTGCAGATTTGTAATCGCCGCCTGAGCGCCCCTCCCAACTCCTTTGTATATGAGAGTAGCTGCTATTGAACATCCCTGCCTCAGCGCTGGAGAAACCTTGGAGCTCTCAAGAAAAAGATCATACGATCAGCTCCAAGAGCTCTGCATCTCCCACAATGGGAAATTAACTCCAGAGAGGTATTTATAAAATCATTTGTAACTATATCAGAGCTCAATCAATTCTCTTCAATAATACATAAAAGGAGGAGGTTTGGCTCCCACGAAAGAACGTAATTCCTTCACAAGCTGCTGGCAGATAATCTTCCGTACGCCAGTTAATACATCCCACGATAGGTTATACAAAAGTGCTTTTAAAAACTAAACGGAGGATATATAGCACATAAAAAAGGCACATTAGTGCAGCTTATATTTTGCTTATCATAACTATTGTGCATACAGAAATCCGAGGAAAATCCTTCCCAGTCTTTCTAAAATTTTGTCAAAAGCAAGCATCTATTGAAAACATCTTTGCAACGAATTAATGAACTGATACTAATGTAATTCTCAGCCTGCTGCCAAAAGAGGGATAGAGGAACGGACAGTGTATTTACAGCTGCAACTTCTACAGTTTTAATTTCAGCTCTCATTGATTCCATTGAGCACCATGAGACTGTATAATGAAGAAATCTGTATCAATTGAAAATACCAAGTGTGCTCCTGCCCCACTAGGGCACCACTGTAATATCATGTAATGGAAGGGGATTCTCATTTAATTGAATTGGAAATGAAACACATATTAGCTAAGAAAACTTAATCAGTGCAATAATATTAAAATGGGCCACTCAGACAAACTATACTGATTAAGTCACTTGCAAACATTTCCGTAATCATCACTGAGACTTGTGGCGTTAATGATTTAAACTCACTTTTCTACTCCAGGGAACAAAACTGCAATTTCATAGCAGACAATTAGAATATTTTAAGCCCTCCCTCACACACTACAATACAGTCTCTTGGCAGAAGCACAGGGCCTCATCCTGCAAGGATACCTCTTGAGCTCTGACGTAGAAGGTCTGCACGGATGCTGGGATGTTTGATTTAAGACGGGAGACAGCCCTGAAAGCACCTGGCTGGTTGGGAAGTGTTTCTGAGGTACTGCCTGTGGTTTCTCCACAGACTTCATCTTTAATCCTGACTTGTTACTGATGGCACACTCCGATGCACCGTAACACTCTGAGCTCCAAATGGCTCCCAGCAGACCAGGATTTTAAAACTTGTATTCACACACAGTTGACATAACTGGATTTAAAATTTTCATGGAACAGCAGAATGTATTTCTAGTAAAACTCCATGGATGCATTTGTTGTGTCAAAGCTCAGCTGGGAGGGGTTTTACATCAGCTAAGCAAGCAAGACTAAGTAAACATTACAAGATGTGCAGAACATCTTGTTTCCCATGTCTGCTAGTTCCACCCCAAACATTTAGTAAAAGTATATCTTACTCAGTCTGAATCAGTGAGGACAATGCCCTTAGAAAACCACATTAACAGAAAACGTCACTTTAGTCTCTCATACAACAACCCTGAACAAACCCAGGGGTGCTTCCATTGTGTTGTGCTCAGAAGGACTATCCACACAGTCCAAGCTCGTGGTGTCACTGCAAACTGGAGACTGAGCTGGCAAAACCTCATCAGATACTTTCCTGGTGGTCAGTAACAGCGCATTCAGCACCAGCATCAGCTCGGACACATTGCATTTTTCTGGATTTCAGATGCTCCCTATATTTTTAATTAATTTGTAGCATTAAGACATTCAAAATCCTACTTGCAGATAGTCAAAAGCAAATTCAATTTTTCCATCTTTTCAGTGCCATGAAGCAAACTCCAGCCAAAGTGGCAGCTGAACTGAGACCACCACGGAGAGGCAACAACCTGGGCTGGGCAACGAGGGGAGTCCAGCTCCCCTGTGTGCCAGCTGAAGGACTGGCACTGCTATGCAAAAAGCACCCAATTCCACTGCCCATGAACACTGCTACTTGCTTCACCCTTTGCTCTGGCTCTCTCACTGTGACGGTATCACAAGCTTGGGCCAAGATCTGACCTTTATTTGAGCAGCTTCTCAATGCACTTCTTGAACCGTGAGCTCACAGCCCTCACCACCCACAGCCAAACAAGAAGGCAGCACTTTGAACCCTCAGCTGGAGGGAAGTCTTGCTTAGGCTAGCTGAGAAACCCTTAAAACCAAGCTGATTTCAGCTGAAGCCAAAGATAACCTAGCCCTGCCAGAAGGGATATGATGCACCCAGTATGATAAACCTAAAGCAAAATAAATCATATGACATGTAGGGTTATTCACTAAGGTCACAGCTCCTTCCAAAAGGATCTGCCATTGCTCCCACTCCCCCAACCTTGTCCTCAAAATATGAAAGAAAAGAAGGAAAAAAAAGCAAAAAAAGGGCAAGAAGCAAAACTCTTCTACAAGCAGCAAGAGATGGTTCAAAACAGTTTAATTCCTATCTGTGAGTATCTCTTGAAAGATTTTCAGAAGACACAGTTCTACTCCTCCATGGATTATTCTGGCTAAAAATGTGTGTGACATTTTAATTATCAAGTACAAATGTTACTGCAAGTAAGCAATGAAACAGATGGTGTCCTGAATTTTACAGTAGAGCCACATTTTCCAGCTCAAATTTACAGTTCACCGATCATCAGCTTTAAGTTCTGTCTCTACTGCATCTCCCCTACACATCTGAAACACCACAACCCTCCAATGCTGAGAGCACAGCTTTGGGAAAGTTGGGAAATTTTGGGAAATCCAACCCAAGCTGTCCTCCTCCAAGCAAATGTTTCCAATGAGGAAACAAAGTGGAGCACAACTCTGTACATCAAAAAAGCATGGCAGGTAAGAAGTGGGAGAGGACTGAGGAACTGTCCTACTCAAGTGAGCAAAAAGGTGATCCTGATACTTCCATCTCCATGAAGGACCTGATTTGTTTATCTCATCCTCTTCCTCAGTGAACTCCACTCATATCAGTTATAAGTCCTGACATTTCCTTCTCTACCCTGGAACCTACTCATCTGGTGTACTCAGCAGTCCCCTCAGAGGGTGCCCCCAAGGGGAAGGGACAGGATGGAAAGAGTGTCCCTTCAGGATCCACCACTGCCAAGTCCCCATCACCAGGGAACAACAGAGTAGCAAAGCCAGAAGCTTTTCCATTAATTGTTGGTTTACCATCCTTCCAAAAAAACCCCAATGCTTAAGATCAGAGTTGCAGTTTCACATTTATTTCCCCGCTCTTACAAAACATGAAATATAATTCAAGACACAGGAGCCACCCATGTGGATGGGGATAAGGAGGACCTGGGAATACTCATCTCCTGGATTGACAGCACCATGATAAATGTGGTCCTTGCTTCAAGGAGCTTTATTATCCAGTTCAGACAACACACTAGGAGAGAGTGTGAGTCCAGTGACTCCTGGGGAACAGATGGAGCAGCATCCCCAGATTCAAGCAGCAAACACAGAGTTTTCAGCTGTCCCTCTTAGCTGTGTGTGGCCAGGCTGAGGAGCACACGATGCCCTCATTGAACAGGCTCTTGATTTAACAGGCTGTGACCAAACTGAATCCTGGAAAGCTTTCTTGATACTCCACACCATTCATCTCCACTAAAAGGGAGCTGCTGCTGGGGCTTATGGCATCAGTGCTGCAATTATGACAAGGAAACGTTTTCTGGGAAGGTGTCCCAGAAAGTAATACACTGAACATTTCCTCTCACCACTCGCAGTACTGAGCAATAACTCCTCTCTCCTCTCACCGTCAGCATCAGCTTCGAGCCAGGTCTCCAAGGAAGGGCACCCCTCCATGCCCCTGGACTGGCACAGGGCTCGGACCACCAGCTCTGCTCTCACCACTCAGCTTGTGCAGACACCCCTGGGACGTGGAAGAACTCCTGCAAGAATCAGACAAAGGGGGATGCTGCACAGGCCAAGGCATGTATCTTTTGGACCCCAGACTTTTCCCATTTTGCTCTGAAATGGAGTGGAGCTTTGGAGGTGGGGGGGCCAAAGCCAGCTTTGCAGACAGGCAGTGATGCTCAGTCACAAAAGCATTTGCAAACATGGGCTCTGCCTCTTGTGTGCAGGTTTGCTCACTGTCATTTAACCCAGCACCACGCTGACATCCAGGGGTGAAGGTGGCAAGATCTGTGGTGTTCCTCTAAGCCCACCTGGGAACCTCTTCCTAAAGGGAACCAAACAGGGCGCTCGTAGATCAGAAGGGATCCGAGGACTGAGCTAGTCTTGCAGCACAGCTGCTTTAACAAAACCTTCCAATGAACTCCTGAACACCCAGGGAAACATGCCTGGGTGTTTTGTCCCCAGGGAGAGAAGCCAAAGCAGTGCCCAGTGTCCCCAGTGCTGGGGTATGTGGCCTGGTTTGCAGCAGATCGATGCTTCTGCATTGGAACTCAGCAAACAGGTGCTCCAGAGCATGGTGAAGTGCACGGCAGCGGCTCAGGGTCTGCTCTCAGTCACACTGGCAGCTGGATTGCTGCAATCAATAAACCTGAAAATCTGTGAAGCAACAGCTTCTTCCTATGTCTCCATCCGTGGAGGGGTTAATCTAGAATAATCTAATTTATTCCCAAATTGCAGGCAGCAGTGTCTTTCCCCATTTAGCAGATTAAGAAACTGTGCTCAACCAAATTTATCTGAACAATTCATTCCCACAAAATTACACTGGGTTTTGAACGGAGGTTAATACACTCCATTGCATCTGCAGGCCGAGCAATCCACTGAGGGGCCAGATTAAAGCACAGCTAAACACCACCTGAGTGGGCTTTTCTGGCAAAGTATCCCTGCAGGGATGGGGACAAGAGCAGCAGGTGCAAAAGGGCTCCAGCAGTGGCAGTCTGGGCCAGGGCTCAGGCACAACAGCAGCATCTTCAGCTGCATCTCCCCCATCCTGTCATTAAAACAGCAGCATCCCCATAACTCATTTCAACATACTGCAACTAGGCTCCTCTTCACATTATTTTAAACAAAATGACACTTTCTCTAGACACTTAAATGCATCCTGGTCTCATCACATCAACAGAGGAAGTATATTTTTTCTGTTTATGTGAAAGGTGATATTGGATGCATCATACATTGAAATCGTTTGCTGGCTTCCTCTCTTGACATAAGTAAGGGGAAAGAAAGTCAGAGAAGACATTTTAAAGATGTATGCATATGCATGATCATTTTCTAACCTAGAACATTATTAAATTCTTTCATATATTCATGTGAGAACTGCAAAAGATTATGAAAGTAGAGATGCTATCACTCATACTTTCCCAGAGCAAGGATTAGGGAGCTTCTCTTCTTAATAAAAGCTATATATTTAAATACTATCTGTTTGGCCAAGCCTTAGTTAGTACTGGCCAACAGAGGTACAGCTCACATCCCTGCTTTGCAGAATAAACCTGTCTGCAGGTCCAGCCCAAACACAGGGCACGACTGAGCAAGAGACGTCACACGGTTGTCAGAGCTTTGACCTTTTCATGGCTACCAAATGCCTTTAAATTTCTTCAGTTTCACAGGTCTAGCACCCTCTACCAAAAATACACCCCACATGGCCCATCCAGCTTCTTCCCAGCCCTTGGAGAGCTGAGCCCCACCAAACCCTGCCTGAGCCATTTTACCCAAAGGCATTGCAGAAATCTTCTGATTTGCAAGTGATGCTGAATTCATCTAAAGAGCTTTATTTATGAGTGGTGTTACATCCCACTTCTTGGGGAGACAGATCTGCCACGAGAATTGCCTTTTCCTGCCTGCAGAAACTGTAACTCTGCATCAACATTACACAATTATTTTAAAACCACTATTTAGATAGCTCTATGGTAATGGATATGTACACTAACTCCAGTGCCACAGATTTGCATAGCAGAATTTTTTATCTTGCTTCTTAAAGATTAATAATTTAAAGCAAGTTGTAACTGTGCTAAGATTTAGTCTTATGTTTTCATCACTGCTTTATATTCTCATAAATATCCAACATTCCCAAGTACATAGGAATCTGAGATAGTATTCAAGAGAAAAAACTGCAACCAATATATCTTCCATTTATGGAATTGAATATAAGATCATATTTAAAATGCTGCATTTACTGACTGATTTTGAATACATAAAATATACAGCCATTGCAAATCCACCTTTCATTGCAAAGCTTTGTTCTTGTAGTGACATAACTTATTGCCAGATTAAAGCCCCAAGTGCAGCTGGGTCATTTTTCGTGTTCTCCATTCCCACAAACACGACTGGGAGAGACAGGTCGTGCTCTCTATCAAAGTTGTGCTTACCACACAGCAATATTGCAACACGTCCCATTAGAGTTATGTCTGCTGAGACTGTGAGCACAGACTTGGCTGCAGGCACCTCCTAATGGAATTACATAATTGGAGGCATGTCATCTAAATCTGAACAAATTGGATTCCCTTGTCATGCACTATTGAATCAGAACGGGAAGAACACTCCATGCTGTTATCTATGGTAAACCAACAGTGGCAAATCCAGCGTCACTAATATTTTGATAATGTGATGTTTATTAAAAATGGGGGAGAAAAAAAAGAAAGAAAAGTTTCATGTAAGGCATGTCAAAATCATGTTGTATGGAAAAATGAGCTCATCCGAGCTTGGTTTCAGACTGGGAATTAGGTTAATGGTTTATGATGGTTGCAATGTTAAGAAGATGTAACTGAAGAACCACATGAGGCTGGTTGCCTGTAGCAGCCAGGGAAGTGCAGACAAGGATTTGAGAGAGGCCCCACCACCAGCTCTGCATCTGGCAGGAGTGACAGCCACCAAGGTGTTTGCTCTGCTACAGCCCCTCCCTGCCCAGCCTGTGGCGGATCACAGCATTAACATTCCCATCCTGCAACAGAATTCTCCAGCCCTTGCAATTCACAGGCATGCCCTGCTTTTCGTTTACAAGTATATCAACTTTAATTTGGAATTACTGGAGGAATCATAACGAGGGAGCAATAATTTTGAGCACACTGAACTGCGCATTCAGGGCAAATTTTCACTGAGTGCTCAGCTCGACCTCCAGCTCTGCACGTATGAAAGAACAGAGGCATTAATTACATTACCAGAATCACTAATCAGCTCATTGCATCTTTACATTTCATCAGCTAAACACTGGTGCAAAATGAGAGGCTTTTTCCCCCCTGTAATTCAGCTCTTCAAGCCTCACCAGGATACTTCCACAAGCACATGGAATGAATTCATTAACAAAAAACAGTAAGAAAAAAGAAACTAAGAAATTAATTGTGAAGCCTTACAGAATTCATGGTTCTCATAGTTAATTAACTGTGGGCCAGCTCAGGCTCCTGTGTCCACGCCAGGCCATCAGGGCACCTCATGGATGGAGCTGGCCCGCACAGCAGAAGTAAGTGATCAGTTGGAGGGGCAGAGCACCCACCCACTGTCTGGTCCAGGTGATGGGCCGAGGGTCTGTGAGGGCAAGAGGGGTCGTTTGCAGTTTGACTCTCCTGGGGCTGGCACACTGCAGAAATTGAGGTTTCAGCATGCCAGCAGCATTGGCTGCACACTAACAGCACCCGCTCCACTGCCTCTGCCCAGCAGTGCCGCAGTCCTGCAGGACTGTGCCAAATGCTCATTTATATTCGGCATGAGGGAGAAACGCTGTCAAATCACCAAATTACCTCAAGTTGTGAGAGCACACAGCAGGGGAAAAGTGTTAACTACCTAGTGAGTCTCTGCCCGTAGATCAGCTCTGAAAGGAATCAGGTGAACATTTACAGAGCTCTGGGGTCTGAGCATGCCCCCAGTCACAGCCCAGGATCACACCACAGGCAGCCCCACTCCGCAGATGCACGGTCCCACCTCAGCAGCCCCTTGCAAAACCCTGTACCCCTAAAATCTGCACAACTGCCTGGTCTAAAGGGACATTAATCTCTATGGACAAAAGAACTGCTTGAAGAACAACTGCTTCTTAGGGCTGCCCAGCATCACATTTTCAGCCAAGTGGGTTCCTCTGCCCATGGGTTGGAACAATGGCACCTCACTGCCAACTCAGTTGCTGAGCTCCCAGGAGTAATTGTGCCACAGAAAGCAAAAAACATGGTGATGGTGGGAATGGGGAAGCTCCCCACAGTAGGGAAAGAAGCAATGACAGGAGAGCCCATGCTCCGACTGCGACTGTTCCCGTCTGTGACCACTCCTTCAATGCCACCATGCGGTCCTCCCTTGATGGCTTATCCAGCCCAAAATGTTGCACTAATATTTAGTGATATTTCTAGATATAAAATGAGGGAGAGGGGAAAGGAAAATCAAAGACCAGCTTGGGTATTTTGCAGGAGTTGGCAATACCTGGCACATCTTCAAACTGGAGACCCTAAATTCCACTGACACTACCTGATCTCTAAGCATCGTTGAAATGAAATCCAAGCACTTTCAATATCTCTGACAGGAGGACTGGCTGCATGGATTGCTCACCCTGGCACTGCCCTGCAGGAGCACAGCAAGTACCTGTACCAAACTCTCTGCTTCCATGGTTCTCTGTTCAACTCACATCCTGGAAGCTGTGCTAAATAAATTGCAAAGGTTGCTTACCTGCTCCTGTCAGGCTTGGAGTATCATGGGGCACAAACAAAACTGAATGGGATTATTGACTGCAGCACCCCAATTCTCTTACCAAACCAACTTTTGTTACTCTGCAGCTTCAGCCTTTTCTGCCACCACGTTGTGACCTGTCTCCTCACATGCCCATCTCCACAGAGCTCTCTCTCTTCCTTGATGGCAGTGCCTTGCTCTCCTCCTCCAGAATGATCCTCTTAAGCGACTGTCGCATATGCAAAAGACCTGAAAGCCTAAAGTACATGATACACCCTTACATCTGCACAGCAAGCGCCAGCCTGTCTTAAAGCCTCAGCACGTCTGGTTACACAAATGACCTCAGCCATGTTGCTAAGGCTGAGTCGTTGCAGGGCTCGATGACACTGTGCTACATCCTGGAGTGACATGACTGACGCCACCCGAGCACGAGGACTTGACACAGTCACGTTGCAGAGAGGCTCCTGTTTTGGCAACAAACCTGGAACTGAGCTGCGGACCTTCAGGATGGACAACAACAGATCTGTTCTTGGCATTAGAGCAGGGAACTGTGGCTGATGCAGGCTTTCAATCTGATATGGCTTAGGAGGAGCCATGACAAACATCCCCCAGGGCAGTGGTGTGGAGTCAGGAGGACTCACCACCTTCTGCAAAACCAGCTGCAGAGCTGAGCCAGCAGAGCCCTCAAGCCACATGGGCTCACCACAGCATGACAAAACCCCCAGAGCACCACAGCCAGACAGGGGAGGTGGGAAGGGCACGCCAGGATGCTGAGCAATGTCCTGAAATGTCCTCAACACATAGGCAAGAACAACATCCACTGAGCCAGGAGACAGCAGCACAGCAGCTGTGACCCTGTACATACAAACAACATCATTAAAATCAGTATTTTAACTTCCAAATTGTAGGATGCTCCTGCTAGCAGTAATGGACATGGCCACCTTTGCTACCTGGCAGTTTTTTCCACAACTCTCCAGGGCACCTCCAATATTCAGAAAGAAACCTTTAGTCATCCACAGAGAGGTTATGAACCACATTCTTGTATTCAGCCTCCTTTGCTTTAGAAGTATCAGCTTGCAATTAATACAACTAATTAATATCACTAATTAATGAATTGAAGCAAGGGCAGGGAGCTAGGAGAACATTGTTTTTGATAGCTATGAAACACACTAACAAGAGCCAGCTGGATAATTACTCCTCTCTTCAGGAGTTTTTACTAGTTTGATTTTCCATCAAAAAAGCTTTTGTGAATATTTAAAGACAAAATTGTAAGAATAGAGTGAGAAAACTGTTGTCCAGTCTTGCTAGTGTGACTCATTTTTCCCCCACAGAGATGCTGTTAGGTTTTAATGGACACAAGGGTGTCCAGATGGGAGAGGGATGACATGTGCTCCAATTAGCAATCACACCTCTTTAAAACCAACTGACCATGAGACATAAACCCCCGACAAGAAGATCCTGTCCGTGCTCATGGGGATGGTTGGCCTGGAAAGGACTATGCTGGAGTAGGGGTCCATGCACAGGCATGATGCTGAGCTGGGGAAGGAAACACTGAAAAACATCCCTGGAGTGTCCACAGGACCTCATTTTCCTCCTTCATGGCCAGAGCAGCCTTAGTGTCTCCCTTGGATGCTAATTTGGGGCTGCTGGTCACCCAGCCTATAGTCATGCCAGGGCTGGAAGAACACCCAAAACCCACACCTGAGACAGCCCAGGGCTGGGGTGTATCTGTGTGGAGGGGTGGGTTACACAGTAATAACAGCTGGCTGGAATAATAAATTAGCACCTAATTAACAGGAGTGTTGGCTGCAAAACACTGAGTTAATGGAATAGAAAAAAAAAGAAGGCAAAGAGCTGGTGCTGTGAAATAGGGAGATTGCTTTAGAAGCTTCTTTGTCAAGGACATCTTCGAAGCCGAGGGTTTAAAAGCTGAAGGAAGAAAAGTGCTTTTGTGGGGGAAAACTTGCCCAGCCCTTACCCAAGGTCAGGATTTGTTTCTCAAGCAGGCATTAGAGGCCAGCACTCGCCAGACTCTCCCTGTCAGGTAGAAAAAGGGCTGTAATGTCTTTAAGTTGCATGCCAGAGGACAAGGTAAGCATTTGGGATGCAGATAATACAGTCAGGACAAATATTTATTGGGTCAGTAGTCACTGGTGAGAAAGAGGAGCCATAAAGTGGAGATAACAGGGAATAATGCTGCCACAAAGGGAAACTGCACTAATGACTTAACAGCTCTTTGCACCTCTCCATAAAAACCTCCTAAGGGAAAACTCCTATTCAGTGCAGAGGAAACAGTGGTATAAATCTGCTTCCTGCTGCATCTGACCCTCTTTGCTCTCGCAGCTGCTGCCAGACCAGCTTCTGCCTTACCTTACTGTGCTTCTGCCCAGTTTTTGCTTCCCTTCTCCACACAAACCAACACAAATCCTCTCCCCAGCTTCACGGCAGGTCGCAGCAGCCCTGGTGGAGCAGAGCAGGAGGGAGAGACCCCTCCCACTATTCTCCTCTGAGCTCGGGGACAGTCCCAGAGGGGACATCAGAGCTGGCACAGCAGCAAGGCTGACCCGCACCCTCCTGCAGCAGCGCCACTCCCCAAACCCTGGCCAGCACTTCAGCGGACTGTGCATGCAAGGCAAATGCAGAACAAGTGTATCTTCTAGGCAGGAGACACTAAGGACACAGTTAAAAAAAAAAGCCGTTTAACTGTCTTTAATTAATATTCCGAACTACACATAAGCCTTTAACACACAGCAGGATCACGGTGAAAGATTTATGAGATTGGTTCACCTTTTGCAAAGTGCTGCCTTGGGTCATCAGCACAAACTTATCATCAGCCCATACCATACCAGTGGGGAGCAGGAGCAGGAGGGGAAGGGGAACATCTGCACAAATATGATGTGACCTACTTTTACAGTAATTTGAATGCATATCTGGGAAAAAACCCCACCCTCTAAAATTTTAAGGGAGAATTATAAATCAAAGCATGACAGTAAACAAGTCGTTTGTGAAGTCGTACTGTCTACTCAGTACAAACAAGAGATTCATCAAATAATAAAATACTACTTTAGAAGAAAACAAGCACAATTATTTTATAATTATGGCTGCTCTAGTCTTCTGAGGGCAGGAAACCTTCCTACCTCCATAGAATCATAATCAAGACTCATCAAAGTCCTGTAAAAGCAAATCAATACCTGCTCTTGGCAGGATGAGTTAATTAATACCAGAGTGCTCTGCTGCCTGGCTGTCAGGCTGATGGTGCTCAGCACAGCTCTGCCGAGATGCTCTACGAAGAACCATCCAGCACCACTTGGCTGCTGGTGAGAAAGGATGCCATCCCTGAGGGTCTGCATGTAGGGGCACTGTGGGCTGTGCTCTGCTTTGTAAAGGAAACAGACATCAGGCCGTTCAAATCTCTAAAATGCAATTGACTCCTCACTTCTCTGGATCCTTATTTCCATCAAGCAGGAGACTCAGGCAGCACCATATGGCTAATTTTATAAAGGGAAATCAAAGCCATGTCCTTTTCACCACTACTGCACTTGCGGAGTTGGTCCTGGGTTATGTGTGGTCATCTGAGGTGCTGTGCCACCCCCACATCAGGCACAGCAGGGGGGAGCTGGTTGTTATCAGGCACCTGGCTCATGCCACCAGCAGTGGTGGCTTAACACCCTGCCAGAGACTTCGGAGGTGCCACTTCAAATATTGACTACCAGAGTGCAAGCTTTCCTCTTTCCATGGCAGATTCACTGGAGCTCTGTGCCTTTTATTGAGTGACTTCCTTCTCTTTTTCTGTTTATTATGAGACCTTTAAATGGAAGGTTTGTCTGCCCTCTATGATTAGCAAAGATCTCACAGCCTCCCTAAAAGTGCAGAGAAAATTACAGCCAAGAACATGATAGCAGTTAGACGCCCAGAGCAGGAAGGAGTGAGACACACTCAGCAGATTGGTCTGAAGCAAAAGCTCAGTAAAACATTATTAAACTTATTTTTAGTCCGTTTTTTAAAGAAATCAGCCTCTTACGAGCACACTGTCCACCTCCCTCCTCTCTCACCATACTCCCCGTAATTTTTTAATTGGTTCCTTTATCTGGAGACTCCTCTGTCAAACTGGAAGATAAATAAGCATTGAGAAGGGGAAAACACCCAGCTGGCTATAGAGAGCAGGAATTGCTGGGAGCTGTGGTTGGCCCGACAGCAGAAGTGTCTCCTGTCACCTGTGCCTGAGATGAGATGGACATGCACGGTGATATTTAGCGTGGAAGACTGGCAGATGCAGCAGGGGCAGAACGCAGAGGTACTGCTTGATGGCTCTCCTGAAGAGCAGCATTCACCACGTCCCAAGAGTGCCAGTGACGTTTTGCAGACCTCCTGCCAAGAGCAGCTGATATGTCATCTCAAATCAGGCATAAAAACGGGACAAAGATGCAAAATGCCAGAAGAGTAGGAAAAGCCAGTTCTGCTGAGTGCCACTGCTGATGTTCTTTTATTGCTGTTTAATGGTTTTCTTGGATTAAACAAGGGAGAAGACACAAGTGTGCAGAGAGAACTGGCTGTTCCCTATCACAAGGAAAAGGCATCAAACACAGAGAAGGGCTCAGCAACAAAAATACATGGGTCAGAAGAGTACACACACAGGAGAAACAGGTGAGGAAACAGGTGGCAAGGTAACAGGAGTGCAGGAGCACAGCTGCCAGTCAGCAGAGTGCCTGCTGGAGCCAGGACCAGATCGTAGGTGCCAGCATTTGGCTGGGAGAAACAGTTCTTCTCTGCCCAGTTAGCACAGACTTCACCTGGGTCAGTGTTTTACGAAGAGGATGAGGAGAGACTGCAGGCTATTTCTTGCCAGAGGGCTAAGCGATGTTAAAATCCATTGCTGGAGCTCAGGTGAGTGGCTGGGTAAATACAAACCCCTGCCCAGCACTGCCTGGCCCATTGGCCGGGGCTGCCGTCGCCGGAGGGCGGAAGGGACAGCGATCCAGACGGATGCTGCTGTTTACAACCCAGCTCTCATTTCAGTGCAGTCTCTGAGCAGACTGAAACAGTGCCAGAAAGTGGATGGTCAGGAAAAGGCTCCACCATCTACACCCCACCACCCCTTTCTTTCCATGTACCCATTCCTCCAGGGAGCAGACAAGGACAGGCACATTGCATACCCACACTGGTTTCAGCTCATTTTGTCCCCTTCCCTCCCATTCCTTAGGTTTTGTTCTGCTCTGGGATTTTAGTAAAAAATAAGTTCAACCTCTCCAAACCTTTTGGGACCAGTGAGGGCAGCCAGTCCCCAAGAACACCCAGCACACTCACACACATCCACAGGCTTTCTGTTCTTCAGAGCAGGTTCACAGCGCTGCCAGCCTGGCTCCCCACTGCCTTTGGCTGAGGAAGGAATGCCGTGGACATCACTGCACCATTCAACATCTGTTAGGGACTTTGCTTCAAACACTTCTCTGGCAGATGTGGCCGAGAGGCTCACATTACCCACGAGAGAGGCACCGAAGGAGCATGGCAAAGAGCCTGGGTGCAATTTGTCTGCAAACAGCCGAGCATCCCAGTGCAGAGCTGGCTGACCCAAGACAGTTTGCTATTTCTGTGTGCTGTTTTATGTTCCAAATAAACCTCTCCATGCACTTCTGCACCCAGACAGGGAGTCTGGACACACACCCCACTTTGCTGTGGTAAGCAGAGGGGGCCTCCCCACAGGTACCTGCACCAGGCAGCTTGTGGGGGATAAACCTTTCTGTAGGTTTATTTTAGAAGATGCTCTGTGCATTTGTGCCTCTGCGGTGCCCCAGGAGCCAAAGGCAGGAGGAAAGCTGCCCCTGCACAGCTCCAGCCTGGTAAACAGAAATCTCCAGCCTCTTCCAGGTCACTGCATACAGAGATGACCATTTGTTTTCAAAACCAAATTCTACATGGATCTATAGAGCAAAGGCAACATTTTTTGCTATCTGGGCATCTTCCTTGTCTCTGCTTTAGAGAGACAACAGCTAGAGCAAGTTGAAGAAATAGAAAGGCACAGGGCAAGTACACTTCCAGTGAAGTTACCAGAGCAGTGGGGCAGCCCCAGGGTGGGACAAGCCCTCAGGAGGAGCAGGGGAAGGAGCACTGCTCCCCTCAGTACCAGTGCAAGCTCCTCACAAGCTTTCCAGTCAAGCGCTTCCAACCAGACAATCACACCTCAGGTACAGGCTTGGCATCCCGTGCCAAGACCCCACAACAGAGCACTGCCCCACAAAACTGTGCTCACACTAGAGGAAATTATCTGATTTTTTTAAGATGCAGGTTTTTGGACTTGGCAAGCCAATCTGCCTTGATGTATAGAAAGACCAGACTTTGTATTCTTGCTATTTTAGGTAAAAATACTTCACAACAGTCTAAACTCCAAGCACATTACCTTCCCTTGCTTCCACTGCTCCTATCACTCTGCTGAAGAAGGTTGTGAGAATGGGAAATGCCACAGATTCCTTTTTTTGCAAGTCTCATCTTTCCTGTGGATTTGGCAATTATTGCAAACAACATAGGATGAGTTCAATAGTAGGTGAGTGAAAAATTGGATCTGACAGCCCTAATTGAGCCTGAAGTCCCATTTACTGAAAATGATCTGGCATAATTAAAAATTCACAACTGGAGACCAGTTGTGAACACTATACATTATAGGTTTTCTGAATTACTCTGGGAAACATATGCTCTCCAGGCTTTGGTCTTGCAGCCAAAACAGCTCAAGCCACATTGATGGATTCATTTGAGAGGAATAGCTCTGAATTTCAGGGAGGGAGGGATGGCAAGAGGGTGGTTGTGCTGAACTCACACCAAGCACAGGTTTACAAATATTCCTTCTGCTTCTAAGATTTCTTCTGCTGCAGTATGTTGCCATCCTTACACCATGAGGATATGCTCTTCACTAGCATGTGAAGGCAGTAACAGGACAGCTCTTGCTTTTCTATCCTATTTCAAGTTTCTCGTGTTGTCTCAGTATAAAGCAAAAGGACAAACTTTCCTGTGAGCACTAACAGGAGCAGCTCTGCAAGCTCAAGGGCTTTTGAAACCTCGGGCCTCTGCCTGCTGCTGACACACAACATCCTCAGTACCCCAGCACAGACCCACGTGCAACTTTCCAATTGCTTTCTCCTTATTAACGTAATTGGGATTTAATTCCAGCACATCATTTGCAAGTCTCACTTAGCCTGAGACAACTTAGGGGAATGTGACTGAAAACATCTTAATTTCTGCTTTTAACAAACCACCAAGATATGGCCAATAAACAGACTATTTGAACAAACACAGGACAGCCTGCACTAGGGCAGGGTGTGGGACCTGGGACATGAATCCAGTTGCAGTATGTTTAGGGAAATAAAAGCCTCAATAAACAAAGCACTTTCTTGTTCTGCACACAAACATACCAATCACAGCTAAATAACAGTCTTTAGATCATTTATAACAAGACATAACTTTAAAAGTGTTTTTAGGAACAGCTCTCAACCAGGAGATTTAACTGAGCTAAATACTGAAGGTACTAATCAAATGCTCTAGTGCTGGATCTCACTTGATAGTCAGGATATATGTGCAAAGAAAAAGCAATTACCTAACATTAGCATTTTTGAGAACAAACATATTCACAATTGTAACTGCATTACATTTTTATCTAGACTAGTGTAAGAATCACCCTGCAATGGATAGAACATGACATTCAGTTTTCTTCTCTTGCAGGGTTTTGTTGTGAGGTGGACTTTTTTCTCCTTCTCCGTGTCAGCTGCTGAGAACCAGCACGACAACCAAAACTTTCCAATAAATCACAAGGCAGTGACTCATTTAAACCCTTCACTTCAGAGGAACAGCAAGGTGTCATCCTCCCCACCATCGTTAGCGATGCCGCTTTTCCCAGGCACGTCACCTGTGCTGCAGTCCAAAAATAGGCCATCCCAAAATAGGCTGAAGAGGCAGGAGAGGGATCCGAGTGGCACATGCAGGCTTTTCCAACAGGTAATGCAAAACCTACTGCACGCCTGGGACGCAGAAAGAACCCAAACAGGTTTAAATCCTGGTAAATCCTGCAGGGCATCTGGACCTCTCCGGGCTCTGCTGTGATGCTGATTTGAGCATCGAGGTGTGAGATGAGCATTTATGCACCAAGGTGCTCATCTGCTGCCAGAGAAGAGCCCACAGCAGTCACACTTTGTCACCTTCCCGTGCTGGAAGGTGGAATGATGCAGGAGCCAGAGCTGGGCACCTCTCCACATGCTGCTGCAGCAGATATGGGGCCACTGAAGAGAATTCCACTGCGGTGGGGGACAGCAGAGCACTGCCAGAGTCCAACACTCTACTTGGGGCTATGAAACATCAGGATTCAGCTTTATCCCTCATTTAACCAGGGGCAACTGCAAGTGGGCTCTGCTTCTCTGACAGCACCATGGGATCAAATGTGTTTTAGTGAGGGAACCTCAAACTCCCCAAAACTCTGTTCCCTGTGCAGCAGATCACAAAGGATAAAAGCAGGTGTAAGCCCTCCTGTCAAACTAATGCCCTTCTATATTTCTTTTCTGCCTTTTTGTCATCACCATCTAAGGTCTCCCTAAGACAAATTGCAGAGAGGCAAACTGAAGAGAAAGCAACAGGGCTCAGATCAGATACTACAAGGGCTTGTGAAAAGATTTAGGAAAAAGCAGCAATCTGAACACTGAATTTTCATGAATTTCACCCATTTCCTGGGCTATCTACAGGCTCTGCAACAACAGATGAACCAAAAGCACCTGTGCGCACCAAGTTTGCAAAACTGACTTAGCCCATGCTCTAACTGCCTAGGTTCACCAAAGCACAATAGAGTCCAGAAGACTCAAAAAATAGTAATCTGGAAGAAAAAATGACACCCAGCACAAACTACTCTCCCTCTGCAGCTTTCAACCACAGAACTTCATTACTTTTGCCACTGCCTTGCTGATTTTCTGGCACAGCACTCAGAACACTGGAACAGACTATTTTGCACAGCATCTGCCATCATCGAGGGACTCTGCAGTCTGCAAACTTGCAGGCAATTTATTGCTCATATTCCTCCCCTGGACGGCCCCTCCTTAAGCTTTATACAGAAAGCATTTGCAGCAAGCCTGCTTTGATGCTCTCTGTGCAAACTACAACCTCTAACGCTGTCCCCAAACAGTGATACTTTGGATGCTCTTATTTTTGTACTGATTTGGTTAAAAAAGAGGTATCCCAAAGCTGCAAAACAACAACAAAAAAGATCTCTCTGTGCCTAGGTTGCTGCTGCCCTTAGCCAAGATTTCCTTCTGTCCTTTACGGTGTCATCTGATGTTGATGGCAAAATATTCTCCTGGGATCACACACAGCCTGTCCTCATAAATTGCTGGCAAGGATCCTTCTAAGTTTGCCTGAGAAGCATCTTGCCTCAAACAAATCCATATTTATAGGCTCCAGATATGTTTTTCAGCTTGTGTTTATTTATTACAAACAAGGCCAATAAAACAAGAAAATTTAGTTCTATGTGCATGCTGGATTCAATGAAGAGCAAAATTTGCATAACTTTGAAGCATAATCTTCCAAAGCAACAGCTAATCTGCTAGTGATTATCTTTCTATTTGTTTATCACTGCCTGTATTGATGGGGAGATGAAACAGGACAGCACTGCATCAATAGAGGGTCATCCACGGCACAGTTCAAATAATATGAAGCTCAGGCAGGTATCCAGGTGTTTGTTTTTAGTTAGGCTAAAAGTTATTCTATCTCATAAATACCTGGCCTTTCCCAAGCTGCTGGATCCCAGAGTGTTTCACAGCCTTGGGAGAGTCTCCAGGGCGTGGGTTCAGCTGCCAAGTGAGCAACTTTCTATCTATTAAACATCTGAAACGAGCTCCAATCTGGCGAGCTGCCACTTCACAAGCCCACAGAATAACAAGCTCATTGTTAGTCCTTTTAGCACGGATTAATTGGTGCACAGAGTCGGCAGTGTGAAGAGGGCAAAAAAACAACCGCCCAGCTCCCCCTCAGAAAAGGCAGAAGTCTCATCAAATTTCATTTGCTCCGGATACTGGGTGAGTGAAGACTTCCGTGCTACACGAGCAGGCACAAGCTGTCACTGAGCCTGGCCTCAGCTGTGCAGCACACTGGTTGTCTGCTGCTATTTTAGCATTTCCTGCCATTCCAGCGGTTGTTTGGGAAAGGAGATAAATTAAAAAAGCATCTGGAAACATTGCAGCTATCATCACGGTAATTAAATGAAGGGAAAACAGCCCAAAGTGCATCCGTGAAGAAAGGAAACCAGAAACGTGAAGTTCTGTTAAGTTCTGGCTAAGCTCTGTGGCTCTGTGTTCTCCAACTCCCTCGCACGTTAAAAAACAGCATTAATAGTGTCTTAACATACTGCAGGAGCACGGGAAAGGGGTTTATTTATATAAGGTTAGGATGCTGTCACTAAGAGCTTTTTAAAAATATTATTGTGGGGCTCTGGCTGTCATTAATCTGTTAAGAATATCCCTGGTGCCAAGTCAAACACAGGAATTACCAGGTTTTCTGCAAATCACCGTATCTACCTCCTTTACCCCACATCCTCCAGGATGCACTTGCTGTCTTTCAGCCTGGATTTTGGCCACGTGAGTACCTCAGCTCAGGAGACTGCATCTGTTCTGCCAGGCAGATCTGCACTGCACAACCCTGGGCAGAGGGTTGGGTCACACTTTTTGGGTGCTCAAAAGCCCCCAGTGTGTTACTATGAACAGTGTACGATGTGTGTGACCCCAGGGAGCATCAGAGAGGAGAAAGAACTATGATGAGAAACAGGAGGAACATTTTGACATCCCAAGATGCATTTTTCCTGACAGTTCACTGGGCAAAGGACAGCCAAAGGATTGTGTTGTCTAATGAATCAATAATTTTTGGAGAGAATTTCATTAGCTCTGACACCTCTTGCCGATAGAGGGGTAACTGGAAGTCATTCAAGTCATTGGACCCCGTGATAGTATCTGCATACTGATGGAGTGCTAATTGTATTTGGGACATCAAAAGGTCATAAATCAAACTGGCTTCTCCCTGGGAATACAATAACTCAATTCATACACGAAGGATTTTAAAATTTAAACTCATGATCAAATGGGGAACTACACTTATTAACATTTCTTCCACTGTGCTCCAACCCCTCAGTCAAGTGGCTGAATTGTCCAAACAGGCTTAAAACTACAGTTAATCAATACTGAACGTGTTATTAAGCAGCATGCGGCCAGAAAACTGCCTGCTGGTTTGTGTCAGCCCATTCTTCTTCCAAAGACCAAATGATAGAAGCAGTCCCTTTATTCCCACTAGATGCCTGCAAACACTCAGGACCAAACCTCAGCTGACTCTACACTGCTGCCTGCCTTAACATTTCTCTTCTGGTCGCAAGTCGAAGCCTGGCTATACATCATGTGGCTGAAAGAGTGTGTGATGCTGGCAGGAGGGGACTGCTGGTGGCCACCTTCCCATCCAGAAGGTGTCACAGGTACCGTAAGCATTGCTCCAGAACCAGTGCACCAGCAATTATTAACATAATATAAACTTACTTTGTCCAGATGACAATTAAAAGTAGTAGATGCAAAGGAAAACAAAGGGGGAATGCTCAAGTGCTAAACAGATTGCAACATGCGGATTTGTGTACTGCTCTGCAGTATGAAATCATGGGACAAATTAGCTACATCATAAAAGAATTGGGCAAGTTAGTGTCAAAGATCATGAATCTGGCAGGAATATATATCCACAGTGGAGCCAACCTTAGCTATAAATGTAAAAACTGTACTGACACTTTCAAGGGCTCCAGCGAGCAGTGGAGGAATAATGCCATGCCTTTATTTTGCAGTCAGATTTTGACTTAGTTCTCTGCTCACTGATCCGGGCCACTAAGAGGAGTGAGCTTCAAGCAAAGCACAGCACAGAATGATGCCCGTGGGCAGGTGTACCACTAACCAGGACACTGACAGATTGCTCAGGGAAGAGGAGGAACTTCTGCCCTTAGCAGTTTTTAAGACACCTCTTACCACACTGAGGATGGCAAAGGCACAGGAGAGCCTGCCTCGGACAGGAGGAGCACACAGGAGGAAACTTGGATCTCTAGTGAGGCAGACACGGCTTTAAAATAAAGCAAAAGCTAAGAATAAGGCAGCTTTTGGAGTTTGCAAATTTCCTTGCTCTCGTCATTTGGGAAGTCCCTCCTGCTGAAAAACACGTCCGGATAATTGGCTTTTCGCACAGCACCGGCTCTGCAGCTGCCTCCCTCCCTCCCTCCCCCGGGGCTGCTCGCACCGTCAGCAAGCGGCTCTTGCCCAGGACTATTTGCAGCAGGGATCGGAGCAGGATACACAAACCCAGTGCGCGCTGCACGCTCGGCTGCCCGATGCGGGCTGAATCAGCTGTCACACACTGTCTGGATCACTGATGAGCGCCCTCCCTTCTCTCTTACAGCAATCTTTTCTTCACTGTGCTGAGCAGCAAATATGGCTCTAAATACAGCCCCACAAAGATCCCCGGATCCTCGTTTCAGCTCACAAATCCAAAGGAAAATTCCCCCACTCGAATGACAGCTCGTGCTAGCCATCCTCCTGCAGGTGGCTAAGGGGGAGTCAATTGACTCTCCTGGGGTCACACAAAGCAGGGCTTTGCAAGCACATCATGTCACAGCCAGCCTGACCAAGAACAGAGCACCAGAGGAGGCCACCGGGTAGGGCAGCAGCTTTCAGAAGCTTCTGCCCCGAACCAGAGTGTGGGATGCTTCCCTAGCACATCCCTGTTCAGCAGGGCAGTCTCCCAGGCTTACTGCTTGAAGACAAGGGGGAAGGAGAAAGGAATTAGCTTTTAGACAACCCCATTCCTCCCCTCTTTTCTGCAATGGTATCCTCACTCCTCACATATTTTCAGACATCTGAAAGATGGAGGAGATGAACTCCCTCCTGCTGACCTGAGACTGACTCAGAAGTAATCATTTAACAAAAGTAAAATTGCAGGCTGAGACCGTGACACCTGTGAGAGAAGCAAGCACGAGAGGGGCAGTCTGCATTTCATCAGCTCAGCCTCGTTCTACAAGCAGGGGGAGGACATGGAGGAGCAACATGGAGTGGAGAAGAGAAGCTGTGTCAGAAAGGTGAATGCCCAGAGCTGCTGACCCTAGCGAGTCCCTGAGCTCTTTATCCGCACACTCACGGTATGGTGCAGCCATGACCCAAGCATGGAAAGCCAGCACTCCTGTGTCCATCCAGAGAGGCACCCAGATGTCCAGTGGGACCTCAGCCCATGGTACAGGTGGCAGTGTGCATGGGAGCACAGCATCAGATATGCCGCAGCAACAAGGTGTTTTCGCTTCCCCAAGAAACATATTCACACCCATAGATTCTGATCTATGTATCTTGTATAGATTATAATAAAGTCTCTGATAAACATTTTCTCTCAGCTGCTTTATTCCAAAATTTGTGTGATTTTTCTTCCCTCTCTTTGTATTTTTAATTAAACCAAACTCACACAATCTAAATGACAATAGAACTTCTCGATGTCGATCTATGCAACAACAGACCCACTCAAAAGAACATTGTTTGGGTATTCCCAGACTATCCCTCCATGTTTCTAATAGCCAGGGTAGTCAGTGGAGCATGAAATTATTATATTAATGGGTTCTAAATGTGCAGGTGTTTAACTGGAAAACTATGATCAGAGAGAGGGTGGAGAAGCTGCAGGTGCATTTATTTAAATGGCTCATTTCCAACTTCTCCCTCTGTTTCGGGGCCTGCATCCTGCTGAAGGACTCCTCCATACACCTCTCATGGACTGTGTGTAGCCAAAAACCAGCACTGGCTTGCATGACCACCTCTTCTTGCCAGATTACATAGGATACACAGCACAAGGACCATTACTTTCAGTGTGGGCACTCTGATGCTGAGTCTTGCATTTACTACCTGAAACACTGCCTACTTTTATTCCACTGCCTTATTCCTTCTGCTAGCCCCCAAGTCCCATAAGATCAAAGCATCATCCCACATCGATGAGCTACAAGACTCAGGCTCACACGATGCCTTTGGCATCTGTAGACTGATAAGGTTAAAGAACAAATGGTTGGGGTTTTTTTGGGCAATCTGCAGAGAGCTCTGCCGAGATGAGACACTGGCTTATGAGGCTCATTATGAGCATACTGCAGCAGTGACCTTCAGCACACAGCAAAGGAAAGCAGGATTTAGTGCTCATGTCAACAGCATAATGAAACAACTCAGGGGAAGGCCAGCCTCAGACACAACTTTTATCCCGCTAAAGAACTTGCAAATCCACAGCAGTAAGAGGGAGTTTGCAGACAAAAATAAAAGGAAGCCTTCAGCCTTTTCATCCCAGGTTCCCGTGTTACAGAAGAAGTCATAAATAAGGCAACAAAACATTTTGCTGGATAAAAAGCCATTAGAGAAAGCGATTCTCTGCCTTTCATCTGGAGCTTTCCAGGCAGTGGCCATTTGGGTGAGATCAGCTCCCCAGGGACCGGTGGTTTGTGCTGGTTGGGCACATCAGAAACCCAGCCCTGCAGCATTACACACAGAGGTGAGGTGCCTGAACAGGGCTGGAGTCACAGAACCAGCAAAGAGGAGTCCACCAACATCATCAGCTCCCAGAAAATCCCTTCACCCCCTGGTTTCTTTTAGAGGTGGATTGAGCTACAGTACCCTCTGCAACCTCTCACCACATCTTGAAAGCAATGTGATCAAACTGTTGCACGCAGTTGAAGTCAGCAAAACTTCCCTCAGCAGCATTAAAAGAGCCTGCATCCAGCACTCTGAGGCATGCAAACACATCTGAAAATGCAGCAGGCCTTTTAGTTCCCTCTCATTAAACCAAACATCCACAATCGCAGGGAACACGCTGACAGGCCAACTACAACCACAGATGAGGGGCAGACCACAGCTTCAGATGTGCTCCACAGCTTAGCAGCCCTCTGCTCTTGAGCCCTGATGACTTTTCATCCTGCTAGTGAGTGAACACTGTGTGACAAAACAAAAGGTACTGCAGAGTCCTTCCCAGCCCTCCCGCACCACATGTGTGCAGCTGTTTTTGCTGTAGTGGCTTAAGACGATAATTTATTTTCCATATAATTTAGCCAGCTTGCAATTATAGATTTGATTGACTTACTGGAAGTCCCAGAAGACCACCTGCCTCAGAAGGAAAGTCACCCCCTAAGACTTCAAATTAGTAGCCAAATTAATCAATCCTTACATAGTGATTTCACTAGTTTGATGAATTACCATCAAGACTGCATTGCTGATTTACCCTGGCTTTGATACTTACTTGATAAGCATATTGCTTTGCTGCTATTTTAACACTGTTGACAGCATTGGCAGGGATATGTCTTTCTCAGAAGTGTGTTAAAATACTTTGCCAAGACAGTGGTGCACATCTGTATTGATAAACTGCACATGAGCTAAGAAGGAGGGACTTGGGCTCACCTCTCCTTATGCCCAGTGCCCCTGCCTTGGGGTACACCTTGTCTGTTCTGCAGCCCTTAAGCAGACCAGGACCTGAGTTTTGGGTGATGGGAATGATCACCCTTGACCCTTCTCCTCCTCCAGCCATCAGGTCTGCTGGATGGGGCAGGATCAGGACAGCCTAGGAACCATCTGCAGAGGAAGGAGGGTATTTTCTTCAGTTACTTACTCAACTAGGTCTGCTAATGACCAGACCATTCAGGGTTGAGCAGCAGAACAAGAAGAGACAGAAGATGACAGCTTTTGTTCTTCTGTCAGTTTACGAATGAAAATAAGATGCAAAAATTGTATGATCGTGTACAACGGATGGGACGACCAGCTATGAGCAGGTTTGAGTGTAACTGTGAGCAATATTTCCTCTCCCAGTCAAAGCTGAATGTAAGAAAAAGATGTTTCAAGAAATGTGTTAGTTTTCCTATATATCCTCTACTTTTAGGTTACTTTAGTCAATTGACACCAAATTCTAAGAAGTGACTTTCTGGAATGCCTCTTTCAACCCAAGGCAAGTGGTGAATCAAAAATCCAACCCAGCCAATTAGCTGCAAAGGTAAGACAAGGGGACCTGTGTTAGCAAGAGGTACCAAACAATCAGAGCAAACCTCCCTTCAGGGACACAACCAGCACACATGAACGGAACAAGAAAATGAAACATCGATTATTTAAACCCAAGGTGCTGCTTGGCAATGCAAATCCCAATTACAATCAGGAATTTAACAACCACTTTCGACTGAAGACCAGTGCATTGGGATGGATGATTAATGCTTGTTTACTTATGGGGTGGCTGTTATGGGGGAAATCAAACTGCAGCCCCTTCCCTTTGCTGCAACTCCATCTGCTGGGGGAGCAGGAGGACCTGTAACACATCAAGGTCAAGTCCCTGTGCCAGGTTCAGCATCAGGAAGGATCTCTAAACATCTGCCAAAGTAGTAGCAGCAAAGCTGGAACAGAACAATGACTCAAGCAGTGCTTTTCCATTATACAGATGATGCAGTCCAAATCTTAAGTAGGTTTAAACACTTGCCTTGGCTGTTTCTCCTTTTGCATAATGAGAATCTGCTACTGAAATGAAAAATAGTTTATTGCAAAAAAAACCTCCCAGCAACCCAAAACTGCTGTGTTTGAGCAACTGGTGACAACTGTGCAGCCAACAGACTTCCCAGAAGACAGAGAGATGTACAAAAAAGCAGCCTGAAAGGCAAATCATCATTATATCACCTGTAGTCCTTTATAACTGATTCCCAGAAAAAGACCCATAGGTCTTTTAACATACCTTACATAAAAGTAGTCTTAAAACCTACCAGCATCATTTCATAAACCTGCAATGATGGTACATTTGTGAGGATGCTCATGTGCTCACAGTCTTGGATTTGCTGTTTCTGCCTGGTGAACTTTTCTGGGAAGAGAGAAAAAGCTATCCATGCCAGGAGAGGCTTGGGAGAAACAGCTTCTAAAACTAGGAAAGATGATGGAGAGGCTCCAATCTTTCTTTACATGAAAATTTTGCTGCATCTCCCATGTTTAAGATGCTCAACAAACCTGAACCCTCAACTGGTTTGAGCTCAGGTCTCTGGGGACTGGAGGTGCACCAGGCTGGAAGGGATCACAGTGCATGATCCTGCATCTCACACTTGATTCTTACATCCACAGATTCACAAAGGCATCATTGAGCTCCTTGCAAAGAAACCCTGGTTTGACTCCTCTGTCCTCAAGCACCACCAAACAGGTCCTCATCTTTGCAGAAGGCTCTAAGTGCTGCTGTAGCAGACATGAAAATCCAGTTAACATTCCCTTTCAGTTTGATTAACGTGCCTTAATGCAATCCAATTAACAAAGTATTATGGTTTCTAACATCACAGCTTTTATATCCTTTTCTAACCAGGAAAAATCTATGACATATGATACAGCCATTAGAAAGGAGCAGATAGCTCTCACTCAAAAGGCTCCCTATCGCCTGATCCAAAGCCAGATAGGGTCAGCAGAAAGACATTTGCTGACTCCAGCAGGTCACGGATCAGGCACTAGAGAGTGAAATCTATAAACGCCCTTTCACTGGGGAAGTCACATTACTGAGGTCTATGAATTATGCTGGGGAAAAAAAAATCCCAGCTAAGAGCTGCAGTATTTACAGCACTGTCTCAGCTGTAAAAACCTTTCCTGGGAATCAGAGGCTGGGCAGTGGAGACTGCAAAGGACTTAGTGAGAATTACGATCAGATGGATTAGCTAAGCACCATCAGGCCAAAACTGTACAGAAACATTAGACAAGGTGTATTTGAAAGCCAGCACAAAGTCTTTCCAGGATTAAGTCCTTCCACTGTTACTCCTTTCAAAATAAGTAAAAGCAAGGTAAGATTAATTCCTTGTCAAACCCATGAAGAACAGACTCCAGCACAGAAATAAACACAAATTGAATTTACTCTGGTGGCTTCAGATAGGTCACATCAAGCCAGAACTAATGCAATATTGACCTGCTCTTACTCTAGGACTACATAACAAAGCAGCCAACAGCATTGCAGGCACTGCGAATTCATTTCCTTTAATAATGTCTGGGCAGCAAAGTTAGCCTGGGATACAGGCTGCATTCAATAGGCACCTCCAGCAGGATGAATACAAAATATTGGACATTTAAGTGCCATCTGAGACAGACAAGTGCCCGCACTGCTCACCACAGCCCTGACCACTGAATGGCCACACCGTTGCTCTCACCAGTAACACCCCAAGGCCTGACTGGGCAGGCACAGCCCAAGGGGAAGGCAGCATCTGCAGGCACTCAGTGCACATTTTGAAGTCACACACAGCTGCCGAATTTCAAGCAGCACAGGCACCAAAAGAACCCCCCATCCTGTGCAGAGCCAGGTTTTGCAGTGCTGTGCTCGACCTCTGCTGTGCATTTCCTGCAGATGCTGCTGGGATTTCATCCATCTCTGCAGCCCCCAATGGAAATCAGCTGCCGGCACAGCAGCTGTGCTGGGAATCCCTCCCCTCTTAGGCCCCGGGGAATCACAGAACTACAGAATGAACTAGGTTGGAAAAGACCTTTGAGATCATCAACTCCAACCTATGACCTAAATACCTCCTCATCAACTAAACCATGGCACTGAGTGCCATGTCCAGTCTTTTTTTAAACACGTCCAGGGACGGTGACTCCACCACCTCCCTGGGCAGACGATTCCATTGCCCTATCACTCTTTCAGGGAAGTATTGTTTTCTGACATCTAACCTAAACTTCCCCTGGTGCAGCTTAAGACTGTATAGCTTAAGACTGTGTCCTCTTGTCCTGTCACTGGTTGCCTGCGAGAAGAGACCGACCCCCACCTGACTACAGTCACCGTTCAGGTAGTTGGAGAGGGTGATAAGGTCTCCCCTGAGCCTCCTTTTTTCCAGGTTAAACAACCCCAGCTCCCTCAGCTGTTCCTCACAGGACTTGTGTTCCAAGCTCCTGACCAGCCTTGGTGCCCACCTCTGGATGCATTTGAGCATCTCAACATCTTTCCTAAACTGAGGGGCCCAGAACTGGACACAGTACTCAAGGTACAGCCTCACCAGTTCCAAGTACAGGGGAAACATTGGGGAAGATTGGGGGGTTCAGGTCTGATGTTTTATTTACTGATTTTTATGCAAGGCAAGGAACATGAAGACAACCACAAGAACAAAGCATTAGGCAGTATCAAGCTGATGGCTTAAGGAAGTTTTGAACAATCTCCCTGCCCTTGTACAGGATGACCTTACACAAATCACACAAAACCATCTCAGAATAAAATATTTATCATATTCTCCAGTAAAGCAAGCATGCAGCTTTTAATGGAAATACAAACTTCAGATGGCGCTCAGTGGACATGCACCTTCTCTGCCCTTCCATCAAACCAGGGCACTGGCCTCTCCTCTCTGTAATTAACTATTATCAGCCACGTAACAGAATGGAAACCAGTGTGAAAAGCACAATGCACCAACAAATGCAGCTACACAAGATCCAGAACACGTCCACGTCATTGTGTACTTTAGACTGATGCTTGCTTATAAATTAATTTCTGCCAGCTATAATTCCATCAAGCAGTCCCTGAGACTTTGGGTTGCTCCCACTCATTAATGAAATCTTGGGAAGCATTGAAGAGTTACTCCCAAAACTTACTCACAGCCATGGTCACTTTCAATGGGAGTTGCACATACATCAAAGGGCAAAATAAATCACACCAATCACACCTGCTTCTGCAAATAAAGGGCAAGTAAGACCAAAGGTGCACGTTCCTAAGAAGTTTCTATCAGAATGCTTTTGAAGGAAAACTAGGCTGTTGACAAAACTATTTATCACAAACCGTTTCTTTTCCTCAGGGAGCTTCTACAGATTGGGAAGGTAAACATTTGAGACAAAACAATCAGAAAACTTTCAGCCACAAAGAGAAGCTATGCTGCCACAGCTCAACAGGCAGTCCTAGAGCTGCCTTTTCTCTGCATTTTCTTCTTTCTGGACAAACTGGTCTGGGCTGCATCCCTTACCAGGCTGCAGTAGCAAGAGGGGTCGTGCAGCACACGCTGCAAGAGCTCTTCTGGCCCTGCACACCCTTGGGACACAAATGGTGAGAAGGAGATGTGAAACAAGGATGCAAAGCCTCTCTGCAATTCCTGTTTCGTATCTTCTTGATAAAAGCTAGATTTCCAGCAGGAAACACACACAAATTTCTTACCTGCCTTAGCTATTGCTATTCTAGGATACCAGAGTTGCTAATTTCTTCCCTTTCTTGAGTCAAGGTCTCCCAGTTGGAAACAGGGAACACTCCAATAAGCAACTTCTCTCTTGTTCTTATTCAATCTGCAACCCCCTCCAGAGAAAGATCCATTTGGAGACCAAACCTTGTAGGAGAAAATGGCTCCATAAAAGTAGAAAAAAATTTAAAAGGAGCAAAGAAGCCCTTAAGGTATCTTCCCTTTTCCTTCTAATGATTTATGCCCAACTCGTCTCTTCCTCACATAAGCATTTATTACTTGTGTTACTTGTGTTACCTGATGGCTCAGGAAAGGTGGCAAAGAGATAGATGAGGGTAAGGGAGACTGGAAAACATCAGCAATAACT
Source organism: Promerops cafer (assembly GCA_013398275.1). Lineage (NCBI taxonomy): Eukaryota > Metazoa > Chordata > Aves > Passeriformes > Nectariniidae > Promerops > Promerops cafer. The sequence goes on along the minus strand of VZSE01003592.1, from coordinate 690,266 downwards.
ATCTCCAAGATCTCTCTTCCCTTTTATAAGCAATTTGACTTCTAAGTTCCCAGTGAAGAGAAAAACACAGATTATGCCCCAAAACACCTGTTTCAAACCCATGCAGTCAGAGCAAGACCTGTTTCAGAGGAAATGGTGCTACAAATGCTCCCGAAGAGCATCCTCACAGCCTGATGAACTGAGCTGGTGGCTTATCTGCATTGCAAATAGGCACTGCCTTGCACAGCTCAGCTCCAGGAAGGACTGAGGGACCCACTCACACAGCTTTACCCTTCATGCCTCTAAGCAAGCATTATTTATAGCCTCACACTCAACCTGTAATAAACGCGAATCAGATTAAAAACCTGTTAATAGTTCATATTTATTAGCAGTGCATGGAAGAAACTCATAAAAATAAGTAAATTACGTTGGTGCAAGCCTGCACATTCACTTCTATAAATGAGATTTTGGGTTCATTGCATATTAAATCATTTGGCTCTTGGATTACACAATATTCTCATTGCAAGCAAGTTCTCTAAAGACACTGTTTTGCCCTTTTAGCCACCATGCAGTAGGGCTACCATTTAAGAGCAGTCCAAACCTCATTCTGAGGGCCCCATGATTTCAGTGGCCTGTGCTTCATGGCTCTTGTAGCAGCAGTGCTTCCTTTGTCATGACACTTTAAATGTTTGCTACCACTAAGGACATATGTTCCACAAGTAAGTTACTTTTCTCCAGCATTATTTATGCAGAAAAAGCTGCAGCTTAGTACAGGAAAAGACCTTTAGAGGATCTTACATTTCAGGATTGCCACCAAAAGCTTAAAAGGACCTTCTCATCCAGTCACTTTTCTAAGCTGCTCATTTTTTTTCTAACTCCTCACTGCACGGACTCAACTACAGGCTTTGCAGACCTTCTTCCAATGTGGGCACAAACTTGCTGCCACCAGGGAGAGTTGTGCTCCTTCCTGAACACCAAGGAGAAAGTGGCCATGCAGCCCTACAGCACAAGGCTGGTCAAAAAAAGGAACGCGGTGAGATGTGCTGCCCCATTTCAGGATCAGAAAAAACAGAACTTGTGTTTTTGTCAGGATCCAGCAGCTCCCCGAGGAAGAGCCATGTGCTTTTTAGAATTCCCACATAAAGTCTACTGCAGCTCAGGATTCAGCAGACATTCAAAAATTGGATAATTCCTACAGTTAGGTTCTTTGCCAGCCTATCCTTTGCTCCATCTTACTAACCCAGCTCCACATCAAACTCAGGCTGTGTGACACAAAACAGAACTCACCCAAGACCTACACTTAAATGGCTTTGAAAGGAAATGCTAATCACAGAGGTGGATTTCCCAGCTCCCACAATTTCCAGCGTACGTGAGTGCAAATAAAACCATAATTTTGTACGGGTTCAGTCTGGTCCTTCACATGGGCATGACCAACTTTGCACCCCATTTTCCAAAATCACACCCAGATATGCAAAATTTCTTTCCCAGAGGTTTATTTTATCATCTGGAGTTCAGGAGCAGAAGAACACGTGAAGCCAGAAAGCAAAGCAGGTCTCATCTTTTGGCACTCACTAGGCAGGGATGCTCTGGCAACAAGCAGGTACCCAAGGTATCACTGGTACCTCGGCTGAGCCCTCACTTCTTGTGACAACAGCAGGTACAAGGATCCATTGTTGAGAGTCTGAAACACAGCCATGACTACATACATTTACATACATTTACTGCTTAGACAGAACCTTGGGAAAAGACAAGACTATCGCAGGCACTACGTTGCAAGCACAACAAATATAATCTGGTTACAACCGACTGCAGAGCCTATGATACTGCTGGCTATGGGGAAAAAAAGAGAGAGGCACTCTGAGAATTAATGTTCTTCCAGTCTATAGAGAAACAAATGAGTTTCTGGTGCTGAACAATTAGTACTCCTGTTAATTATGCGTGCGGGTTAGAAATAACACCAAGCATTTGGGACTGCTTCCATTTCGATTGTTTTCTTTCTGCACTGGATAACAAAAATATATTCAGACAGCTAAATAAATCCTTCATAACACTGATGGGACTTCTTGTTCACAGCAAGCAGTTATGCAAATTGCTAATTATGAGGCAGAGATAATCATAATCTAGCACATTTATGCAACCACATGTACAACAGGGATAGCTAAAGCAATAGTTGCCTTATTGTCCTCACTGCATTTTTAAAAATCATGCCAATGGCTAGCTCACTGCTTGGCAGCACAGCCTGGTGCAGTGGGTGTTACAGCCAAGGAGCAGCCACGTGCCCCTGGGATGCCACAAAATAGAAGGTTTAATATACTGGAAAATAACACAGTCACAGGAATAAAAACTCCAGGTACCACCTAGAAAAATAAATGGGACGGCGGGTATCAAAGCATCCCCACTGGTTTTGAACTGTCTCTTGAGAACTTGCGGCACCCTAAGCTCAGGTAGGTACTCAGCCACTTTTCAGTGGTGCCAGGCTTCAAATCCTGGGCTCTCAGGACACCAATGGGTCAAGTTCCACCCACTCAAAACCTGTCTGAAATCTGGACCCAGTGTGTTTGGGACAGAAGCACACGAGATGGTAGGGATCCTCAGAGTGCCCATTTTGTGGCACAAACTCTCAGACCTGAAAGGAAAAAGGCTCAGAACCACCCAAAAAAGTGATCTTCCTATCACTAATGAAGAAGGCACAGGAAATGAAAACTTCAGTTCTTATCCTGAACTGCACTTCATGAAAAGTATCAGCTTCAGGGATGTCCTTTTGCTTCACATTCGGGGAGAATAATTTAAAACACCTAACAGTCATAAAACAAAAACCAAAAACATGAGAAAGAAGGAAGACTGCGCGCAAACACAAACCTGCCCAGCCTAGAGCAGTTCCTGCTCATTTACTCCCAGCCAGCACACACTCGCCTTGCTATTTCTGTCCAGTTTCCCAGACCAGTTATTCCAGCTCAATAAAACCAGCAATGCGTTATCATTTTCATTTAAGGCTCCAAATTCCAAAGTTTACACCACTTACTGCAAAAAAACATAGAGGTGAGAGCACAAAGTACTGCAATGCTGGGGAAAGTGCACGGTGACATCCAAAAAAAATCCCGCAAGGGAACAGCCTGGAAGGCGGCCTGTTTCTGCCCTAATTAGCTATCGTTTTGGCAAACCCAAGGGAAATGCAGTGAAAACAGCCCTGTGACTCCACGTACCCAAAACACAGAGGGAAGCTCTGGATGGGCTCTGAACTGGAAATGATGGATGTGGCTCACTCGCACTGTAATTAAATCTCCTTCCACAAAATAAGAACAGTGATCTGTGTCCTGCCGCAGAAACCTGCTGCATCATGGAAATGGAAAAGACCGGACAGACCTGAGAGGAATTGCCAACGATTTTGTTATGCCTGTTGGTAAGATATTAAACTCAGAAAAAGAAACAGTTTGCTCAGACCTGATTGTCTCTGCTGGGTGAGCAACTGCAGCAGAGCATCAGGAAAGGGGTCACAGCTGGAGACTCCCCCTGAGCTGGCCCCGAGAAAGCAGCCACCACACCTGGGTGCTGCTGCTGCTTGCAAGGAGCTGGAGGTGAGCAGGTGGAAGAGTAAATTTGTGCAGGGCTGGATCCCCATTCAGCCCATGCCAGACAACCTGCCCCTTGCCTGGTGGTGCTCATGCACGTGGCCAGACCCAGCACATCAGAACTGCTGAGCCTCCTGGCACCTCTCTGGGGTCATCCCAGTGCCTTGCAGAGGGTGTACAGCAACAGGAGGGGAGAGCTGCACCTAAGTATGGATGCTGTCCAGCTAACAGTAGCAGCTTTCCAGGAATGAAGGCTGCGCAGGAGAGCAACTCAAAACCAGCAACCAGAGACAGTCCAGGATCAAGCCTTCAAAACCTGAGAAAAACCCCAAGAATCCTTCAGCTACTCAAACACATCCATGCTTGGTTATTTGTATTTGGCTTCAGCTCGCAGCATTTAGGTTTTTTGTCTTCCAGCTGTTCTTAGGAGCAGGAGAATTAGAAATTTATTTTGCTCCTTCAAGAAGAAAAATCTTAGTTCTTGGAGAGGACCCATCAAAAAAACAATTTCAAGAGGTTGCATTTGGTAGGGTCCTAAATGTATTATGCTGTGTTTGACATTCACATGGCCCACCAAGTTCAGTTTTACCCTGCCTGGTATTTTGCAGCACTAATACCTAATCACTGGGGACAGAATGGGACATACCACAGACTGTTCCATTTCAATTGCTGACTATTTCCTCCCCAAAATGTAATGTAAAAGCCAGGTTAGACAAAAGATGCATCTGCATGCATTGTGTAATAACAATGAGCTTACCTGCAAGTAGGAATTTCCAGAAGAGTTAAGATGGAAACCCGAAGATGCCAAATACCCAATCATTTCGAGTGTTTCCAATCATTGCAGGTGAAAGGCATTAGGAGAGAAACAAAAAGACACTGATTAGCATAACAATACAGTGTTTGCAGCACATTTTTAACACCCTTAATTGCATTCATAATACCAGTAAGAACCAGGAGCTGTCATACCAGTTTTCCTTTATAGGATTTGCTTATATTTGAGATTGGATTTACACCATTTTTCACAATACTGGGCTCCAACTTACAGCCCTCACTCAGGTAAAGCTCACACAACAACCACAGAATTGCAGATGAGACAAGGAAAGCTTGGCCTGAAGGTACAGGTCCTCTAGACTAGAAAATACAAAAAGTCCCAAAAAAGTCCAGAAAGGAGACAGCTGTAATTTATACCCTGTGGCAAGCAGAATTCAAAGTCTGCTCTGCTTTTACCAAGATTTCTATCTGCAGCTGCATGGTGCATTTCAAATTCATTCTTTTTCCTTGTGGAAATCAAAACAAAGCCATAAGAACTTCATTCCAGCACCAGTCTGTTGCCCATATAACTTTATGTGATCAAGCCTCACATAACCATAATAAAAGAACTCTGTAAAACATAGTTTTATAATACTTGAGCATACATTTAAACAGCTGAGGAGTTCCTCCAACCTGATGGAGCACACTGCTTTCCATCTATTCCTGGAGACTGCAAATTTCAGGTGGCTTTCACTGCTCCTTTGTGGCTCACATTCCTGCCCAGCAGCTAGATGGAAACTTGCAGGGCAGTTACCTACAACTGACCTGGCTCTTGGAGAAGAAGCAATTCTCATTTGAGCAGTAAGAGGAATCTGCCTTTGCAGTGCATCCTTAGGAAAAGACACACTGGGGGTTGTTACATAGGAATTCTGCCTGGAATTTATATTTCTTTTTCTTGTTGTGTTTATTTGTTGGTTTGGGTCTTTTTCCCTCCTTCTTTAAAAGTTAAGGAAAATATGTGAACTGGTATCTCAAAGATAAAATAAGAAACACAGGTTAAACAGATAGAAATACTGTAAGGAACTATCTCTTTACATTTGATTACACACTGGACAACCTGAGCTCCTGCAATCACATGAAATCAGAATCTGAACTGCTGTTAAACACATAAATAGTTTCTACTCCCTGATTACTAGCAAAAGCTTGAAAACATGATCCCCACAGGCCTGGAATAAGCAAATAAAGAAAACCCAAGTTTGGCTGTGATCCTGCAAAGCACTTAAGCACAAGCTTAGCTTTGCAAAATCAATGGGGCTTTGTGAGCTTCTAGAGAACTTCAAGCTCATGAGAGATTTGTGGGATCAAATCAGGAAAAAAAATCGGAAGGTCTTAAGTCTTAACCTAATGGTATATCAGCTTCTCTAATGCCTAAAGTTTTAATTTAAACACTGAGGACCAAGCTTAATATGTTTGCATAAAATTATTTACACTGCAGCCTTTAAGAAGGTGAAAGGTCTTAGAAGACCTTCAGTGGGGGATCTGACAGAGCATCTATCAACCACCACCCCAGTGTCCCTAGGTGGGATGGCAGCAGACCCAAAAACATAGAAGACAAAATCCCCACTTATATCTATCATAAGTACAGCACTTTATCCAGTGCCTTCAACATAAATATTACTTCTATGCCTGTGTCACTTCAAGTCTGCACAGTTTAAAATGGAAAAGTCCCTTCAAAATTGTTATTGCACTTCGCTGCAAGCTGTTACAACCTTGAAAAGTAAAATAACAGAAACTGTCTAAATTTTGAAGTGTTTGGGAAGAAAAAATTTAAAATGCATAAGGATTTTGCTCAAATGTCTGCCAGGCACTGCGTGGCCCAATGAGTCTTCAATCAACATGTTTGCTCATATCAGCTAACAAGAAAGTGACTATGAGCAAGAGCTCAGAATGAGCTTAACACTGTTTGTTTTTTGTTGTTTTGTTTGTTTTTTTTTCTTAAATACAAATCATTCAGCCCTCAAAACAGACATCTTTCTGATGGGAATTCACTGGCTTCCCATCTTTCTGATGGGAATTCACTAGCATCTCCCCAAGGGTCATTGCACGCAGTTACTAACAGTGGGAAAATCAAAAAATCAATGCCAGACTCAACAGCAACTTCTTCATCTTTTACTATTGCTGTTTTTAATGAATCTGAACTAGAAAGCCAGGAGGAGGTACCTGATGACAGTGAACAGCCCTGATGGTCCCTGCAACCAAAGGGGGAGGGAGAAGGGAAAGGCAAATTCCACTCCCACCCAAAGCACTCATTGTACCATCATGGGTCTTCTTCCAAAGAGCCCAATGAGACATGTCAGCAGATCACATCAAAACTGACACTGTACAAGAAAAACCGTAAAAGAGCGACTGCACAGAGTTCAAGGAGAGGAAGAAAAACCCTGAACAAAAAAGATATTGTACTGTAAAGTGAGCTGAAGTGCTTTCCAACCAGTAATGAAGTAGACTAAACCTCTGCTATCCCCTTGTTTTAAACCTGACTATTTGCAATCAAAAGCAGGATAAAGACTATACTTGAAAGCCATTAGCAAACTACATTTTGAATTATTCCCGTATAGTAGCTGCTAAACCATAAACACACATTTTGCTAATGCTCATTTCTCATGTTTTCCCCCAAATGTTGTTTTTACTGCTGGATTGCAATGATAAACACCAGCGACTCCAATATTTCTTCCACTTTCTTTGAGAATGAAGGCACATTCCCCCAGCAATGTATTCACCAAGGTAGCAATCACATTTTTTAAAGTAAGTGGATTTAATGATGAGAACTGCTGAACAAATCTTCAGCAAATGGTGTTTATTGCCTATGCGAACGTTAACCGTGCCACGCCAGCTGATATACTGGCCCTTAAAGCACTCAGCTCCCTGTATTTATAGGAACAGGTCTCCCGATCCAGAGCACGAATTAGCTGAGCAAAGCCTGGCCATTTCCATCCCTCACACACCCTCCAGTGCCACTGTGATTTGCATTGCAGACTTCACGCTCATCCGTGTGCATCTTCCCTGGAAAATACATTTCTGCCTGAAGCTCCGCAAAGATTAAAGAGTCTTACATTCTGCAGTTGGTTTTCCTAAAGTGCTTCCTGCCTACCTTAGCAAGGGACATTTCTAAGCAGGAAGGTTTAAATAATTTCTTTCTGATGACAGGTTATGTGATGAGTCACTTGTCCAAGTGTGGGGATGTCCATGTCCACACGCAGATTTTTGCCCCAAAAGCAGAAATCACCTCACAATTCCTGCAGGCCACCTGACTTGACTGTGAAACTGGCTCTGCCACAAGGAAAGGATTGAAAAGATGGCCAGAGACCCCTTCCAGCTTCCCACATCCTCTGACTCCAGGCAGACACTGATGCATCCGCAGGCAGCCCATGCCAGCATGCAGAACCCAGAGCCCAGAAATGCAGATGTGCAATTCTCTGCCCAAGCACCGTGAACAGCACCAGCCAAAGGCAGCTGCAGGGTGCTTCAATACTGCAAGCAGAGCGATATTCCCAGTTTACAGGCAGGTTCCTCCGACACAGACCAGTTATTCTGCCATCTCTGCAGCCTCTGTAGAATGCCACATCTCCCTAGAATGAACCATGGGCTGAAACAGCTCTGGATGCACATGGGGTCACTTGGTTTGGGCACAGGACAGAGCCCGCACTCACTTTCCTCTGTAAAATCAGTTTCTCTAGAAACATAAACTTTGTGTGCCACAAGGCCAGGAAAAAGAAAATTTGAATATTAAGAATTATTAAAAGTTAGCCACTGAATACCGTAGTCTAAGCTAATTTTTAATAGCCTGAACACTTTCCAATTTGTCTGTTTTTCTCAGTCAAGAGTTTGCGTTTGCAGAGGTCTTCAGAAATGGGAGAAACTGTGCACACAGTGAAACAGAGCAAGTCAAGGACAAAGCTACAAACCTTAGCGTCCATTTGGAGTTTGCAAGATTCTTAAGAGATATTTTTTTCCAGTCAAGCTGATTAATGCTGTTTTAATGTGCAATATTTTGTGTTTAATAACCCTGGCCTTGCTTCTGAAAGGAGGAAAGGGTTTTACAGTTCAGCATTTTACAGTCGGTTTTGCAAAGGGCTACCACTAGATTGCATCCATAATTTTTTATGCTGCCACCTCAGACAGCAGATGGCAAACTGCCAATGTGGAGTCCAACTTCCTGCATGGAATGGCAATGTTTTGGGGCAGAGGGGGACAAAACGTGGCTGCAAAAAGAAGAAATGCAAAACCAAAAGCAAAGAAACATGACTTGGCCAGGGCTGCTAAAATTAATTACGCGAGTATATATTTATTTTAGAAGTCTCCATCCCCCGGGAACTCCTCAAACGATAAAAAAATGGAAAACCATTTTACTCCTTCCTCAGTCACTGCCCATCCCAGCCTGAGATTATGTGCACTAATAAAAGCAGGATGGGAAGAACATCCAGTGAAAAGCATTCAGGGTCAGTGTTCTGCATCACTGCTCTGGAGGAGCTGAAGGTGAAGAGCTGCCCCAGGAGAGCCACTGCCCACCTGCCGCTGGTGCTCACGAGAGAGATGCTACTCAGGGCAAAAAGCTCATGCCAGGGGGACAGGCTATTTCTGCCATACATTGCCAAACCACCTCCTACAGAAGGTTACATCCAGACCCAAAGCCAGTCCCAAAACACAACCAAAAAACCTGTGCTGGAGATGATTTGCTTTAGTAACACTTCTTTGCATCTCCACAGAGCAGAAAGCCAGGGTTTTATTACCATAAACTCCTTCCACAGGAAAGGCTTCACTTTTAATTACACCATTTTAAGGTTATATATTGTTTTCTGGCCCTTAGATGTAATTAAATATAGATGTTCTCAGAGCCTAATGTCAGTTTAAATTCCAGGCCGGAGCAATTTGTTTGCATGTTCAATGAACAAACCATCTCTCCCACATTTCAAAGACCTGTGCTCATGCATCATGTATAAAAGGTTGCCTTTCTCCAAGCTAAAAGGTCAAACAGACCTGAAATTACACTTGGCCCTCTAAGGAGGAAGCGAGGTCCCTAAAACCAGAAATCAAAATTTTGATATTCCTGCCTTGAAAACCTAATAGTTCCAAATTTTCTAGTCCAGTTAGTGCCTGACTCACTAGTGTGATCTCAAATGCTTCCACACTGGCTTGTGTCAACATGAGCATCTAACTCGACATTGATGGTGAGCCACAGACCAAGACAGACCATCAGATTAGATGTAAAAATGCCCATAAAATAAACACTGGCATCTCCCAACCTTTCCACCATCAACATCTGCTCAATTACAGCGCATTAAAACTGGTACCTGGAGCCTTGTGAAAAATGAGCTGATGAGGACAATTCACAGCAGGAACTGCGGGGGTCTCCTCAACTCAGAGTTCCCAGTTGAGCTCTGTGTGGGACAGATGGCAGCAGGATGGCACACAAACACTGACATCCCACATGTGCAGTCACTCCCCTGCTAAGCCAGGACTACAGCCCCCCAAATAACTAGGTTTAACTTGGTCAAAACCCTCCTTGCTTGAAAATTTTCTTCTCTGAAGGCCTTGCCCACTGTTTGTTTATTTATAAAATTTATTTAAGGTTGCTCCTCATAGACTTGTCTGAGTTGCAATGAGTCCTGCACACAAGCAGCCACCACCAAAGAGATGTGCACGTCAAGACAGTTTGCCTCAAAATTTCAGAGGAAACTTTCCAGCTCTGTAGGGAGCATCCCTTTTCCAGCATGGGGTCAAATCATGTGCAGAGGCAGCCTGACATGGAGCAGGCTGTGTTCTTCCTGTTCCCAAGCCAAAACGCCTAAGAAAGCTTCTCCCATGAGCAACAACAAGGAGTTACTAATCCCAGGTTTCGCTTATCCACTGTGAATGCATCCTTTTCTAAAAAACATTGTTCGATCCCCAAAAAAAAACACTGGAAAGACACCAAAATCATTGTGTCGCAGTAATTGCTAGCGATTTTGCTCAGCTTACAAGTACAGAGCTTTTATTTCAATACCACTTCAAAAGTCAGCTGGCACAGGAAGATTGGCCCATTTCTTGATTTACTTTGCATCACTCTTGGCAAAAAAATGTTTTACAAGTTAAGTGCTCCACTGAGACTGAGTGGTAACTTGTTTGTTCTCAGATGCTTCCTCCACTGGGATTACACTGCTCTCACTAGAATTGGCAGTGAGGGCACTGGGGTGAAAGCACACCTTCACAATTCTGAGACTTCCACAGGACTGTTATTTAAAGTTGCAAAACTGTATTCACCTAGGGAGGTAGAGGGGCTGTGCAAGCAGAACAGATTCATTTCCAACCACTGTCCCCTGGGATCAGCCTCCCCTCTGACACCAACTCTGCACAAACCATGTCTGAAAACAATTTAGAATGTGAGAAGCCCCCCCTTGCATTTGACCCCGTGCAAGGCTGCAATGCTCCTGTTGTTACCTGCAGCTTTCCACGCACAGCAGCACCTTGGCAAGAGAGCTGTTCTAGCCCTTTACAAAACACGCGATTCATGACTCCTTCTCCTGGTGCCCACTGCTCATCCTTCCTTGCCATTGTTTTGTTTCCACCTCTGCAAGCGTCTGCTGCATCAGGGGCTCTGCAAACACCACCCATCCCAGGACCCACCACATAAAATTGGGTTTTGTCTATTTCAAAGCACAAAGAGGAAACCCTGCAGAAAAATCAGGAGCACCCTGGCAGCTCTGAGGCTGCATCAGTATTTCTTCTCTCCTCTGTTTTGCTGCACGTTTTGTACTGAGAGCTAAAGCACAGCCATGCAAGGAAATCAGGCCCAGGTTATTCAGCTTCTGGCCCCTGGCTCTTGCTATGGATCCTGCACTAGATTAAAGAGCTCTTTAATAGAAGTGATTTTTCTCTGCAGGAAGGTATTTAACCACAGTCCCTTGGCCACCTTAGTGGCAATCTGAAAAGCTCAAGGAGGTCTGCATCCCACTCCAGCACTCACTTTTGGGTATCTTTTCTAAGGAGGTGGTACCCATGGCCCCCTGATGTTGATGGTGGGACAACGCAGTGGCCAGTGGGACAAAGTGCCTCCACACTGTCCAGTGAGCCCAGGCTGCCATCAGCTCCCACACCACCCCTTGTGCATCATCCTCAGCACGGGGCACAGACCATGGGGAAACACTGACACTGGGGGACAAGGGGGGACTTTCACCCTGTGCAAAAACAAACAGGGATTTGGTCAAGTGATTTTCTTCTTCTCACTGATGGTTTTCTGAGCTAAAATAAATAAATTAAAAAAAAAAAAAGTCAAATCTTCTGATAGGTTTCCTCAACCTATTTACTTTCATTTTTAAAAGAAGTATTTCCCCATCAGCTGCGCAATAAATTATTTGCCATGATATTAATTATGCATTATTTACTTAATACATGGTAATTTATGTTGACAATGGCAATAATTCTCTGTGCTGAAGGTGCTGGATGCTGACTAGTCACCGAGGGAGATGCTACTACCTAGGCTGAACAAAATACTTTACAGTCATTTCAGACATCGGTAGTTTGATACTAGCTTAGAGGAGACAGAAAACAGCAGAAATGTCTAAAACATCCTTCTAAAATTTCTCTCCACTGAGGTATTTCAGCACCTATTTCATCACAGGAGCAACAGAATTTGGCACTACTTGATCATCTGGGGTTAAAAGGGAGAGGATGGAGGAAGGTTAAGTGACAGTTGTACAGGAAACTCCGAATTTTGCTATCAATAGTTAATCTACTGTGTCACATTTCTTAGAGAACTAAATGAAATGCAGCAAGCGCTGTGTAAAATTCAAGCTAGGGAGTAGAATGATTTTGTAGAGCAAATAACTGTCTCATACTGGCTGTTTTATGCCCTATTGAACAACCAGCAGTTTATGAAAACAAAGTTTCATAACTACCGGTGGAGATTTCCTTCCCAGGAAGCACTCTGTGGATTTAGAGGGGCACAAATGAGAGTGGGAAGAGCAACCTGAGGGCTGAGGAGCGAGTCCCTGGCCAGTGCTGTGGGTCTGGTGAAGAGAGAGCAGCAAGAAGCATGGGGCAGAGAGGCTCCTTCTGGAGCAGCAGCACTGCTTTGCTCCATGCTGTCACAGCTGGAGAGACTCAGCAGCTGGAGCGGCCCAGGGAGCATAAGGAAACCCAGTGGTCAGGGTTTTGAGCATCAGAGCCCAGAAAATATTACATATTAGGAAGAAATGAGAAATTCTTCCTTCTGAGGGTGAGGCACTGGCACAGGTTGCCCAGAGAAGCTGTGGCTGCCCCATCCCTGGAAGTGTTCCAGGTCAGGCTGGACAGGACTCTGAGCAACCTGGGACAGTGGCAGGTGTCCCTGCCCATGGCAGGGGGGGGTAAATGATCCTTAAGGTCCTTTCCAACCCAAACCATTCCATGATTCTATTTTAAACCTTGCTGCTGCTGGTTGGGGTCCCAGCACCTCTGACTGAGAAGGGACAGAGCACAGCAGTCAGCACATGGATGCAATTGCAATGGGGGGAAAGGGCCACCTTGAGGGGTCTCCTGGTCAATTCCTAGGAACAGGATGGAGGAAAACTTCTGGGAATACCCCTGAGGACTGTGAAAAGTAGGATCTTTTTTTTTTTTTTTTTTTTTTTCAGAAGACTGCAGAGAAAACACAAAACACCCTGCAAATCACATACAGGCTCACTGAGGCTTCTTGCCACACACCAGGGCTCATCCAGGAAGAGAAAACACACCGAACTTCGCAGAGCATTAAAACCCAAATGGAAAAAGCCTGGTCATTAAATCACCTGGTGCTGTGGTACACATGGCTGCCTGCATTATTGAGTCATTTTCACGTACAAGTCCCAAGCTTTTACCCAGAGCTGCTCTGAATGCTTCGTATCACCCATGGCACGTGACCTCGGGCCTCAGCATTCACTGAGAGGACTGGGCAGACACAAAAATGTATTACTTTCATCTCAACTAAAAACCTGTTACCTCCATGACTCAACCTCACCTACAGCACAGGAGTAAGTCTGACTTTACTTATAAAACCAGGATTTTTGCAAGATGCTATTGCAATTAGAAATACTATTTTTAACACCTCAAGTGCCGCTAATTTCTTTTTAAAGTTAAAACATGGTGAATCTAAATTAACTTCTATTAAATGAGTGAGGAACAAACACTTAATACTGCAATCAAATATTTTCCTCTGTTGCCCTCTTGCCATCCAAAAACAACCAACAGCATCAGCACAACATGCAGACACACACCAGCTTAGTTTATGGGATGCTCCAAGACACAAAACAACTTTCCATGTGGATTTCCCAAGGACAAGCAAAGTTTAAGAAAAACAAAGAAACCATTATTGTGAAACACGTTGGTAACGCTTCAAAAATCTGAATTGAAGAATTATTGACTGCCTCTGAAAGCCATTTCACTGTGAGAAAAACACAGTCTGAGCGTCACTGGGTCTGAGGAGAAGTGCTAACTCCCAAAGTATCAAGGCCCTGAAAGCAAAGCAATAAAATGTATGTTTTATGAAGTTTCCTTGCAAGAAGGCTCCATCAGTTACAGCCCCCACGGGAAGCGGCAGGCAGCCAGCACCAAGGGCTGTGTTTTTGCCATAATGTGCTAATGCTGGCTGTATTTTATACTTCTCTGGACAACACCATAGCACCCCAGCTCTCTGCTCTGCAGGACATAAGGCTGAGATTGAGCATACCATCATTTTCAAGCCTCCCTTCATCTCTCTGTTCAAGCTACACCACAAAAGCCACCCTGCACCCCTCTCCCCTCCTGCAGCTCTGCTGGGCTCTGCCTTGCCTGGTGGATGCAGTCAGCAAGCATGGCTGGTGTGAGAGAGGGCGAGTCAAGGAGAAGGTTGCTGTTGACAGCTAACTTTCCTGGCCTGACCCTCTGATAACTTTTTTTATGTTTAAATGATGTGATAAAAATCAGCAATGAATTATGCAGCATCACTTGATAAGTCCAACCCCAACAGTTCTTGAGAATCCCATTTTAAAGTTAAATTGGAGTTTGATCCTTTATCTCAAAGCTTTAATAAACTGTGTGAGCCAGTTTAATAAACTAAGTGAGCCATGTGCTGTAGTCTCCACTGAATTGTTCTTCAGCAGGCTGGAGTGCTCTCTCCCTCCCCATCCACAAGCACACAGGAATCTCAGGAGCTCTGCCTGACCTGTACAAGAGCAACTCCTGCAAAACAAAGGTCTTGCCCTCACCTGTGCCCCAAGCAGTTTAATTTGCCAGCCAAGTTTTTCCAGCCTTGCATCCATCAGCTGTCCCATTACTGTTGCTGTCATACCACACCCCTACAGGCCATCACTTTGTGAAGTGCAACCATTTATCCTCGGCCTCTGCTTGGTTTCACCCACTCTTTGAAGCCATCTTTGCAGTGCCTCTAAGCCAGCACGTCTTACACCCAATCTTTATCTCAGTGTCACAGAGTTTAACCTAGAGAGCATTCCTGGTCCTGCCCCAACACTGCTCTCCCAGTCTGGGAGGGTGCTGATTCCGGGACAACTGGCCCATGGAATCATCAGCAAGAAAAATGGCTGTAGCCATTAAAGGGACAAGTATTTTGATGGATGAACTATCACAGCACTGCGGGCTGTAACTTTCATACTGCAGCCAGTTCCTCTCTTGCCAAATGATGGAAGACCAAATCTGCAGAAGTAAGGGTTTCTGTTTGTCCATCTGTTTTCCCCACTCTGGGCAGCAATTTTAAAGATTCCAGCCATGAGTACTTCAGTGGAGAGGCTGAACAGGTGCCTTGCTGGAATGTTAACCACAGTTCAGGTTTCCAGACTTCTGGGGCTTCCCTCTGAGCACTTTTTGGAGATGGGGTGCAGAGGGTGAAGTGTAAGACCCCCCAGGATCCCAGCATTCAGCAAAGCAGTGCTGGAGATGCAAGCTCAAATCACATCTTGTGAAAGCAGAGCAGAGCACCGCTGCAGGATCGTCTTCCATTCAAGGGGCTGGAAAAAAGGACATTGAGAGCACAAATCCAAACGTCCAGAATGTGAACACCCGCCTCGGCTCCACTGCAGAGCTACTGGATTAATGGAGCCACCACTGAGGGAAAACAACAACACACACCTCTAACAAAAGCCTTTATAAAGCACTAAGCTGTGCTAGCCCACGCCACTCTAGGCCTGTGCCTCATCCGTGACGTTACCAAAATGGACAATGTAATTAATTAAATTAAAATGCATTAAGCAATCCAGCAGGAAGGCAGAGCTGCCTATTTCAGTTCTCCTGAAGTACCAATTATTACAGCAGGGGGAAAGAAAACAGCCATCATCATAGCCCTGGTGCCATTAAAAATAAAATCCAGGGGGAAAATAAGCATAAGGAATAGCAAAGCACAATGTGCAATTGTGGCCCAGTACAAGAACAAGAACAGTCACTGCAGAGAAAACCAGGCAGAAACAGGAGCAAAACAGGCAAGCTGCTTGCTCCCTGCATGAGTCCAGGGCAGTCCCGAACGAGCAGTGGCCAGTGGCTCATTATACCCACCCACAGACTGTGCCAGACAGCCAAGTCACAAAGCCCCCAAAAGGAGGCAATCTCTCCATAATTTGAAGCCAAATTACTTTGGTGTAGTAGCCAGGAACAGAACCTGGTTTGCAGAAGGGATCAGTTTCCTCATTAAAACAATTCATCTCTACGCCAACAGCATTTTTACAGAGGAGGATACCCCTAGAAATGCCAGAGGATGAGAGCGCCCGCATCCCAGCTGAACACCCAAGCACCACCACCACCAAGCCTGTCTGGCTTGGTGACAGACATGAAAATAAAACACATCCTTGTCAACTGATGCTGCACGTAGAAGGAAATTCACTGTCCTTGCAGGAAACAGCCTTCACATTGCAGCCAATGCTTTGAACAAGCTATCTGTTCCCCTATCTACGGCAGCAGCCTTTGGTGCCTCCACAGGCACTGCGACAGACCAGTGGCCCTGCATGCCTGGCCACACAGAGCCAGCCTGGAGCCAACTGAAACCCCACAGAAGCCTGGAGGATTGTCTGCAAAGGAAGAAGCCTCTTCCTGAGTAATTATTTTGGGTGCAATTCTTTTGAGCTCTCAGCAAATAAGCTGAACAAAATAAACACTAAGATACGCCCCTGGATGTTTGGTTGGAAGCTGGCCCCTGGCTTTCTCCACAGCATATTGGTCCCCTCCTTGCCCAAACCTGCTTGCCCCAAAGCACAGGACCAAGTGATGCCACCTCAGTTCCACTGGCTGATTTGAACCAATTGTCAGAGAGAGGCTGCAGCACCCACATGCAAGTAAGGCCTTATTCTGCAATGATGCTGAGATACAGCACCATCCTGAATCCTGATGCACAAGGAAGAACATCGGGGACCAGCAAAAGAGATTTCCCACAGAGAGCATCCTCCAGTGGGTCTCTCTGCAGCAACACCATGCTATGCTCTCATGCCAAAACTCTTCAGTTTCAGCAGAGCCACAGTAAGGCAGAAAGCTGTATGGATTTTATTAAATCCAGACCTTTCCTGCCATGTCCAGAGATCTTGACACGCAGCATCTGCTATTAGAACATTTATCTTCTGGCACGTGGTATATCATACATACACCCCCAAGAGCCACGGGCGACAGATGCAGGCATGAGGTTGGAAGAGCTTGCTGATATTTTACTTTTACAAATAAAACCAGAGAAATTATTGCAGGCATGGGATGCCCTGCAGATAGCTGAAAGAACTGATCTGGATCGACAGCTACAGGCTCCTACAGCTGCAGGAGAGAGGTTAAGACAGAAGAATGTTCCCATAAAATACCAGTTTATCATAGCCACCTTCACCAGTCCTCCTCCATCTTTCCACAAGAATAACAATAAATGGTTTCTCCATTATTTTGCTATTTCCCATGCTGCACAGAGCAAGCACCACCACCCAGATCAGAAAGTTTCTGCAAGAGATTGCAAGCCTGATTCCTCTGCTTTGTCCTGCAGACTTCTGAGAGAACCTGCAGAGCCATTATCAGGGCTGGCTCCCATCAACGAGCCTTTCATCTGCTAAAGCCTCATATTGACACTTGCTTATTTATAGCAGCTGCACTGCACCATTCATTTAAACACATCAGCATTTGTGAATAAAAGATAAAGAGTGGACTTTGAAGCACTGGCCTCAAAACACACCAGCCAGAAACAGGAGACAAAGCTCTTTAAAGGTGAAGCTGCAATTGGTTGCTGTCCCTCAGCTCCCTGCACCTGACCTGTACCTGAAGGGGATGCACATCCATTCCCCAAACCTCTTTCTTTTCAGCCAATCTGAACAGCACCAAAAGGTTGCAAGGACTCCAGCATTTCTTGGCTTCACCCAGCTCACCTTTAAATTAACTGCTCTTAATTATTTCCTTTGATTTAGTACACTCTAGGTAAAAAATGCCTGCTACAGATCTTTGCCATCAGTGTTCACTGTCAGCTGTCAACATTTCCATCATCATCATAATTCTATTTAATCATCACCTCTCATTGAGACTTACCAGCAGAAAAATAAACAGAACTGTTCACAACTTGACTGCAAAGAACAAGCCAGCGGAAGGGAGAGAAGGAAAAGGGCTCTAATCCCCTCCAGCTGCAGCAAACATAACTAAGTTACAAAGGTAATCAAAAAATATTGAAAAAATCCAGGGATAACATGAAATATTTAGCAACCATGGTGTGAAGTGTGTGTGCTTTTCACTTCATATCATGCACTAGTGAAGCCAATTTTTAATTAACCAAAACCAACGATAAAACTCCAAGCCTGGATCTCTGAGTGGCAGAAGGGCAAGATCAATGCCAAAGAAACTTGGATGCAGATAGGAGCATCCAAGAGCATGGCATTTCCAAACCCTGTGCAAACATGAGAGCCCCCTCAGGACTGAAACAGCCTAATTCAGGGCCCATCTGATGTCAGCCTGAAGCAGCTGAAGAGGGTTAATTTGGATTTAAGTGAGTAAAGGAGAAGAAAACCAAGACTATAGGATTCAGCATTGATATTCATGTGGCTTTATGACACAACTCACAATATTGTATATTCTTACAGTTTCAGATTTTGGCATCTGGCTTTCCAACTATAAAACATTTGGGTCTTTGTCACTCTGGAAATGAAAAATGAAAAAAAACAACCAAAAATTCAGTGTGATTCAAGTGCATCCAAAGAACTCAAGATACAAAAGAAGTTGCTGCTCCCTCATTCCTGTGATTTTAATGTTACAGTCAAACATATTTCACAGGGAGAAGCTGCTGCATGTGAGCTCAGGTCATGGTTGCTGCTATGTGGAGCATCATACACACATTCTTAGTCATGCAAATCGTGATCCAATTTGAGCTTAAATCCTCATAGAACTCAAATCTCTTTGAGAATAGTCCAAGAGCTCAAATAAGAGGCGGAATTTCAACTTGGCTGAGCCCATTAACAGCTGATCAGCAGGCACCTCCAACATGCTCCTGCAATCCCAACTCTGGGTAGATCTTAACTCACAGGAGTCCAGTGGGAGCACCTCCCACAGCTCTCCACAGTGCAGTCAACACTCCAGCATCCAGATGTGCATGAGTGGGTAGTTATGACCTGGTATTACCAGGGACACCCTGTTTTAGCGATATTTTTCTGGATAACTTCTGAATCACAACAAAGAGAAGTGCATTCTGCAGCAAAGGTAGTTGAGCCTAATTTTTTAAAACTTTTGTCTTGTTACTTTGCTTCTGAAAAAAAGTAAGAAGTACAATCAGGCAAAGAAGCAGTGGCACCGTGCGTGAGCCATGGGAGCTGTGTCTTCTCTAGGCACACAGACCCCAGCCTTACAACACTGTCTGGCTGCACCACCAAACCTGGGTGAGTGCCACTGATGGGGGAATAGTTGATTAGGATAAATCTTCACACCTGAATCTGCAATGTTTATAACCATGGCTTTTCATCAGTCTGGTTTACTCCACACCACGAGCTCAGTGTTGTCAGGTGCCTGCCTTAATTATTTCAAGAGCCTGTGTGGGCCAGAGAAGCATTTCTTTCTCCTATCTCTCCTAACCCCTTTAAGACCATCATATTCTTTTCTATCACTGGCACCTGGATGCTCTTCTTGGTAGTAGGATGCTCAATCCCTTTTCAAAAAACAGCAAAATCCTGCATTTAGTTGGCCAGTAAAAAGGAGGAAAGCTTGCTTTTTTTTTTTTTCCTGCAGCACCACAATATGTGATAAAATGGAATGCTTTTAAAAGCAGAAAGATTTAACTGGAAGCAGCATATTACCTAAAGCATCATTTTCAGCAAAGAGACAGCAGGAAAATGCTCCTTTAACATGGGAAGAGCTCTCTACAGGAACAGGGAAGGTTTGAGATAACCTGCTTTTCTCTGCACTGAGATGAACAGGACTCTGGCAGCCAGAATGAGGGGCAGCAATATGATGCAGCAGTTCTGATGGTCTTACCAGACACAGAAAAATACACATTTCCCCTTTAAACATCTTCTGAACCCTCTCTCCCATAAGTGAATTGACAGCCTGCAGGAAAACAACCCTAGTTTGCTCAACACTAAGTGCACAATTTTGTGCCAATGCACAGTTCTGGGTCCGCAGGAGTACCACACTCCTGTGGCCAGGCACAGCAGGGAACCACTGCTGAAATCAATATTGCTTATCAATGAAGGGGAAAATACATCCAAGTCTTTGAAGACTTCTAAGCTCATTGTAATGAAGCTTCCTGCTCTAATCTAGCCTGTGCACACAACAAAACCAGCCAGACTTCTGTTTGCAATTCCTGCATTTTAAATAATTCACAAAGAAATCAAGACAGCTTATCACGGTGCACAGGGAATCGCAGTGGATACAGTCTTGCTGCAGTGCTCTTCCCTCTGACACCTGCTGCTCCTGGTTCTGCAAGACAGCCCTAACCTTTGGTGCCATAAACGTTTTAGGAACAGCCCAGGGCAAAGGACCACCTAGACCCTCTGCTCCAGGTGCCCTCTGAAGACTTCTCCCACCACTGGGGGAAGCACCGAGATTTTATACAGCAGACTCCTCTAGCAAAAGAGCAATGCTGGGAAAAGTGAAACCTTCAATAGCCAAAAGAGAGGCAAAGTCAGGCCTTGCCAAGTCAGGCCTTGCCAGGTTCTGCATCCCTGTGGGAGCATAAAGCCTGTGGACAGCTCCTCAGCAGAGAGGGCTTCAGCGTTCAGAGCAGTGGGATCTGTCACAGGACCTTGGTGCTGAGCAGGATGCAGCCACCCCTGACACTGCTCCCTGCCCCAGGTGCCCTGGGGCTGGCCTTCATCACTGCCACAGCAGAGTCCTGACCACTGCCAGCAGCCCTGCTCCATCCTCAGCCCAGGGCAGACAGCAATGTCCTAGGAGAAGCCTTGGAATAACAGAAAGCACACAACATTGGTGGATGGCTACACGTGTGGGTACACGTGCAGGAATGGGAGGGAAGGCCAGGGACCCCCCCCAGGGAGACACAGCCTGACACCACAGTGAGAATGCATCTTCAGTGCAATGTTTTCCTCTGTTCTCTTACGCTTCAGCATTTCCACTCAACCATGTCCAGCCAAGCTGTTGTTACTGGCCACAGCATTGCTGCCCCAGGGCTGAATTAGTGCTTCTTCTGCAGCCAGCTCTGCTCTTGCCTGAAGGGCTGCCAGGGTGCCAGGCTCCTTCCAGCAGCCACCCTCGCAGCATGGACGTGCAATACTTGTATAATTCACTTTGAAGCTCCCTGCCTCCGGGCATGAAGCAGCAACCAAGATACAGCTGATCTTGCTCTGCAAACTCCCAGTCAACAGACAGCATTTCTCAGCACTGGTGTCTTCCCTGATGTGCTTGTCGACAGCTTTGCCCCTCTCAAAGAACAGTTTCTTTGGAGGTGAGGAGGTAGCAACTCTTTACCCGGGTTGGATATCGGTGGTCCAGCATCCCTGCCCATCGAGGCAGGGGCTGCTGGAAGTGTCAGGATGCCTGGCACACACCTACTTGCAGCTTCATTCTCTTGCACTTCTATGTTTTGCTTTCCCATGACAAGCACTTACTGCCAGCAGCTATTTTTCTTTTTTCAGTTTTAGTTTTGAAACCAGGAAAAAGCTTGCTTTCCTGATAAAAATCAGGAAGCCTTAGAAGCAACTTTGTCTAAAGAAACTGTTTTAAAATGAAGAACTGTGGGAAACTGTTCTCACCAGAGTTCACCTGGCTTAGAACCAATTCTCTTTTTCCTCCAGAAACCTCCCCAAGTGAATATGTTCATCAGCCATGTGGTAGAAGCCCCATCAAAAATACCTCTGCAGGGACTCACCTACCCAGACCCTCTTCCCTGGGCCCTCCAGAGCTCCATCTCCTGAGCCCACCTGAAGAGTAGAGTGCAGTCCCGAGGCTGCTCAGCTCTGGGCTACAGCCCAGAACCCCTGAGGTACCAGGGACAACTCATTTCTCCCCAAATTGCTTGTGTAGCTGCCTCCAGCTTACAGAGAGCACCATGTTCCTAATGTTCCTCATGCATTTCTGGAACCTGGAGGATGAAGAGTGGAAGATGCCATGAGTGGACCTGAGCAGTGGAGTGGGATAGGCCAGTATTTCCTGCAGGAAGCAGAGCCTCCCTCTATCAGGCCTTGGATGGAGGGACAAGCAAACACCCAGAGAAAGCTGCTCACACTCTACAGCCTATTTCCTTAAATCTAATGCATCTTCCTCTCCCTTGAGGGCTACAGTACTTCTCAGCCCCAGCTTTTTAATCTGATGCTCACATTTAAGTGTTAGGCTAATTAAAATTCCATTGCAAAGCTGCTGTGGAATGCCTCCCTCTCCCCTCACCAGGGCAAGGCAGCACTGTGAAGCAATACACTGTGGAGCAGTCTGACTGTCCTGATAGCTTTGGGAATAAGATGGCACTGGTCCCAGAGAGCACCAAACCCCCACAGCTTGGGGATTATGTTACACTTCAACCTGTCATCCATCAAAACCCAGAAACCAATCTCACCCAGTGGAAGAAAAATCAATAGCTATCTCTTTCAGCACCAGGGGATGTATTTTGTCTCCTATCCCAGGGTCTTAATCAAGGGACATGATCCCAGATAACTTATCAGTGATGGCTTTGTAACAGCTAAGGACATCTGGCACATCACAGTAGGTTTTAACCATGGGCCACTTCTCTGGTTCAAAACTCAGTCCTGTTAAGAGAGGTTCAACCAAAGCATTAGATGGAGCAGTGCAGGTCAAGCCATGCAGGTCCCTGCTAGAAGAACACCACATACTTCAGGAGCTGAGTTGGAGACAGCACCAGTGACAATCTGGGTTCTGACTGGATGGCAGCCCAGCAGCACCCTGTGCCAGCAGGTCACCTCGCCTTGCACTATTTCTGAGACGAGGTACAGGAGCACTGCAGTACCTGCGAGCACCAGGAGGCTGGAGATGCTGAGTACTCCTTGGCAGAAAGAAAGTACTCGTAACCCTATCACTGAACACCCTGATGGGGCTGGTTGCTACCTTAGACATCTGAACAAATATTAATCATCACATTAAACAACTACAATTAATGCTGTGCTGACGAGCAGTGCCACACTGCCTTCACCTCCAGTGCTCTGCATGACCACCCCTGCACTGGATCAGCTGCAGGGTCTGAACTGGTCCCAATAACTCTGGACATTCCTGCTCATCAAACCCATGGTGGGTTCATTATCCCTGGCAGCCCATGAGCAGAGCCAGCACACAGCATCAGTGACCTGCTTTCCTTCTTTTGGCATGTCCTTTGCAGAACACAGCTGCAAAGTGGGCAGAGATGTGTTGCTGAGTAGTGTTTTATTTTCAAAACCTTTTGCATTTTGCTTCCTTCTTCTGGAGCAGGCAGGGAATAGTCTTTGGAAGGGAAAGGTCTTTTTAGCACTTTGGTAGCTTCTGAGCTCCTGGAGGAAGTGCAGTGACAAGGGACAGACAAGGACATGACAGTGCTTTTGGTCCTGACACCGCTCACAGAGCTGGATCCTGTTCCCACACCAGCGGTGCCCAGGGCAGCTCATAGGCAGCCCCATAACTCTGCTGGGATCAGCCAGCACGACTGAGCCTCCCATCGACCAAGAGGCACTAGGGAGAGCTGGACTGTTTTTAGAGCCTCTGGCTCGGCAATGAATTTAATTTCATTTATTTACAAAAACAGCATTTTTGCAGCAAGCCCGGGTTAAAAGCATAAATAAAACATTTTATGTCACACTGGATTTTCACAGAAGGAATCAATAGAGTTTTGATTTAGTAATAATGAGAAGAGAGCCCTGTTTACTACCTGTCAGAAGGGCAACAAAAAGCTCCAAAGAGTCTCACTCCCTCCTGGCACTTTGCACTGGCAGTGCAGGGAGCAGCCTGCGGTATCCCGCATGGCTGGGAGAACATTCCAAACCAGGCAAAAGCAGACACAGCTCACTCTTACATTTTTCCCCTTTTAACTTTTCCCCATGGCCTCACTGGTTTGAGGTCTCTGGCCCTTTTCCATCAGGGTTTCCAAGTGCTCATATTGAGGGGGTTTGCATTAAAAGCAGCACCTACACCTGAAACATCTTTACTCCACACACAGGACCTGCAGCCAGGGATGGTAGGGAACAACTCAATCACTCCTCTGCAGCAAGGTGCCCAAATCCTGCAGATTGGGCATGTTGCACTCTCCCCTGCAGGTCCCTACTGCCCTCCATAGCATCTCCAAAACCTCACATCCAAGACTGAAGATGATGCTGCCAACTAAAATGGGGCCTGGAGCACAGCACAGCAAGAGCACAGAGTTGCTAACCTCGGGGTTTTCCCCCCCAAAGCCCATCCTGAATTGACCAATGCCAAATCCAATGAAGAAACAAGGCAGCAGCTCTCCAGGAATGGATTATGGGGATGACAAAGCATCACTGAGCCCTTTCCCACTGAAGACTCATCTCCCCTTGTGCTGCTAGTGCTGGATGGAAGCAGGAATGTGGAAGAAGCCGAAGCATTCCTGTGCTGGAGGATGTTCTGCTGCTAATTAGGCTGGAAGCGCAGCATTGCTTCTCTGTGGCCCTGGCAGACGTCACTCGGTGTGACCTGGGCACAGGGGAGCAATGGGCCAAGGCAGGCACCATCTCATTAACACAGCCCCACTCCCAGCCTTGCTACATCCTCCTCCCAGGTGTCAGCCACCAGCTCCCTTGTCACTGGGACTGGAAAACACAGAAGCATGAACTTGTTTGCTGACTCACTCATCCCTGTGTTTCCAGGTGAGGAAGACGAAAGGTTACACCAAGCCTAGAACAGCACCAAGCCCTTGCTTGGGCTTGTCCCCTCCACACCTGAGAGAGTAGGAGGCTGTGAGAGAATAAAAGCCCCAGTTCTCTCCACAACATCCAGAGTGATTTTCAAATCAAGTCTGCTCACGCAGTCATCATCAGATAACATGGGACTTCCAGTTAATTAGTTTCTAATGTTATTAATTACCTGTCTTGCAAGCATTTTACATCAGACGCACAATGTTTAATTTCATACATAAGAACCCAGAGCACTCAACTGCCAGTATTAATCGGGAGGACTGTTTTTAATGCCAGTCTCACTTTCACAGCACAGTTCTAGTACTTACATGAGGAAAGCTCTGCTACATCCCATCATCTGGCACTCGGTTATCACCAAGAAGCACAAGAACCACATGCTGTTGTTTAATTAAGCTTCTGTAGCACAAGGGGGGTTGCTGTGTTTTTCGTTAAGAAAAAGACCCCCTGGGTACTCAGCACTGCTCCTGTGGTGCCCTGAGCCCCTCCACAGAGTGCAGCCCTGGGGACCCTCCAGGCAGCTTTTGTATTTTCCTCAGATGTTTGCTCTCACTGCCTGCCCCTGAATGGGCTTGCTTCGCAGTTTATTTTGGGAGGCTGAATATTGCACTTGGAGCACGTTTCACAGAATGCTTATACCCCACTTTGTCACGGAGTTGCATGCTGCTTCCTTCATCCATCACTCACCCCAAGCCTGAGTGGAGGCAGGGAAGAAAGGGTGGGTGTGGGAAAACCACGGTTTAGCACTGTCTGTAAAATCAAACGAGGAATCTCTCCGCGGGTCCATTTGCACAGAGAAAATGCCCAGCCTCATTTGCACATACTGATAATGACCACAGCCATTAATCATCCAAGCCACAGGCTCTGAGCTCAGTGTTAGGAAGGAGGAGACTGAGTTCCTTGCAGACAGCAGTCCCTGACTGCATGGACCAAAGGAGCCATCACCGAGCCCACCTGGTGAGCTGGTACAGCTGAGGGTGGACCAGCAGCACCAGGGGGGTCCCAGCCCTTGCCACACTGCACCCATGTTCCCCGAAGCAAAAGCACCCAGGGGTTCCCCTGTGCTCCATGCTGACTTCAGGCCAGCTGGGTGTTCTCTTTAAAGAACACTTGCTTGGGAAAGAGAACTTGCTTGGAAAACCCCCATGATACTTCAAGCCAAGGGCTCTCAGCTGCTTAAAACAGCTCTACAACTGGGTGAAGTAGGAGACAGTATTGGCACAATTCTGATGATGAGGTGCTGTACAAACTCTGTTTCTATGGCAACACCACATTACAAAGCTATTTGGATATTCATTATGGTTTTCTAATTCTTACAAACCTACTTATTCCATAATTCCCATTTATTTCAAGATCCTCTGCGTGATCTGTGTGACCCTCTCCAAACTGCACGGCGGACCCTTGCTTTGAAACACTCTGCTCACCTGCCCCACCAGAGAGGAGACCTTCACTCCAGGTGTGCTGGGGCCAGCATGAATGCAGAAGGAAGTGAAAGATCCTGCTCTGTATCTGGACTAAGAGTCAAGGAAACAGTGGCCTTCGGTGACGCTCTTTGAAACTCCTCTCATGGCACATTGAACAATTTAAGCCTTAAAACAGACTGAGAACAAAAGGATAATATCATTAACAAAAAAAAAAAAGACTAAACCAAAACTAAGAAAAACCCAGACAGTAGAAAGGTTCACAAGCATAAATCAAGAGAACAGAAGAAAAATGATCACCAAATCAAAACCACTGCATTTAGACAATTACCAAAGGACAGAGCACAGCTGTGTGCTAGAACACGGGGCTCATGAAGCAACAGGGCAAGCACTGCACTGCTTATGCAAGGAAAGTCTTTGTTTCAAAAAAAATGTATGCACCATCACGAAAGTACTGCCCCTTGCACCATGTCACCCCAAGGGCACAATCTCCTGAACACTGGGTTCCTTATGAACCTCAGATGGCCTTGAAGAGGAGGAAGTCCTTCCCCATCACAACCAGGAAAGGAGAAGGGGCTGCACACACTAAATTCATCCAAAGAACAACTAAAACTGGAGCCCCCACTCCTAAATGCAGAGATTCCCTTTTTCTACCCCCTTCCCCCTTGCAAATCGAGCAGACTGAAAGAGGAGCCTCAGGGTACATTCACAGGCATCCAGCTCAGTCTGCAGCACCTCAGGTGATAGCAGCAATGAGGTCAGCTAGGAGCAACTACAGGCCTGAAATGACAACATACTGTTATTAAATAGTAAAAAAATACCCCCCAAAACAACAACAAAACAAAAACACCGACTTTATTTCTCCTCCCAGCATGTCCGGCATGTAAAGTTATAGCAGAGCTCAATGCTGCAGGCAGAGGGGAGGCAAGGATGTCCACAGGTCTGAGAGGCATCTGCCACCTCCAGGCATCACCAGGATCTCTGGGCTTGCCACAAAATCCAATGTTCTTTGGAACAAAGACTGTGGTTTCAGACCTTGCAAGTAACTTATTTTCCTGGGTCTAGGTTATGGTCTGTCTGCACATTCCTCTGAACCACTGTGGATCTGATGCCATTTAGCAATTCTCTGTTTACTGCTGGGTGAGCATGGGGACTGTTCCATTAACACCTCGAAAACAGGCAGAAAGCAACTGAAAGCTTCAGACATTAAATTACACACCAAAGAAAACCTGCAGTGTTATGCTGCAAACACCACAGACAGGAATCAAGACCACTTTACTGGTTATTTAGGGTGTACAAGGCTCCATCCCCAGCACTCACTGTTTGCAATAGACCCATGGCTGTATCAGCAGCACCATCTGTGACTCCATCTGAACTTGTAAGCTAAACCACACTGGACATAGTGCTTTCAGCTAGAGCAACTATTCCCTGCTTCCCTGGTGTGCAATGCCAATGACAACAAATTGTGGCTGGCTATTACATCCCAGAAACGGCCCCACTGCAGCAGCAGAGCTTACTTAAAGTTAAATCTAATGTAACATGCACTTAAATATGCACGTGGAAAAAAATCCATGTAGCACTTTAGGCACAAGTATTACTAAGTCTAAATGTCCATACCAATTTAAGGTATTAGTTTAAGAACAGCTATAAAAATCATCTCTGCAAACAAAATGGCCATCTCTAATAATCTTGCCAAAAGTAAAAAATTTACGGTGCACTATAATTACATTTCCAAAGTTAGAGGAATCACCATGTGAAACAAGAGTTCATGAGATGCTACAAAAATTTGTCACCACAGGAACACATCTCTGCTGGAGCAGGGAGTGATGGAAAGCGGTTTGCTTATTCTTAGCCTCTAGAGGTCACAGCCTCACAGTTAAATCCCTGAAGTCAGACAAGCAGTCGCTATTTTTGCTCCAATACATGATTTATAAGATGTTGCAATCTTTTAAACAGCCCAATTTAAGGTCTCAATTTTGTGGACATCAAAAGAAACTTTGCTTGGCCTTTCTAGCTCCATATAATCCCCAGGGCTGAGTGCAGGAAGGGTGTCGCAGCAATGCTTCAGCTCCTGCAAGTTGCACGGGTCCCATTTGCAACCCATGGTGCTGAGATGA
The DNA here is from genome assembly GCA_013398275.1 of Promerops cafer. Classification (NCBI taxonomy): domain Eukaryota; kingdom Metazoa; phylum Chordata; class Aves; order Passeriformes; family Nectariniidae; genus Promerops; species Promerops cafer. The sequence goes on along the minus strand of VZSE01003592.1, from coordinate 662,160 downwards.
CAGGAGTGGGTAGAACTGCCGAAGCATGAAATTGGTTTTAAATGATGAAGTGAAGATCTGTTTTTCTTTGAGATCAAACCACATCTGAGAACACTAACAGCAGTCTATTCCCCCCTGAAATCTGATCCGTACCATTGTTTTTCATCCTCTTATTTTCTTGTTTGGAAACCAAAACCTACCTATACTATTACCCACGAGTTTTTCACTTGACCAAATGTCATCAGGCAGTTTGCAGTGAGTTCCTGAAATGGAAAGGACAAAATGTCTCCTTGCCAATTCCTCCAGACTGTGAGATAAAAAGCACCATGACCTATCCTGTGCCATTCTGGAGATGCTCCCCAAGTCGCTGTAAGTCAGGGCCACTCGGCAGCAGCAGGGTCAGCTAAGCAGAGCAATACTTCTGGCAGTGAAATCCAATCACCCAAACGTGGCAACTAGCTGGAGCCATTTTAACATTCCATGACATGGCTAAAGGCAGCATGTCCTCCTGAGGAGTGAGGAGGAAGCTGAGGATGCTCAGATGATGATGGATGCTGGGCTCCACTGGTGCCAGATGCCTTACCCAGACACTCGAGTGCCAGACCCATGGTACCACCCCTTCCAGACTTTGCATTATCAGAATATACAACATAAATGTGTGCTCCTAGACCTTAATAGGACTTTGTTCCAGAGACAAACAAGCCCTCTCTTTTCACACTGTTCCTTGCTTATAAATAGTTCAAACTCATTAATAACTTAAAAGCAGGTGATGCTTGGTGTGGTTCAATTACAGCTGCAGCATTTAGTGTACTACCACTCTCCAGCATGCCTCCATCATGTACTAGCTTGTAACCAGATAACAGGCTTCCCCAGAGGGAGCAAAACCCTGACTTCCAAGCAAGAAAATTGGTTTTTGTCTAAACCAGAAATTTTAACATGAAAGCACTGCTGCAGGTTCTTTCTGGACACAGAAAAGCTGTGTCAGAAAAGCAGAAGTCAAGCCCAGGCCAAAGCTGAATGTACAAAATGAGGTTCCTATTTTGCAAATATCACCAGTTAGGCAGTGAACCTATTCTTCCTCCCTTCTGCCTCAGTGAGTGCCTGCCCACATTGAAACACATTGATAGAAAAGTCAGACTTCAAATAAAACATGAAAGGACCTATCTGAGCACTTTTGTAAATTTCTCTGAGGTCTTGAACAAATGTTAGAAGCTCAGGTCATAATACAGCACTTGCGTAAGCTTCATCAAGGCACCTTCATTTAAAACCTACCTTTCCTCAAATCCTTTTCCTGTCATCATTCCTCCCGTAAGCAAAGCTCATTCAGGCCAGTCTTAAAGAACCCACACAACTCCAATGTCTTGGAACAGCAGCCAAGAAAACATTCTGAAGGAATAAAAATCAATCCACTCCCTTCAAACATTACATTTTATTGTTTGGCTGCTAAAAACCTCAACACCACACCAAACACAGAGACATCAGCCAGGCACTTCGGCTTCACTTCAAGATTCATGGCTGGGAATAAGCTGTTCACTCCTCACTCCTGTATAAAATGTTGTGTTTGTCCCTGTCCTCCTGGAGAGCACAGCCTTCCCTCCACCCCAGGCTCTCTAAGGCAGCACCCACTGCCAGGCACCTTTCACAAACGCTGGCTCTACCACCAGCAATCTTCTTGCCCCAGAAAACTGGACTTGGAACAAGAAGAGATATTACTTGTGATTATCAGATAACCATGCTCTTGCCACAATGTGACCACAGGTCCAAACCAAAATAAAACAACAGCATAACCCGGCCTATGTCACCGCACAGAACCCCCAGGGACAATGGCTTCTGCTGGAAAACTGTTAATACAGTGGAGAGATACTGAATCCTGTAATGGGTTGAATCAGAAGATTGCCATTTGTGCTTTGTCAGTCTCTTAGCGACATACCTGCATTTCAAACTGCCTCAATGAAAGGTATATCAATGTAGGTAAAGCAAAGCTGACAGCTTCGTCTCCAGCTGCAACAGAGCAGATTTCTAAAATTTAGCTCAGCATTTCTAAATGCAGACAGGAGTGCACTTCCTACTGGAATCAGCTGCAGTTCAATATAGGAGTTGATTAGGTGCTCACTGTGACTGTCAATGTACATATTCCCATATTGAAGATGGAACCCTGCTCCTCCTGGGTCACAGAGCCTGGGGTCAGGTCTGCTGCTCATTTTTATTACTACAAGGATGTAAGAAGAGTCTGAGAGGAATATATATCACCATCGCTTCCAAATTTCTCTTTTTTCCCAGCTCCTAAGGAACTTCTCAACCTCAAACAAACAAATAAAACTAGAACATATCCTCTCTGCACCTGTTAGCTAGGCTGAGAAGGTAATTAAAGCAACTGAATCTCCAGTACAAAAGGAAAAGACCATGCCCTGTCCCTCTATCACCTCTATAACCATGGAGTTGCTAAAATGCACTGGTCCCTCTATCTACCCCAAAGGAATCCCACTTGAAATAGAACCTTAACAACACTCCTTTGCATATGATGATCCAACCAGTTCCCCCCCATCTTGCAGTCCACCCATCTCCCTTGTTTGGCTATGAGGATGCTGCAGAAGATGAGAGTCCAGCTGGCACTGAGGTGGTCCAAATCCCCACTGTGAGTTCAGACTGCAGCTAGGAGTCTTCCAGCTATTAGAGCAAGCTTCATCCACCTCCTCCCATTCAACCTCTGCCTACTGCTTGCATCCCCTTGCTGACCCAACTTCTGATCCTGACTCATAAGCTCTCAGCTAATGGTTATAAAGCTACAAATGCCAACATAACCCATAGCAGAAACTGAAAATAACACACACCTACATCTGCACAGGACATTCACATTTATGTGGTTTGAGCTGGCCTAGAAATACCCGATTTCCCTCAAATCACTGTTTAATTAAAAAGTAGTACCTCACCTCAGTACCATAAAAATGGTACAGCAAATCTGCACATAGTTTGCTTAAATCAGTTTAAAAGACTGCATTTAGCCCAAGCCATCTGAGCTGGGCTGGAGAGTTGTTTCTCTGGAGCTTGGTGGTGGTATTTTTAGGAAAACATACACTAAAATCTCTATTAATAGCCACATACAAAAATTACTAATAGCTATGAGGTCTTTTTTTTCTTTTTTAATATGTGCCTTGATACAAATAACCTTCAAAAACCTGAATCATCTGCCTGCTACCAGTTTGAGCCCAACGGCTGTTACTTTGTTATTTTTGAACACTCAGGTGAATCAGTGCTCATACATGCACTTAAGAAGGTGAAATCTGGAAGAATCACATCAGGACAGACTTTTGGGAATGCTCTAAGTGCAGATTCATCAGATTGTGCCTCAAAACCAAATCATCACTCTGCTAAAAATTACTCAATTGTACACCCCTGTTCATTTGGAAAGACGATGCTATTGCTAGGAAAACACGCTAATTAGGATTCCTGTGCTAGTTTCAGCCTGAGTTTCTCTTCAAAATCTGCCTCTAGCAAATGCTGAATCCATTGCTTTTGTTTAACTAAAACAGGCTTATCATTTCTTTTCTCTTTTCTATATTTTACAGCTCAGATCTGAGAAAGAATTTCAGTTTAGAAGCGAAAGAGCTCTTGCCAAGAACACATTCCTGTAACATTGCAATTTGATGGTTTGTTTTATTATTTTTTCCCCACGTAGATGTTTATTTGCAAATGATTAACCATCCCATAAATATGCACACAATGCAAGTTAGTGTTTTTCACCTATTCTTTGTCTGCAGGGGCTTAGCTACCATGAGACAACCTGTATATTTAATGTATTTAAAAACAGTTGTATTTGCTGCGTTATTGCTGCGGAGTTTTGGACGGCATCCAAGGGTACTAAGTTTAGCTACAAAATGGGCTCTTTTAAAATAATTTCCTTGTTAAGAAGCTGACTGCAGAGCCTCTGGCCACTGTTTGGCATGGCAAAGCAGTAAGCTGGGTGCTTCCAGCACTAGGAAAAGGCAGCAATCCACAGGCATATGTGGCATTTCTCCCCATGGGTGACATCCCGAACGGTGCATCTGAGGGAAGAAGCCCCGCTGTCTTGTCCATTCCCCACCTGTGTTGTTTGAGGAAACACCCAGCATTGATCACATCAATGCTGCCTGCATGGCTCTGACACAGTGATTTACTGCTGGGCAGCCTCAGGGAACCCAAATCCACCTGCAGCTGGAAAGCAATTTCAGTCACTTAACAACAGTAAAGGGCAGTAAAAGCTCCCTGCACTCTTGTGCCCCTTCCTGCCTACCTCCAGGCTTGCTGGAACATGTGTGCACAGAGCACAGTGTGGCAGGATGTCACACTGGCACGGGGGGACAGCACGCTGGCAGAGACCCTCCTGCTCCTTTTGGCTGTCACTTCAGGTGAACACCACCCAAGAAGCCCATCAGGGCTGGGATGCTGGAGGCCATCCCTCTGCAGCATCCCCGGGGCTTAGTGCACAGGTCAGTGAAGGCACACCTGACAGCTCCAGCAGAGACTCATGTCTGAAAAGCCGTAAGCCAGTCCTAGCCAAAGGAAAAGTGAGAAGAGACCTGACACCTCTCCTTGGTAGAGCTCTTTGACAGACCTGCACAGAGCTGCTGCCGAATGCCCAGAGCATACAGATATCCTAGGTTCTTCCCCAAGATTTAACTCGATTCGGAGGAACCAATGATCTGTAAAATAGAATGCAGCTGCATCAAGAGAAGTGCAGAGTTTTCTGTAATGAATTACTCAGTATTATTATTTCTTTTATGATTTCTGATTTAAATTAGCAATACTGCAAAAACACCCTACTGCTACCCTTTCTCAGATGCGACTGGCAGAAACAGAAGAGATTTCAGGATTTTTCAAAGGCTCATGCTTCAGGTCTCCTGCAAACAAATCCTTAGTAGTTTGCCACCAGTCCCAGCAAATATGTAACACCACTCCAGGTGAGATGATCTCCAGGCAATAGAATATTATATTCAATTCTTTCTCCTCTGAAAAAACCCACAGTGTAGTTACTTCCTTGGCCTCAGTGTAGAAGCAGGTTTCTTCCACTTACTTAAACTCAGCTGTTATGAATACATTTATAACTACACTTAACTTACACATATATCATCCTCTACTAAGAAAACTGAACACAGTTCAGTTTGAACTATCTCTTTATAATTATTACAAGAATGTATTCAATTTGCTACTTTCATCTAACAGCAATTACAACTGTTTACCAGTTCTAAAGCACATCCTTTAGGAAGCCATGAGTCATATTTCATGCTAATCACTGTTTATTTGGTATTCTCTTCCAAAAATAAAGGGATCAGCTCACAAACCCTTAAACAGAAATGATAAGAGAAAAAAAAAATCTAATGAAGCGGTGCATAAGAAAGAGATAAAAAAACTAAGATCTTCCACATGCTAAACAGTTTTACAAAGCACCCATTGTAAAATTCATCCCCAGGACAAATGCTGACTGCAAATAAGACTGTTTAAGGCACTGCTTTGAAGCTACTTGGAAAAAACTAGCAGGCTGCTGGTACTACAAAAAAATATCTTCCTTCAAGGAGATTTAAGCTAAGTTCTAGAAAAAGAAAGATTCCAGCAAAGAGATGAGATAGCCATGAACAGACCACTAATGAATGCACTGTGTCTCCTGGGCTGTAAAACAAGTCTGTCTGCTCCTGTATGGTACAGTCTGGGGGTGATGATTGTGCTCCCACAGCAGAGAAATGCCCTCCTCTTCTGACATCCTGAGGCATAGCAGGTTTCTGTGAGCACTTGGCATCCAGGATTTCTCCTGCCTTCCATGCAGCCCCTCCGTCAGCAGGTTTTTCACAATGTCCTTAATGCCAGAAACAAACACAGAACTTCTCCTTTGTCATTGAAATCTACAGATGTGAAAATATCACAGAACCTGAGCAAGAGACTGGTACAGTATGATTGGTGATTAGTATGGATTGAATGAGCACCTACAGGTTGTACATCTCATGGAACAACACGGCTGTGTGGCAGGTCCATGTGTTCTGGCAGGGATGTGGCCTGAGACTGGCCTCAGCCATGCCATGGCTGGCTTCAGGCATGGAATGCTGACCAGTCCCCCAGGATCTCTGTGTGGTGGCTTTGCTGGGGCAGGAGGTCAGAGCCCAGCCAGTGAGGACTAACTTGACCTTATCTGGAGTCAGAAAAGACCCTGCTGGGTATAGATGGAGCCCTGCTGGAGGGTCAGTGGAGCTGGTCAGCTGATGGTGACTCTCCTCTGGGGATGGAACACAACCTAAGATAACTCTTCTTGAAAGCCCTCACCTGACTGGGTGAGTGACTGCACGTTCTGGGTTATGCTTTTTAAAAACATGAGAATTCTGAAGTGAATCACATAATGAGTTTTGACATCACAAATCTGTACTCACATGTTGACAGGGCTTAGATTGGTTTGATTAGTTTATCTGGTTTATAAAATATATCTAATTTGAATATATAATTTGTCTCAATTTTATAAGTTGCTGCAACAGGTTGTCATCTCTAACCACCCATCATGTACACACACAAATCAGGAAACCAATAGCTGATGGATCAGCAGTGGCTGGCAGCCCTGATCAGCTCCATGTGGCACTGTGGCCTGTTGTGCAAAATCAAGTTCCAACTATTTGTATTGGCTAATCTAAAATCTAAAATCTAGCCGGAAGCAAATTCCAGCTTAATCCAATTATTTGTGCTAAATTAAAATCTCTCACTAATCCTTCATCAATGCTTGGTGATTTTACAGAGAAGAGAAGCTGCAAGTTTCTGTAACTGATGGGAAGCTGCACAAGGTAACACAAGCACAGGACCTGCTGCAAGCCAGGCATGAAAGGGTGTCAAACGCCAAGAGATCCCTGGGCTCCATCCCAGCCCTGGGCTGGACACAGGCAGCAGGTCCACACCATGGAGCAACCAGGCCCTCCTCTGCCAGCTGCACAACTGGTCATACCACAGAAAAACAAGGAAAGGGGAAACTACAGAATTACTGAGGCTCAAAAAGACATCTTAGCTCATTGAGTCCAACCCTGAATTCAGCATTGCCAAGCCCACCACTAAACCACGCTACCCTTTAGGCTTCCATATGCAGATGTGAGGTCGGTGTGGCACAAGCAGGGCACACACACAACTGCCTTAAATAAATAATTGTGGCTGCATTGTAAAATAATGAGAAACCTCAGCACTCTGCAAAGATAAACAAAATCTCGGTTCTTGTCCTGATGCAAGCAGCTCCAACCAGAACCGTATGTCCAAATCGGGGTCTGAAACCCCATTGTGGGGCCTGAGCCCGCTGCTCATCCCTCTTTTTACTGAGGCCATCTGTCGCCAGCTCCTCCCAGCTGCCTGTGCGTCCAGCCGGGGCAATCTGGCAGGGCAGTGTAAGCATTTCCAGACACACCGCCCGTAGTGCACTTGCTGTCGGACACACGGACGTCAGTGCTGCCATCTCAACAGGCTTCACAAGACAGCCATTCACACCAGCACAACGCCCCCAGTAACCACTGCCCACGTCTTTTCCACAGCACCAAAATAAACTCATTCATTAGAACATTCAACAGCATTTTCCCCGCAGAGGAGGAAGATGCATGAAAGCTTCTTCTGAAAGCAGCATTATTCAGTGCTCAAGTTGCTATTTATTTGTTAGATGATGAGCAAGAAAAGGAGACATCGATGTGCAACAGTTCTCTTGAGCAGTGTGTAAGTTTATTCTGAATGCGGAGTGAAGCCAAGAGGTGCTTCTCAAACCACAGCGAGGCAGAAAACCCTACTACCAGTGACTCCAGGACCCAGCAGATTTCCAAAAAGACTCACTTGGTGGGTCACAGAGGCCTCGCAGCGCACAGGCACTTCCCTCATCCACCCACACTGATGAATGACCCAAGGCCAGCAAGACAACACAAACCACAGGAACAACTCCAGGAGCCCACAGGCCAACACCATTTTTGCTGGAATAAGCCAAACATCAAGCTTTTTTGAATGGCACCTTTCTTAAAGGAGAGAAAAGAAAAGGAGAAGAAGGAAATATTTCAGCCACTACTAAAAATTAATGTGGATTATATTTACTATGCATATCCAGAGAAGTTATCTTCTGCTTTAGGAGATGTTGGCAAGGACGTGACCTTTAATGCTCTGAGTTAGAGCAAGGGATGGATTTAGTGTCAAAGAACCATCTCCTGTGGAAAGAAGTAATTACAACAGAAACCCATCTCATTGGGCTTTTTATGCAAGAAAAGGTTTTAAAATATAAACCAAAGGTGCTCCTGTTAAGTACAAGCCCTAGAAAATACGTGGAGATTTTGCTCTGATCACCATAGGCTGTGTTCAGAATTAAGAAATAGTCTCTCAGTTAAAAAAGAACCTCTTGGAGGTTAGGATTGCTCTTTTTCTCTCAGGGAATCTTCTCCCATCTGTTGCCTAAGAGATAATAATGACCAGTACTGAAGAGAGATAAAAGAAGCGGCCAAGGTGGGGTGAAGGGGTGCAGCTGGCTGCAGCTCCGCAGCTGGGGGCTTTTCTTTTGGGAAGGGCAGAGATACTTCGACATTTTGGCTGAGGGTGAGGGGCTGGGCTCCTCTCCGAGCTCTCTCTCGAGATCGGAGGGTAAGGGCCAAGCTGCTGCCACCGTGGAGCTCAGCCCGTTACTGTTTCCCCCACCGTGAGTGAGGCTTTGGTCATAAGAACTGGGACATTATTAACACCCTACCTCACTGGAAAGTGCCCTCATCATCTACTCAGGTGCCTCAGGGAAAAAACCCGGGATCCCAACCCCCGACCCCTTCCCCGAGGGCGCGTCTCCCTGGCTGCATGCGGCAGCTGCTTGCAGAAACCCAGCTGCTGCTACCAAGCCCTGCTCCTTTCTGCCCACTTGGGCTTTTTTGCTACACTTGAACCCAACACCCCACATCCACCCGACCCTCCACAGCTCCTGGTAGGGCAGCAGAGTTTCCTGCCATGTTTGGTTTGTCACCCCGGGTGTGCCCAGCCCTGCCATCCCAGCCGCCTTTACCGCGTGGCCTCCGAGCTCGCGCCACAGCGCCCCCTGCAGGCGCGGGGGAATCATCGCCCCCTGCCTGGCCGGGAGCCATCAGCACCCCTGGTGGCCGTGCCCGGAACTGCAGTGCAGGGGAAACAGCTTTAAGAGCAGGAAGAGACTTTTGGCTTTTCTGTTCTTTCTTTGTTACCATTGCTGTTGTTTGCTTTCTCATACATGTACATACTAGTAAAGAACTGTTGTTCCTTTTCCCATATGTTTGCCTGAAAGCCCCTTAATTTCAAAGTTATAATAATTCAGAGGGAAGGAGATCATATTTTCCATTCCAAGGGAGATTCCCGCCTTCCTTGGCAGACACCTATATTTCAAACAAAGGCACAAACCAAGAGCCAAAATCAACCAGCAGTGACTCATTAAATGGTTGCTAATCAAAGTGGAGGGAAAAAAGTTCCTTATCTTCTAGACACCAGTAAAAGGAGGTTTTGCAAGGTCATGTGGTAAAACCTTAACATTAAAATAAGACCTCAAAAACACACCAAGGAGAATCATTACAAGAAATCTGTGCATGCATCCCTCTCTGAATACATGCTTTTCATTGGCTCAAATAGTTCATCTCTCCCCTCCATACATCTCAGGGCAGAAATCAAATATTTGGGACATTCATAATTCAAGCTTCTTAAATCTCAAAATTAAATTAAGTTTTCTTAATAAGCTACACATCATGCACTTTTCCTAAAGGGCTTCTTTTTTGAAAGATTTAATAAACCTTAAATAAATAAATAAAACATTGTACATCAAGAAGTCATAAAGTTCAAATATGATAACCTTGAATTTAGTTTCCTGCACATGGTAATGAAGCTCCAGAGTATTGGAAATTCCTGCTGCTGCAGAGAAAAATAAATTGGGCAGACACGGTGAGTGCTATCCCTTAGTACAAATGAACATAAACAAGATGCAAGAATGCAAAGCCAGCATGTGCGGCCAGCTATAATTTTCTGTGATTAGAGACTAAAATGAAATGTAAAACAACATCCCAGAGTGTCAAATTAGTGAAAAAAGTCATGGACAACATAAAAAGAGGATTCTTGAAAGTCTTACAACCTCTTATAAAAATGATGAAAATGAAAACCAGACTCATCTTGGTACATTCAAATGGGTTTTCTCCTTAGCTTCCTCTTGCACCCACTGCTGGATATTTTAAGAGGAGGCCTGGTAGGGTTTGTGAGGTGCAGGCAGGGTCCCAAGCATCCCCCTGCTCCCCTTGTGACAAGGTGCTGGGGTGGCACAGAACCCACAGCCCTGCAGTGCCCTTGGCTGGGGCTGCCTCCCACACTTGCCCTCAGTAGCACTGAAAAAGAGAGGGATGATACGTGACGTGATGATATGTTTCAGGCAGAAAACACTGCAAGATGAGCCCTCACCCAAGAGCAATAAAGCAATATACTACCAAATAGAAAAATCTCCAGGAAAATAATTTGGGGCTAGAGAGTGTTCCTTCATCCAAACCCAGATATCCCAGCAGATGTTCCCGCAGTGCTCTGGCTAAGGTCACCAGGAACAATGCCACACTCATACGAGCTGACACAGCACCTGGCCTGCACATACAACTGAGTGTTTTCCATGGAGAGCAAGCCACATCCAAGGCCAGAAGTACCTGATGAGCTCAGAAGAGGCAGCAGGCTCACCCATGGGAAATGCTCAGTGCAAAAGGAACAGCACCAACACAGGGGTCAGTGTAGCCTCCTCAAACTGGCAGAGCGTACAGGCAGGTGGACGTGTACACGTGCAAATCCTCCTTCCATTGTTCCCTCTGCAACCACAAACACGCCGGTCAAAGTGGGATGCTGGTGCCTTAACAATGCACAGCAGGGCACAAAGGGCTATGGGGGCAAAGTGCCTCTCCAGGGAAACAGAAGATTTATCACTGTGTGCCATAATCAAAAATCCCCAGGCACCTTTCACCTCACTGGATGAGAAGCCTGATGGTAAAGAAGGCTACAAGGTTTGGAACAAGAACCTTATTCTGCTGTGGGGTGTTGTAGGAAGGCTGAGACACCAGCCTGGAATCATATCCTTACACCGAGCTCTCTCGCAGGCAGCTGAATGGCTTCCTCCCTGCCTCTAAGAAATAAGCAAGCTCTATCCTGAAAATAAGCAGGATTTGTCTTCCCCAGGAGGCTGTGCACAAATGCTTGGTCTAATGAACATTTCGACATCCTTAATTTCTAGCCAAAATGTGTTTCTGGGCAGCTCATCCCCACAGTAATACACTGCCCATAAGCATTCAGCTTCAGGTCTGAAGCCTTGCTAGCAGATGAAGATGCATCTGCTTCCCTGCAGATAAACAGCTCTGCTGAGGAGGCTCCAGACAACACATTAATCCTTCTAAAGTCAGTTGCAATTTAAGGTCATTAAACAAATTTAAAATTAACAAACTCCATGCAGAAAGCTGGTGTAGTGGGTTCCTATGGACTGTCACATCGATCAGCACATCTGTGCATCAGGCTGCTTCCCAACATGCTTCTTCATTATCCCAAGATCTAGAGAAAGCAGTCATTGAGCCCTGGAGTGAGAGACAAGGGGAGGCAATATGGAGAGATGTATTCTCTCTCCTTCTTCCCTTCCACCCCATGCACCCCTCTGCAGGACAAGTGATAGAGTATCAAAGCAGCAGGATATCACTGATTTCTGACATTTCAGATACTTTCAAAGTATCTGCCTGTAAGACCCTGGTGAAGAGTCTAGGTGGAAGCTGCAAGTACAGAGATGAAAACTCATTGTTTAGCACAATAAAACCAAACAAAGCAATGGTGGCCACTTGTTCCATTTCACAGAGGAAGAGGCAGCATTAGGCTAAAAGCTGCTCCTGGGCAGCAAATGGCTGGGGTGGTGGGTCCCTCTGCCAAGGTTCAGATGGGCAGGTGATGCCTCAAGATCTCAAGTGGAAGAAGCAGCACAAAACACAAGACTTCATCAACAAGGGTAGTCAGGAGGCAGGAAAGCACAATACCAGGGGCCAGATCCAGTTTTCCACAGAGACATTTCTCACCCAAAAGGACTTGAATACTTGTGCCACATTCTGAAAAGTGGTTCCAAGTCCAGCAACCTGTGCACCTGTCCTGTATTCATGGCCATGCCAACAACAGCTTGTCCTCCCATGCCCAATTCCTAAGGACCCTCAAGAGGCTTTTGCATGTGCCCACCTATAATCAGTCCTAGTAACACCATTTCTAGCCCACAGTTCTTCATGCACCAAGGACAAACTAACTGCATGTGAAACAGCTCCTTGTTTACACTGGATGAACTGGTATCAGAGTGGAGACTTCAGAGTAAGTGGAGCTGAAAAAAGAAAGATGCATCTTTATTCAACCCTTTCATCTTTGCTTCAGGAGCTCATGGGTCTTGACAGATAACTTTCGTTAGTTTATCACCTTGAGAGGGCAAGAGTATGCAGTAAACGTGTTCAGAACTGAGATCACATAGGGAGCAGAGCCTCTCCTTAAAAGCAGAAGTAACCTCCAGCAGAAAATCAGACAAGATAGGGCTGAATGATCCTGTGAGGCCACCTGACTTGCCAAACTGTAAGTCCATAACTCATGGGCAATGCTTCACCTTTCCCACCCAAGAGCACCTCTCAGTTGCTAACACTTGCAGCTTTAGCTGACAGTACCTCGTTGTTTCTTAACCTTTCATCTGGCAGCAGTATCAGCCATTACAGATTTTTCTTAAGACATTCAGCTTCACTACACCTGAAGGGGAAACAAAGTGGGAGGTTATGAATGCCTGGCTCTGTCATCAAACCAGTTCAAGCTACAGTAAGTCTCTAAACTTATTTTACTGCTGTCACAAGACTTTGATATGAGCTTTTCCAGGACAGAACTACTGGAACTCCAGCCAAAAAGCACTGTGCAAGAGCCCTGCACAACATGCTTGAACCAAGCACTCAGTAAATTCTTTTCGGGATGAATTCCCAGGGGACAGACCAAGCTTTAAAGACACCCTACCACAACTGCAAATCATCACTGAAATACCACAAATGCCTGTCTTGTTATCCCTGGGTTTGCCCAGGAGGCTGCACATCACTGAAGGCACAGCTTGCCTCTCTCAAGGAAGAATTCACAGAAGAGCATGGCTGATTTCAGCAGCAAAACTGTAAAGCTTCTTTAAAACACAAAGACTGTGATACCTGTGTAGGCCAAAGATCTCTCTAGCCCAGAATCCTAAGGTGATTTCGTTCAGTCTTTGAGCTCATATAAATTTGGAGTACCCACAGTAAAGAGGAGTTATGAGGATCCACCTCTGACAGGTTGTTTGAAGCTGATGCCTGCTGGCCCTTGCATGGTGAGACAGCAGCCAGTGATCCCCTGTCTGGTCCCTCCAAGCCACACATGGTTTTGCAGGTTTTGATCATATTCTCACTCCCCACCATCAGTCTTCCAGGCAGCGTGAGCTCTCCTTTGTGTGCAACTCTGAAGCTCAGCCCTGCTGCTGGCGGTACAGCTGCCACAGCTGCTCCCCACGGGGTGTCACCTGTGCAGAGAGAAACTACTGTGGTTCTGGGAGGGATGGGACATTCAGACGTCAAAAGAAGAAGTCTCTTTAACTGAGAGAGGCTTAAGGTGACAATGGTAAGATGCAAAAAAAGAATATTACCCTGTGATCAAACCTATTCATCTTTTTTTACTTCAGTTGCATAACTGAAGCCCAAAGACACGGCTGTATGAGATGCTCAGCAACACCCTGTGAGAGGGGGAAACCAGCAGAGTTGTAACCTGTCCTTCAGGCTGTTTACTACATAAAAAACAAGTTTTGCTCCCCTTAGACATAGAACTCACAGACTGCTTCCCACACATGCTGCAGCATAAAATCTGAGTCCTTACAAAAGCAAGGATGGTGGGACAGACAAGAACCCTCCCGTGCTGCAGCCTGGATTGGGCAGAAGCACCAACAGGTCTTGCTTCCCAAAGGTTTGCTGGGGTCTCAGCCTGCCCTGCAGCCAGCCTGCAGAGGGAACCACTATGAAATTCCTCCAGGGAAAAAGGCAACAGGCCTCAAAGGTTTTACAAGAGAGAAACATTGCTCCAGTCCAGTGCTTTCCACGGAAAACAGAAGACTATTTTTTGCTTAGATAGAAGCTAATGAGTAAATACAGAGTGGTGGGGACAAAGGTTTTAAATAGGATTTTCCACAAATGACTTGGTCTTTATAATTTCCATTTGCCCACATCTGCAGGAACACTGTCCCAGAGACTTCTCCTGGGAAGCATCACATGATGGTGCTTGCACAGCACCTGGCAGGGTGAAAAATCAGACCCCAGCTGAGCTCCCAGTACATTACTTTTTATAAATACAAACTTCATTTGAAACTATAAACATCCCAAACTTAGAATTTTGTTTAAAATATAAAAATCTTGAATGACTTTCTCCAGATAGTATTTTGTTTGTAGATTCCCACTCCGCCCCCCAGCAATTTGGATGTCTTCTTAGTGGTTATTCTTTCCTTTTTTCTTACAATAGAAAGTATTCCTCCCCCAGGAAATCTGTCTACACAGAAGGGCAAAAAGAAAGGAAAATGCTTCATGGGCAAAAAAAATCAGAGCTCTACAGAAACATTTTATATTCTCTCAATAAAGAAGAATTTAAGTATTAACAAGCTACAAATGTTAGAGAACTAATTTCACATAGTCTTCTTTCCTCCAAATTAGGCTGTTATTCTTTAAAATAGAAAAAAATAGTATTTTGCATTGTAAATTACTTCCACTTCTGTGCCATGCAGCCTCAACAAGCTACACTGAAATTCACATACACAAAAATCTACACTTTGCCATGAGCCTGAATATACACCCTCCTTCTTTCGAGCCCAAGTCCTAGTAATTCTGTGAGACTTGTAAAATGACATTCTGAGCACAAAAATCCAGAAGCTTACTCCTGTCAGAAGGACAACGTGGGAAATGATGTGCGTGCACCAACTTTCTGAATTAATTGGGGTGCAATGGCACACGGAGCAGCGCAGTGTGTGTGACCAATTAGCATTTCCCTGCTCCCCAGGCATGGAGAGATGTGACTGCGCTTCCCTGCCATCCACATGGCACCCTGAACCCAGGGCTCCCTTAATGAGACACACTGCCAGGCAGGGGCAAGGATTTGGGGGGGATTTTGACAGGAAAAGGAGAAAGGAACCCAAAATATTGTGGTATTTCAGATTTACTTTCACTGCAACCTATACAAAATGTATCCCTAGTGGCACTAGTTGCTTGTTATCATCATATATGAAGGAACTTTACACAAAAGAGCTACGCTCATGGAAAATAGGTTTAAGGTCAGGTATAATCCCATCCTGAGCTACCTAGAAGAGAACAGGCAGCAGTGTCCTCTTCTGCAGTGAGTATCTTGGGATCTAATCTCCTCTTACAGGGCAAGGTGGTCCAGGCAGGCCAGAACTGAAGACTGACAGCATTTAAACAGAGGAACCACCTTCATGCTGGTACATCCCACCTCAAGTCAAACGGGTGTGGAACTTTTTTCTATGACTGCCTTGCATATTGAGTAAAACGTCCACTTCTTTGCAAAACAACACTCTAAGACCATCCTACTAGCACAGCAGGTACTCCACACATATCATCCTGGAATAATTTTCATTCATAAAGTATCTCCTTCAACCTTTAAGATGCTCCCTTGCCATAGACACTTTCAGTGACAGCACTGTACATTACCAGTGAAAAATCAGAGTTGACATCTACATTTTAAGTTTAACAGAAAATGCAATTTACAACTTCCATACTTCCAGATGAAAGAAATCTAGTTATCTTTTATGAAAGCAATTATTTAAGCTATCAGAAATAAAACAAAGCAGCAACATATTTGACAAGCTACATGCCCCCGAAACAGACAAAACAAAGCAGGTAATACCTTTTTCCTACTAGCCTACATTAAACAGGAGCAAGAGGAAAGGGAGGGAGAAATGTCCCCACCTTTTCAGGCATAAATTAAATTGACACATTCAATATCATCTGCATTAGGAGTACACTTTAACTGACAAACAACTCGAGCTACAAGAGAGCCCTTCCCACTTCCCCAGCGTTCAGAAAGGCGCGTTAATACGGGACCGCAACCAAACGCTGCGATGTTCCATACCCAGTAGCTTAGCAACTGCTTTTATTTCTTACGGCTTTTCTGAGAAAGAGGGGCAAGAGGGGGCTGAAGCAGCATGGAGGAAGCAAATGTCATGTTTGGTTTCTTTCTGAGTAGCTGATGAGAGGGAATAAGGACACGCGGTCGTTACGGACGGGAAGGATGCGGTGCTCGTGGAGGGACTCAGCAGCCGGCGAGTGGCAGTCCCAGCCCAGCAGCTTTGCTGTTTCCTCATCCTCGAAGGCACAAAGAAATCTCACCACGTCTAGAGCACAGCCAGAGTAGAGCAAATACATTATTTATTACCAGAAGCTTGGGAGAAAAAAAAAAAAAAGAAAAGATGCTCAGAGACTCCTTCCTCCCTGTAGCTCTCCAGTTCTCTGGCCACATCAAAATTCTTCCTGCTTAATCTCTGCTGCCTGCTTGAGTGGGGAAGAAAAGCCTGACTAACAAAAGCCAGAGTGTGCCCAGGCCCACCAAGGCTCTGCCTCCAGCACAGCAGCCCACAACCACCCCGTCTCAGTTCCAAAGATATACATATTATTACCAGAATACTTCACCTGAACAGCCTTAATAAAATACGAGGGGATATTAACTAAGCTGTAAAAATCTATAAAAATTCTGCTTTACAAGAGATATTTACCTATGAATCAGCAGTTGGGTTAATTCATTATTCAGTAGGCTTGTTATTTACAGTGTATTACAGCTTTGTAAATTATTTATATGTGCTTGTCTCTGTCTGTGCATGGTTTTCCCTTAAGAGATGAGAAATGTTTATTATCTCCCACACAGGGAGGTTGTTTCAGTCAGAGGTAGGATATTAAAGCATCTGAGGCTTCACTCTGGCATTCTTCTAACCTGCATTCTGTTGTGCTGTTGTGTATGGGATGCAAATACACTGAGCACAGGGATCCCAGGGAAATCCACCCCAGCATCTGAGAGGTTTCAACTCAAACCCAGCCTTTTTACACCATGTAAGCGAGGATCTGTTCAGACAGCAGCCACCCCAGGGCCACAGCCCCAGGAGGAAAAGACCTGAAATTTCATTCTGTGTCAAAGTGCAAATACCCACCATCAAACCAGACTCCTTTCCTAAAAAGGACACTTTTTATCTGCTAATGGTAGGTTTTAAAATCTGTTACCTAATTGGCAAGCATGTGAATTCTGCATAGCAGACACCAAGCAAACCATTGGAGGGACCCGATCTCCATCCTTCCAGAGAGAGAACTGGACAATAGCTATGGAAAAGATGAGCTATGAGGAAAAAATTCTTTACTCAGAGGGTGGTGAGGCACTGGAACAGGTTACCAAGAGAGGTTATAGCTGGCCCATCCTTCAAAGTGTTCACGGCCAGGTTGGGTGGGGCAATGAGCAACCCGGACAGTGGAAGGTGTCCCTGCCCAGGGTAGGGTGTTGGAATGAGATGATCTTTAAGATCCTTTCCAACCCAAATCATTCTATGTTCTATGAAAAGCCATCAAACACAAGAGCTCTGCAGCACTGCTGCCCAGGCCCAGCTGCTCTGGGCACCCAGCATGAACCTGGGAACATTAAAAGCTCTCTTAGAGCCAAAAAATATCAACAGGAGCTCAGTGGATTCTTTCATGCATCCCAAAATCGGCCAGCCATCCAGCTCCCACAGATACCAGCTGCAGAGGAGACTTGCCAGTCCTCACATAGGTCTAACAAACAGGGCTTGGCACCCAGGTCCCCTGAAAAGTACTCCAGTGACTGCTCCGATCCCACCATTCCTTTCCTTAGTGAATCATGAGAAAATAATGATTAAATGTGGGTTTTTTAAGGCATCTAGCAAATTTAAGACTTTTCATCAATAAAAAAAAAATGAAGCCCACATTCCTGTATTAATGAAATTCCAACCCCCGTGCAAATGCAGTTTGGTGCTCATCCAAGACAAGCAGTTCATAGTAAACATGAGCCATGGCATTTGCCATCCCCAACATAAAAATACGTGCAGATGGACATGTGCTTAGCCCCATACTAGCTCTGAGTGTGCTTGCCTGTTCAGCAAGTGTAACAACAAATTTAGAGCAGGAATGCTAACAACTGTAAACAGCACGTTTTAGTACTCCTATCCATTGATAACTGGGAATTACTTAAAAAATACCAATTTAACTTGGAAGATGGAAAAATACTGACTCCAAGCATTTCTCTTGCTGGCTTGAGTAGTGATGAAAGACCTCAAAAGTAGAGTGAATGAGGAAAAAAAGGGGTGGATGAGCTTCAGTGCAAATAAAGGTACCAGAAAGGTACCACTGAGGTAGAAAATATCCAAAGAGAAGCAGCCAAAAGGCCTGGCAGGGCAGAGCAGAGATGCAAAGGGCCAGACTGATATAATCACCCCTTGGGGCATCTCTAATGTTGGAGGCAATCAAAGATCAAATTTGCTCAAATTGCAGGCAGACAAGGACGTGACAGCTCTGGAGAGGCAGAGGAGCCCTTTCTCTGTGCAGACCTGGGGCAGGCTGGGACCAGCTTGCACTGAGCTGGCACGTGCTGTGGCAGCTTTGCAAGATCTCACACCACCCTTGCTAGCAAAGCTTAGACACAAAGTGTGTTTAACTTGATTAAATATTAACAATGTTCTTATGTAAAGTCAGCATTAAATCACTAATCTTATTACCAATTTTTAAAATACTATTGGCAATGTCTGGCCCAATTTATGTCAAGCCACTCCAACAAAGAACAAGTGTCTTTTCATTACCACTAAAATTACAAAATTTCTGACCTCAAAGAAATCTGTCACACAGCTATTGTTTCTTTTTCCCAATCTACTGATCCTGAAAACTTAATGAAACTGCTTATAGATAACTTTCTCCCTTTTGAATTAAGTGAATTGCTCTCCTTCCCGTATCAGAAACCACAGCAGCCCTGAGATGGACCATTTTTCACTCTCACAGCCAGAGTTCCTATCTTTAGGTCTTAAATAACATTGGTTTGTTGTCTTGTAATCTTTTCCTTAGTAAATACTCAAAATACAGTTTATTTATTCTTACACACTTTGATGATGCTATGGTTTCTCCATTCATAACTGACTTTCCAAGATAACAAAGATTTTTATTGACAGAAACTTGCTTTTCCTTCAGCTGCCTGAAAAGTGAATTTATTTGAAATACTTCCAGTGGCTAAAAGCCTGCACTTACATCTGGGCAACAAATTTTCCAGTGGGTCTCCCACATGAAAGTAATGTCACTGCCAAGACCAGAATCTGAAGCAACAATTTGTGTTGGGAATCTGCACAGCCAGTTTTTTTGAACAAGAAAGTATTCTCAAACCACCTCACAAATACATTTTGTAATACTCTTTCACTATCAGCTGAAGACTTCAAATACTTCTATTTGTTATTTGTTAACAGAAATGAGATTTCGAAGAGAAAACTTTTTAAAAATAGGTTTGGTGACAAAGTTTTACAGAAACCAAGCCACCAAACTGGACTAAAGAAGGTGACTTCTGCATGCAGGGGCTAAGCAGATCCACACTGTAAGAAGGAAACACACTAGTCCCAGACTTTTCAAATGACTTTATCCTTTCACACTTGAAAACCAAACTGGATTTAGACAAAGTGGGGAGCTTAGTAGAGTCTTCTCTTTCGAAGAAACAGTGAGATCTACTAATCCTCAGATTTTCAGAAGCATGGTACAGATAGGCCATCAGACCAAATTCTTCACATTCTAAACTTGCTCATTAGAAGCACAGTCCTAATGCAAAGGACAATATTTCTTGCATGCATCTGATACGCTTTAGATAATTATATTTCAGCAAAGCTATGCAAATTCTATTTTTGTGCATAGTAATTGAATTCCAGTCTCTTTTCAAAGAGAGTTTGAGACAAAATCACAGGCAAAACAACAGTAATTAGTATATCAAGAATGCTACAAATCCTAACACACACATTTAAATCTATACAACTTATTAAATATGTATGCATGGACACTAGATTTTTTTTTCATGGATAAGAAAGAGGGAACACCAAACCAAATGTAACACAGCCTCTCTTCCTTTGTATATTTTATGGTTACCAGCCCATGAGAATCACTTAAATAAACAGAAATGCAAACCCAAGATTCAAGTCAGTTATTTAAATGAAGGCTGTTGCCTTCATTTGTTGTGACTAAATCCAGTGGTTTAAATCCACCAAGCCCAAGTCTGAAGTCTTACACAAGCCTGCCCATCACTAGACTGTTGGTGCTGTGCTTTGCTTGCCTTATCATTTTAAAGCAAGAGGGTTGAAATCCTGTCCCTAGAGGAATCCAGGGGATTTTAACCATCCTTTTATATGCCCATTGCCTGGGGATTGTCTGGGAAGCTGCCAACCCAGCCTCAAGCCATGCACAACTCCCAACCAGCCCCTGGCAGCAAACCCCTCAGCCCTGCCACTGGGGAGGAAAATTGAGTTCTGTGGCAAGGAGATGGCTCAGCTAAAGTCCCAGCTGGCCAGAGCCAGGACAAAACAGCAAGCATGGTGATGAGGGCAAGGGGAAGGTGCCCACAGCTCCCCATGGATGTGCTTGCAAGGATTCCTGTGGATGCAGAACTGAGTGCAGCCCTCATGACTACCAAGGCAGAAGCACCACAGGCTCCCCAAATAACACAGCCCCCCTGACATCACTGCATGCCTGCTCACAATCCAAAAACTCAAAAGCTCAGAGCCAGGCATGACAGCAGAACACCTTTCCTGTAACTGCTTTGCTGCTTGTTAACAACACTCTTAAACTAAACTAAAGATGGAAGCAAAATTGTGCTTTTCTCTCTGCCTTCCTCCCCACATCTACCCCCCCCAACATGTAACACATCCCTCATTGCAGCTCCCTGCCCAGGAGCTGTTTCAGCATTTAAACTCTGGATGGGCTCTAACAGGAATCGTTCAACTGTCCTCAGAGAAAACCTGGTTTCCCAGCTGTGTGTATCAACCGGGTATCTGCAGTGCAGAAGACTCCGTAAGCAAACAGAGAACGATGCCAGCTCTTCCCCCTGCAATCTGGTCCCTATTAATTTAGAATTATTTGAAAACTCCAATGAAATATTGAATTAAAATGTAATTGCAGGGGTTGGGAAAGGTTGTGGCACTAAAGCTCTTATGAAGCTGCTTCATCTACATGACATTTTGGCAGCATTTACTACCAGCTATGCAATTTAAGCGTGGAAGCTTAATAGCCAAAGGGAGAAAGATCCCAAAGCTGCACATTTTGGAGCATCACCCCACACTGTAAGATAACCATCCAGAGGCAGGATATCTCAGTATACCAATCCTAAGCCTCTCCTGCAGTGAAAGAGTTCATACAAAGGAAGAGACATTCCAACAACAGCAAAAAAAAAGTGTAAAACCAGAAAAACAGCTCTTGGTTGGTTTCCACGTGCCATCTAAGACACAAAACATGCAATGTTCTTGCCTAAGCCCTGTGGGCACATTTTGGCGAGCATTTCCCTCAGTGGTACGGTGTGCCATAGCTGCACTCTCTCTTCCAGCTCAGTTATTTTCACTCCGCATTGACTCCCCAGTCTGGTTCACTATAGAGCCATGATGAGGAAAGCAGCAGAGCAAAGGCAGCTTCAACTGATGGAGAGAAATGCTCTTTGAGCCATGGTCTGAAACAGCGTGGGCAGACAGTGAGTTAGATCCATGTTCTGCTGCTCCTGTTTCATATTCATTATCATCCAGCAGCAGCCACCAACGCACTCGCCTGCTCTTCTGGAGCTCAGCCACGCACGGCCACCCTGCTCCCTCCCCAGCACGAGGCACGTGGCCTCCCTCCTTGCTGGGCTGTGCCTAAACCCCCTCTGAGCCCAGGAGGGAGCAGGGCTGCAGGAAAAACCCCACACCCTGGCCATACAATCCTTTTCCTACAGCTCACGGCAGCCATGCCGTTCTGGTCGGCCTGTGGCCTTCAAGGTGAGTACTCTGCTTCATCTAAGCCACATCCTGCACGTGCTGCAGCAAGCGTTAGCAACAGGACAGCAAATATACCAGCTATTACGTACAGCCCCGCTTTGGGACGGCAGAGCATCTCTGACCTCCCCAGTATCCATCTGGCTGCTTCCTATCAGCACAGACAGCAGCTCACGCAGGAGCCCGAGAGCTTTCGCACGCCCACCATCAGCTGCGTGTATAAATAGAGACTCGTCTGCTCCACAGACACTGTGTCCTGCAGCCCAGAGTAACTCAATATCCTCCCACCACGCCACCAGCCTCTCCCTCAGACGTCCATATAAAGAAGCCTTTGCAGGCATCTTTAAAAAAAAAAATCCCACAACTCCAGCAGAGCAGAAGCAAGTTGTAAGTCAGCAGATCCCACGCGAGCCTCACGTTTCAACCAGGATGCTCTGCCCACAGCTCCCTCTTGGCATCTACCCTGCTAAACTGGGACACGTGGAACTTAGACTCCCGTGGCACTCAGCCACATTCCTAAATAAATCCTTATCACCAACCAGCATCTCACTGGAAGGCAGCGGGGTGCCACTGGGACACAGTCCCGTCAAGGCCACAGGTTGAGGAAGCGCTGCTGCAGGTTTGTGCCGTCCCCAAACACATCCCTGCGTACCCATCAAGAGCTGACCCAAAGATGGCACTGAGCACCACTGACTCGGCCTCCCTGGTGGCAGGGACAAGTCCCCACATGCTGTTCCTCCACCACACTCAAGAGGGGTTGGCCAGAACTTGTCATCTATGCATGTTTGCCAGAAACGCCGTGGCTGTTGTATTATTCAGCCACAAGGAATGCGAAGACATTTGCCACAGACATGGCAAACATACCACTTGTCCAGCTAAAAGTACTAAATCCTCTCTCCCTTCAGGAAAAAGCAGATCCAGAATACAAATTTACCTGAGTCTACTAAGGCTCTAAACAAGAGCTCCCCTCTTACCCCCCAGCTCTCCACCAGCCCCAGAAGGATGTAGGAGTCTTCACAGAGATGGATCTTTATTTATAGACACAGATTAGCATACAGGACTCCACTGTACAATACGTCCCCATGAGACAGAGTCCGAGGCGACACCAGCCACAGACAGTTATTGATTACGAGTCAAAATGAAGAACGGTCTGTTTTGAACTGAACAATTTTATTACAGTCTTTGCTACCAAGACACAGTGGCTCTGAAGACTGGCTTCAGCAAGCAAATCTCCAGGCAATCTGTCAAAGGCAATGCCAGCATATTATTCTACAGGGTTATTCAAGTGACCTTAAAGCAACTGTACGGACCTCTGATATTTGTGCAGGTCAAAGACTGTCTTCATACATTCTGAAGACATATAGTAGATATACAGCATTGTGTCAAAAGAGGAACTTTTTTTTTCTTACTAAAGTCTTTTAGCTCATTTAGTCACCAAGAACATGGAAAGTTGAGAAGTACCAAGACACCATGAAACTCACTTAGATGTTCATGCTTTCTATCCCCACAAAGAAGCTACTCTACTTCACGGCAAATACCTTACAGAGCCCAATATCCTCTCACTCTCCAAAGCCAGTTATTTCACTTGGCTGGACACTAATTCCAGTTCCATTAGATGAGTATCAGCTCCCAGAGTTAAACTGAATCTGTAACATGACATGGAAACTAAACCTAGAGAAACAACTCCCATATATTACCACTTTTAAAAACATGATCCTGCACAGCATTAGCATGACAGCAGCTCAGCTTCAGCTCTTCATTCTCAAGTCAAGGGCATTTATTTAATGTCTGTCTTAGCTGTGTGGGTCAGTGTATATCCACCAATACTAAGAGATTTCTGCACAGCACAAAGTAGTGGTTTTCTCCTAACCTGTCAGCCTAACCTGGGCAGCAACAGGTAGGCAACAAAGCCATGACCCTGCTCACCAAGAGCTCTTGCTTCTGTCAACAGAAGCTTAAAACACCATGATGAATATCAAGCAACCAACTTGCATACCAATGTGCAGCTAAGCAGATGCTTCTTGCCTTTCTAAGAAAACAGCTAACGAAAATAGTTTATTTCTTTCTGGATCTGATGGCAAACAACAGTGAGTACTCCAAACATGCAGCTTTCTACATAACACACCCACTCTGTTGTTCATAATACTTCAGTAGAAAAATAATCACTTTCAGCAGAAGAATAACCACGTTAATTGAAAGTCTTGCAGTTCAGGCCTAATCCCAAGCACTGACCCATGCAGGCACATGCAAAGGCTGGGATCTGTCCCATAGCTGAGATCATAGCAAGTACATCCTCACTCGTGGGTTAACTAACTCCCAGTGGCATTCCCCACAGCAGAGAGGCAGGAGAGCAACCTTCATCCTCCCAAGGAACTGACAGAGAGGGTACAAGCATGACTTATTCCCAAAAGGGAAATTTGTGCAGCTAACCTATCCTGCAAAAGCACTCACATATCTGCGTCTTTCTGGCTACAATTACCAAGCATTTGGTATTTCGAGAAAAGCAGGACTGCAATTAGAGCTCAGAGCTGGAAAGGCTGTTGGATGAACTCTGCAGAAAGGACCTACCGGGATGCATGGGTTTCTCACTCAACCAGCACATAAAATAATGATCCATCAGCCATAAGAAATACACTGCTGTTTTGTTTCTGCCGTTCCCAACTGGTACGTTCTCCTGCTTCAGCTACCCGCCATATTCAGAAAAGCAGATGGCATCATTCAAACAAAATTAAAATAGATAAGAGCATGCTAATTTTTTATGCCTTATGACGATCATCTTTATGATTTTGATTCAGGAGTGCGAAAACTATACCAGATCTAAGGTAGTATAAAGTGCGTCATGGGAAAAGGATTAACAAACATCCTTCCACTCCTACAGCAAATGCAGATTCCACAAAGGTTTTGCAAACCTATAGTTTTAATATTAATGTGACTGAGGTTGGCCACAGTTTGGGAAAAGCAAACTGAGGGCACATGCATTTATGTACGATTATGTGCACACAGCAGGGGAAAGCGTGCAACACAAACGTACACTGGGATGCATCACAAAATCCTAGGGCCAAGCTGCCTTGCAAAAGTCACAGACACTTAGGGGCGAGGGAGTATTAAAAGCACATTTAAAAAAAAATATTTAGTTGGAACTGTTTCACTAACACAGCAGTCAGCACTGTTGGAAGTGAATAGATGGACAGACTGTGGCACTTTCACCCCTTCAATATCCTGAAAAACAGAAGAGAGGCAAGGGTGGGTAAGGGAGGAAAGCCTCAAGAGAGAAACGTCTCCAGTTCAGACAAGAAGTTCATCCCTTTCCAAACTTGCCTTATCTGTAACACCAGTGTCACCAGAGGTGGGTTTTCATGGCTGTGTGCACCTGGTGCTCGGACTGCAGACATCCACCCCACGCCAGGAGCCACAACAAGGGATGTTTCTGGCCCTGCAATCCTGCTCCACATCTCATCCGACGGGCACCTGCAGCCTGTGGAAAGGCTCTGTGTGTGTTTGCTTTTCCAGTAACAGGGAAGTGGAGAAAGAAAAAGATTCAAAGTCATTGCAAAGGCACATCTGAGAATGCAGCTTTGTGCAGAGATGTTGAGATACGTGGAAAGCAGCCGAACTCATTTTTGAAAGCATTTTTCTTCCTCCTAAAGGCTCTGCTGCCATCCTGGCAAAGTGTACCCTTGTCAGTCAGTGGCTAACCTTGTCAAGGGGAAGAAAAGGCTGGGATGTGACAGGTTTGACAACCTGTCGGATGCCTGGTGCTCTGCTCTCCTCCTGATCTGATCACTATCAAACATTAAACCATTGTTCTCCACACAGGAGCGCAACCTGATGCTTGCAAGCCTCAGCCAAGAAAGATAGCAAGGCTGGTGAGCTGCCAAGATCCTTGCTTTGTCCCTTCCTTGCATGTTCTAGACTTCACTTTTATGATCTGATTGTTGAATGTGTCACACTGGGAGCAATCCCACAGGAGTCCCAAAACAGGGACACTGAAATTGCCATTTTCAGGAAACTGAGAAGAGGTGGATGATGAACCTGTAATGTACGAAAGGAGAGACCTGGGTGACAACTGCCTGGTTATCAGTCTGCACAACCTAGCTTGCAAACCAAATCCAAAACTTGGAGAAACCCTGGATAGACCAAAATCTCCCCCATTCCCTCAAAAAAGCAAAACAGCCCTACTCCCATGCAATATGTACCGAAAACTCTGGCACAGTGCACATCACTCAGCCTTTAGACACCCACTGAATGAGATCATCTAAACATAAGGATTCTCTTTCTCTGTGTTCAGGAGGGGATAAAATATTTTAATTCATCTCTTCCCTCCACACACAAAACCTCAGCTCTTCCAGAGCAGCTTTCAGGATTCAGGAGCAAAAGCAGCAGCACTGACTGTAAAACCCTGCTCTTTATGCTCTCTAATTCCACTGACACTGCAAGAGTCAAAGGCTGAATAGTCAGGAGTAAAAAGCATCCTGCAATCAGGAGCTTAGCTACAGCAAGTGAAGTTAGAGCTCCAGTGTGTATTTGAAGAGGCCATTTAGCCAACAGATGCCAAGGACAGACAACAAGTAGCACTTAAATTGTTCTTTCATGGAGTTCATATTTAACTTCTGGCAAGACAGTCTGTTATCTTCCCAGTTCCCAGTGGGCTTAAGTCAGAACCAGCATCTGGTTAATTTGTTTCATGAAGACCTCAGCAACAAAAGCAAGATGCCTGCTGCAAAGCCCAGCTGCTTCAATGTAGCACGGCCATCTAACAGGTAAGTTGACTTCAGCAAGAGGGAACCTGGGGTTTTCCTCAAGTCTCAGGAGGCTTGTTAACTCTTCACAACCTTCTCTGTTAAAATGCAAAGCAGGACGGGGAGCAACATCCCCAAAAAAGAGTCCTCAAGTTGTACCATGCTAGGAGGAGGTACAACTGGACTTCACAGCACTTTGAAGCGTGGCCTTGCCCAACTCATCCTAACAGATCTGAAGTGGGGCAGCAGGTCCACCAATGTTCAGTACTACTGCTGCCCCAAGACACTTAGTGGTTGGGCACACGGCTGCAGCATCCCTGGGGCTGGAATGAATGGGCTGTTCCTGCTCTCAGCTGCTGGCAGGTAACGTGGAAACGTTGTGGATATATGGATATAAAAATGCAAACGTGCTGGGCTTGGAAGCACAGAGACCTGCTGGGTGGGGGCAGTGGTGCTGCTGGGTGACAGCACAGGACAGCAAGGCTGGCTCTGTAGGGAGCTGTCGTCCTTTAGATAAGACCAAACACACTAACTCAAAGGACCAGACAAGCTTTATGGAATACAAACCCTTTTCATGTCTTTGTAGCTTGTTTGCCTGAAGACTTGTGGATTCTGCCCCCAAAACAGAATGAACTGCTGTTTGAGTACTTCAGATCCTGCAGCTCAGGACACTGCCAACACCAAGGGTGGGTGAAGCTGCCCCTTCCTGCTCCCCTCTGCAGCCTCCTCACCTCTGCTCCCCACCGCAAACAGGTGCAGAGATCCCACACCATACATTCATCCAACCACAATGTTTTGCTGCTCTAAAAAGAGCCAAAACCAAGCTTGTGCAAAGTTTAAAACACAGGTAAGAATTTGGGGAAGAAATACAACACAGAATATTTTTCTCTTTAACAAATAAAGTTCCACATCTCACATCACTTACAGATTTCCAGGGCTGCTCCCTTGCTGCAGACAGCTCACTGCTCACTTAGCTTTAAGGATCCTCCCTCTCTCTTTATGCACCGAATTTGTTTCTTTTTTTAAACAAATAAAATCTAAGGCGTTTTAAGACTGATTTCCCTTTTCAAGGCAGTGAGGAAATAGATTCCTTTTAGCATGCTTCATGCTTGAAAAGGTTACAGTGGCCTTTCAAAATACCACATGCTGTGCATTCTGTACAGCATTAATGACTTGGAGGATGCTCTGATACTTTCTAGTACATCTTAACCTTTTAAAATTGGGGCTTCATTGTCTTACCTTAATAAGCAGTTTGTTCACCTTATGTCACTTATGTCTCACAAAGGCCACCCCGGCTGAAAATATACATTAGATGTAAAACCACTTGTCTTGCGTGCATAGTTTAGTCCATGTGGCAGCACAGCAGCAGCATCAAATAGAATATGCTTATTCTCTCCTCCCATTATTTCTCTCCACTGTGACTAAAGCTACCCAATAATCCCAGAGGAGCAGTTCCCTGGCTCTTCACAGTACTTCTTTTAAACACAGGGCAAGAGGGCACCAAGAAAGGTGTAAGATTTTATTCACTGCACAGAAGTTGACGGGCCAGTGCAAGCACAACGGCTCTCTGGGAAAAGGGAGGGCAGAAATCGATAAGAAATCAACAGTGATTAAAGCTGTTTGACAATTTTTTACATTAATCACGTTTCCATGCTCTTGTGAACACGAAGTGCAAAATCTATAGTCATAAAAGTGTAATTGGGAACACCCTATCTGCACTGAGATGTGGGAGAGAAAATCTTAAAAAAATTATTAAATATCTAATTTTAAGTGATACACACAATAGCACTTTCTTATGCAAAGAAAACATGGAAAGCAAAGAGAGCACCCAGACACCCTCCCTGCCTGCTGCAAGCCCTGCCAGTTTAGACAACACTGCCTTTGTCCAATCCACCAACTCTACCATTAACAACCTGAGGAGAAAAAAAATCATTAAAACACACACCTAGAAGCTAAGATACAGCCACAACAAGAAGTCAATCACTCTTGCTGAAGAACAAGTTACAAGATGCCACGGAAAGCAATGATGTCTTCATTAGCTTTTACAGTAAACATCCCCTTGGAAAGCAGCCTTTATGATCCACCAAGGGCAATAAAGATGTCTTTGCAAATTGATGAGACAAATACTTTAGAGGCATAGTTTCCTCCAGAGCTAGTGGGAAACAGAAGATAATAGCATTCTCTAAAATCATATATAGAGGAAAAAAGCTGATTCATTGTTATCAGGGCAAGTCCACACATATAACAAAATCAGGGTCAAGCACAGAAAGGGCTTTAAGCACATCAACGAAGAGTGAGGGGAGTTTCTGCCCAGGGAGGGTGCACTGAGGTGCCTGGAGAGGAAAGGTCTGGTTGGCTCAGTGTAAGCTGGATACCCACAGATCCAGCTGCACTCTCAATTCTCACCTGTAACCGTGAGGACCATTCTGTGCGACGGCTTTTCACCATTAATTTGGGCACGTTCCTGAGTGATAAAACAAAGGAGAAGGAAAACAGAAAGATAACAACAAGCATCTGATACACAAGAGAGCAGCTCTGAGATTCTCCTTGCACTAATAAGATATGATGCTGACCAACCTCATTATACAGAAAAGCCATTTTTGAGCAAGGACTGAGTTACCAGAAGCGAAAGAAATTAAATTTCCAGGTCTCAACCGGCAGTCTTAAAATTTAATTTTATTCAAGGCCCCTGCTAGCATGAAAATATGGAATGCCTCAAGTAGAATAGCTCTGTTCTTCAAAGCAGTTATGCTTTTCAGAACGGCACTGGAAGCAACTGGAAGCCAGCAGCACAGGTACATCTAGGGGAGGGGACAGACGAGCAAAATAGAACTAAGATTCTTTCCTTGCCTTTTTTTGCTCCAACTACACTTATTATGGATGTTTCTAAATCACATTTCGGGGCACCTGGAGCACCTGGGTCTAAGCCCCAGGGACAGGGAGATCTGGCAGCAGTGATGCCCAGCACAAAGCCTGGCCACCCCCAGAGCTGGCTGCAGGACTGAAGGGTTTACCAGACAGGGAACCTTAGGAAAAGGACTGGCTGAAGAATTTGTCACTGTTTCTGTTACAGCTTTGCTGCCAAATTAAATACACTACACCCCAAAAATTACATTTGCCATAAAATCAACTCCGAGTATGGACTTCACAGACAGCTCTCCCTTACAAGGATCCAGGGACTTATATGCTCTCCATACCTTTCTTACCACACTCCACATGCACTGGGTGAGCCAATCCAGTTTTGCAAGATGTATTGCTTAATTAATAATTTTGATGTTGGCAATTAAGGTGTGTTTGAAAGAAGATAATGAATATTTTTTCACATGAAAGCACCACCTTTTTAGTCTAGCAAACCTCTGTGCAAACTATAATTGATAGTTTGGTTTAACGTGGAATATTCCCGCTGCAATTATGGGGTTTTATTGCTCTATGCTACTGCACTTCGCACAAAAAATATTTTCATTATCATAAATTCCTTTGCTAGCAGATTGCTTAGGATGGGAATGGAAAAAAGCATCAGTTTCTCCAGCATTGCAAATCTTGGCTTGTTTCTTGTAGCACAGCAGTGGAGGAGCTCTCACACTAGATGGTTGTGCTTGTCCTGATTCTATCCTGCAGGCAAAGCAAGATTTCAGCTCTAGGGTATGGACTCTAGGGTATTTCAGCTCTAGGATATTCCCGGGATGGGAAATGTTAACCAAAAAGATTTTCCAGTTCACTGCTAGATATGTTTCTGCCTTAGCTCCAGGAACAAGCCTGCAAGGAAGCAAAGCAGGACCAGCTCCCTGTGTACCCCAGCACACCTTCTGGGGCTACCACTGTCCTTGGCTGGCCCACAGGTCTCTGAAGGCATCTCTAATTCTCTCTGCATGAGCTGCTGTTCATGGCAGGAGAGGTAACCCCCTTCTCTTGGAAAAACACCATTTCTCAGACCAAAATGAAACAGCACTTCACTGCCTGCCTCTCCCAGAGCTCCAACATGGTGCCAAAGAGAAGCCCATTTATCTGTGGTTCCTACCTGTAAAACAGAAAAGCTGCTTTGCAGGACAGCAGGGCCTTGCAGGAAACCAGCTTTCCATCCAGAAAGCCATCTAGGGACCCTGACCCCAACCCCCTGACCCACTTTCCAAGGGATGATCCTCTAACAACAGGTCATGTGCTCCCACAGAGTCAGTGGACAGGGGCACCATGATCTCCCACCACCACCACGACAACCACTTACAACACATCTTCTGGAGCACTAATGACTTTCTACCATGTCCTCTGCCACGATCAAACCACTGCCACCTGGAAAAAGCCTTGCCCAGATCCAATAGAAGTTATCCATCTACTCTCAGGAGAGATGACATTTACTTACATTGACGAGGAGTAAATACAAGAAAATTCACAGTCTCAGGCCTTAGATGTGGCACACAGCCTTTACTTTCCAGAGCTCCTCGGTGCTGTCACCAAACCCCATTCTTGAGCTAAAGCTCTTCCTCCCCTGCTTAGAAAGAGGGCTTGTGAATCAAGAGTTGCAGAACACGCTCTAATTCAGAAAGCAAACGTGAACCCACATGAGATTGACACAAAGTTATTTTAATACCAGACAGGGTTCCATGTGGAAGCAGAGCTCCAGCCACACTTGACCATTTGCCACGACCAGGACCAGCAGGAAGGCTGCTACAACCACACAGCTTCTGCAGGACCATCCCAAACCAGACTAAGGAAGCGAAGCGCCCACTGAGCCAGACACTGAGAGAGCCCTGTGTTCTTGCCCAGCCTCAGCAGTACGAACGTGCTTGAACATGAGGTGCACAAAGCTGCTCAAAAATTCTGCTAGACTTGCTCTAAAATAAGTCTCGGAGGAAATGGCAAACTTCACTTCATAAGCACTTAAATAAATTTAATGCTATCTATAGTTGCAGTTCTAACTATAGCTACAGCTCAGCAACCCTGCAGAGTTGCATTTTAAGACATTCCTTAACTAGAAACAATTTGCATCAAGCTGTGTAAGGTGCTGCTTCTTACCAAGAACAGAGAGGTAATTTGCGCTTTTCCCCTCCTTGTGCTGTTTAATTTCCTAAGAGGCTCAAAGGCTCACCTGGCCATTAATATCACAGTACCACTAAGTTGGCAGAACTGCCACAGACTGTGATCATTAGAACAGCTGTGCCACAAGTACGAGTTTCCACAGTTCTGTCCCAAAACTCTGCTCTGCACACCTATAAAAGGACCATGACAATTTCGCAGTGCTTGTGAGAGTGCATAAACCTATTGTGCGTATGGCACAGCAGCCCACACCACTTCTGGGATCTGAAGCTTTGCAGCCTGCACTCATAGGAGACCATGCTGTGTTGAAAAGCAATGGGTCCATGTGTCCACTGCACACCCTGTGAAGAAGGACTTCCTTTCAAACGTTCCTTTCCATGTTACACTTGCAGCATCAGCCCAGCTACAATTTTTCCACAGTGAATTGGGCCCTAATTACCGAACAGTTTGTGAACAACTGCCCTTAAAATGTTAACAGCTGAAATGATGATAACAATAATTCCGTTTGCAGTTATAATGGCCCCTCATTAGAGCCGCTTAATTAAATATTTTCCAAAACTATCCCAGAAAAAGAGTCTGCTCTCTCAGCTGTAAAAGCAGAATCCAAAGCAGCCTCAAGGAAATGGTGGCTTTTCCAGCTGAAGTATTTCCTACGGCCAAAGACAAGGAGTGACCTCACCCACGTCCCTAACACAGCAGACGCTGCCATCATTAATCCGTTCATTCAATAGGAAAGATGCTGCAGGTCTCACTGAGCATATTCCCCTGTGAGCACTGTGCCATAAATTAGAAACACTTAAACCATTTACACTTATTTAGCCTTTATGCTATCTTTCCACCCTGTTCACCAACTGCCTTTGGTAGGATGAAGCAATTATTTAGCATTCTCCCACAAGTCAAAAGTAATAAATGTGCTTCATTCAACCCAAACACAGCAGGATAAAGAAAGAGTTTATTTAAAATAAGTGTTTATGGCGTAAGCAAATGCTCTTCCACCATCCCAGCTCCCCATCATCTGCCCCCACTTTTGCAGAGCCACATCTAATCCTCTTAGCCACGCACCAACAAATGAAGTCTTCACACTACCTTCCACCCCATGCAAATGAGACTAAGCAGATATAATGTAACACATGACCATTTGTTAACTAATCGAGATTTAATGGCAAGCCATGATTGGTTTACTCTAACACAACCAGCTTTTTACAAGCAAGAGAGGTGGTCTGGAAAAGCCAACACACACTTGCTGTTGGGGTTGAACCCAACCCCAAATGAGTTTTAAGTACTTCTGGCACACAAGGTAGGTGTCCTTTTTAAATCAGTGCAGCTGACAGAATCACAATGTCTTTGAAAGCAATAATGTTCCTTGTTCTCCCAGGCCTTCCTTCAGGTCTTTGCAAAGCAGTTGGTAAAATCTAGTTTTATCAATAAATGCTTTCCAAAGTGCTATAGATAGCAGCAGGGCTAAATCACCCCTTGAAACCTTGGATAGTCCCTTGGAGGCAATATGCAAAATGTACCATACTCCCTGAAGGAGATTACACCTTTGCAGTCTGACTCAAAACAAATTTCCACCTTGATTATGCATCACAAAAAGATCCATCCTCCTCTGTTAATCTGAGGAATAAAAAGCCAAACAGACTAGCTTGGACAGGTCTGAATTAATTTTTATTACTTCTCCAAATACAACCTCAAAATATTTAGGGCCTTTCTATCACCTACATCAGAATATGAAATAATCATCAGAATATGAAATAATCAAGCAATTTCTTCAAAGCCTGTATTACCTTGAATTCAAACTTCAAATTAAAGCTGTTTTAATAGTCAAAAACCATCAAAGGCCCATCATAAACTGCCCTTAAAGCACACCCATCTGGTTGGGAATTAAAGTGGAAGGACATTCAGCTGCAGCCAAGAGGTGAGAACCAGTACCTTCAGCATGATTTTATTTTGGCAAGATCTGTGTCAAAAGCCTTCACTGCAACCCAGTAAACACTTCCTGAAGTACAAGAAAGAAACATAGTCAGAAGCCAGAAAACAAAAGTGATGATGCTAAGAAAAAGGAAGACTGGAGATGAGAGAAAGCTGTTTGGGCTGGAATGGGGAAGGACTTTGCAGGTAGCCCAGTACCAGGAACAGAGCCCACACCAAGCACACTCAGCCACTGTACAACACACGGGAAGGGGTTCCAGGAGCCTGTGTGATATAGCCAGCTGTTAACACTTCCCCCTGAATTTGGGGCACAAACACATGCACGAGCACTAACCAGATCTGAGTGTCACTGCCTTTCTTGCAGACTCTGTCAGGCAAACATCTGTCAGAACGCCTCAGTTGTTTAATCACATAAAATGTTTCCTCTTCATTTTTGGCACCTTATACTGACATAGTCTATGGCAAGATGTCTCTGTATCATGCTCCATCAGCATAAAGCAAAAGAAAAGCTGTTTATAAATAAAGGAGGCACAGTTTGAGTCTGCTATTAGGTTTTCGTGTGCTTGCTAGCAGCCAAACATACATTACAACAGAATAATGGCAAATAAAGCATGAGCATATGCACGGTGCAGGAAAAGCACCCCTGAGCAGTTCTGCACCACGCTATAATTTCCTCAAACATTATCTCTCTAACGAACTGCGAGCATGATGAATGATCCCCTTACTCTGCCTGGCCATGTTCGGACTGTTTCAGCTGCTGTCTGCTGGTTACTGGTTCTGGACATCTGAATGTAATTTTTTTTTCCAAAGCAGCACTCATTCAATATTGATTTTAACACCAAGGGGAAAAAAACCCAAAACCAAACCAAACCAAAAACAAAACAAGAAAAAGCCCCCTTCCCCCAAAAATGAAACCCCAAGAGCAGAAGGGAGAAATGCATCCCTGAAAATTACTATTGCAGCTCTTCACCTGCAATTCAAGAATATTTCTGTGACGGATTATATTTATTGAAGATCCTGCCAAATACCAACCTGCCAATACCAAATGTTAAAAGCTAACAGGAAAGCAGTTAACATTTCCCCCTCCTTCTACAACTCCTATGCAGAATCTGAGACAGGAAATCACAGGCTCTCTGTCTCAATAGCATTGCTAAAGGATAAAGCAGAAACAGCCAACATCAAATGGTTTCACTAACACACCGTCAAGCTCTTTTAGAAGCCATCTCCTTTTTAAAATAAGCAAAATTTAATCAGAGGTTGAGAGCAGGACATAGGAAGGAAGAACTAGTTACAGCCAGGGAGGTTGATCTGGTTTTCCAAGGAGCATCTCTCTGCTGAAGACTCCCTCTCCTGCCCACCCCAGCTGCAGTCACCACCACCGCAACTCAGCTCCCAAAGAGCCCCGAGGCAAATTGATCACAGTATCTTAGTCATTTATTAAAGTCCTACTAAAATCCAGCAAATCAGTGAGAGAGAACGAGCAGAAAACCATCAGTGGGTCAAACTATCCACACTGTTAAACACTTGCCTTTCCTCTAGCTTTTTGTACAAGCACCCTGCATACTCAGCGGCAAAGTATTAGGATTTTTGTTCCTTTTGGCAACACAACACATTAGATCTCCACATCTGTCACCAGAAATACAAAGCTCTGGGGAGCAGCACTGTACTCAGAGTGATGACTCCATGCACCTGTGACTCCCAGCCCACCTCTGCCCACCTTCCTGCTCTCCATATGCTTGTTTCCCTCGCCCTCCCCAGACTTCTCCCTCCCAGGCTTGGATGCACTTGTCTCTCCAGCTGTTTTCCCCATCTTCCCTTCATCTCTACACTCATCAAACATGCTTTTAACAAACCACTTGAGATCCTCACAAGCAGCCTGAATCTAAGGATTGCTGATTCTTTCTGAGTAAGATTTAAAGAACAGCCTTTCCCTACCCAGCCACACGTAACAGCTTCCACCCAGCTCGCTGCACAACTCAATTAC
Organism: Promerops cafer; assembly: GCA_013398275.1. Taxonomy (NCBI): domain Eukaryota; kingdom Metazoa; phylum Chordata; class Aves; order Passeriformes; family Nectariniidae; genus Promerops; species Promerops cafer. Next base: position 626,471 of record VZSE01003592.1, on the reverse strand, counting down.
AGAACACTTCTTGACCTCTGCAACGGAATCCTGTCCTGCTCATATCCACTCTTAGAGAGCTGAGGAGAAAGGTCCTTCTCTTAGCCAGCAATTTCAACTGCATCTCCACCGATACAGTCTTCCATTCCTGCTTTTCTACTCAACCAGCTGTTTGGCTTCAGAGAAAGGAAAATCTTCCCACCTTTCCTGACTGTCATCTCCCAATCCTGCTGGATCCCACCGCCAAGCCACCCACATCATCCACAAATCAAGCAAAACAACCAGCCTCTGAGCTTCCTTCCATAGCAAGATCTTCCATATAGTTAAAGAAAAAACACCTGGAAAGTAGCTCTGCTTCTCCTACAAGAACACTTTCAATAAAAAAGTATCTTCAGGAGCCTCCAGCTCCTTTAGGTTTCTCCTGATGTTGCCAACAGACCTGGTGGTCCTGGGCTCTTCTGTATCAATGACATAATCTTGAAGGTGAGAACATCACACACCTTGGAGCACCTTCCAAAAGAAAGGGAAGACCAGCTGGATCCCAAGACTTCACTGCTTTTTAGCACTAAAAAAACAAGCAAATACCACTTGAAAAAAAATCTGCATTGCAGAGGGACCCTGACAGCCAAGACAGTTTTGAAGATGAGCACTACTTCTTACACATCCCACTACTTTTTGGACCCTTATGCATTTTCTACTTTACAGTGCTCCTGGAGACAGAAGGATGGATGGTCATGGCTGTTCCCAAGAACAGCCCAAACCACTCAAGTTTTGCTATTTCATTAGGGCTCCAGCAAAACTACTTATAAGTAATTCATAGCAATAGAGTCTCTTTCATCCAGGGATCCTAGAGGAATTTCCAGACCTAAAATGCTGCATTACTTGCATCTGTTGCTAGACACAAACTCATTCATCTAAGTCAATGATACAAGAGAGTTGTGTAAAGCACTCCTTCCGTCCGTGTACATCCTCTCCACAGCCAGCCTATTTCTTCCCCTCTCTTACAAGTCCATCTGCTGCATGCACACACTGGCATAGAAATTTTGAAGTCCCCATTCCAGCAGCTTTTGCTTAGGATGTGGCTGGTCAGCCACATTCAACAGCAGTGGTTGAACAGAACCAGTTGCACACGGTGAACAGCAGTGTCTGAATCAGTCCACAGGTCTGTTTAATCAACGGTCTGTTTAATTACAGCAGGAAGGCTCATTTACTATTCCCTTTTCAAATGTAGTTTTTCCACTTTTGTGGGTTTTTTACCTTAAAAAGTTAGTATAACTGGGTTAACATCCATGAAGAATAGGCAGTTAGTTCTATGGATGACATTAGCTAACAAGCTTGAGCAGGTTTTATGTTTGACTATCAGCTGATCTGGGCACATTAAGTCATTTATGTGGTCTCTGCTGCAGACACTCATTACCTCACTGTGTAGGATTCCTCAGAACTACTTTTCTTTTTTCTTTTTTTTAAAGTCATACTTGAAGTAACCCTTAATTATTTGTGGTCTGGCAGAAGCTGTAATACTAACCTACTAATGAGAGAAATACAGCGCACACAATAATTATCTGCCACTATGTGCACTGAAATGCAAGTGAGCACGTTAACTTAAGCCTGAAAGACTGTTTTAACTCTAAATTTGAAAATAGAATTTGATGGTGCATGATTAAACCTCAAATTCTGCAATCAGGCAGGCGTTATTGGAGCAAGAACATGTTAACTTTATAACAGCAGGAAGTTTTATGAAATCTTCCCTTAAAAAAAAAAATCAAGCTAAAAATAAGTACTCACTCTAAAACACCGTTTTGCTCTCCTTCTACAAATCTTTATGATTTACTTTTGAATCAATAACTCACTAAAATTAACAAGATGAAATTATGTTTTGACAAGTTCCAGTGCTGATGAACAGATTTTTATATCACGAATCCAGCTTCACCTCATTTTTCCACCACAGCTGACAGTCGAGACGTGAATCATTCATTCCTTCTGGCCTTTGTGTATTTTATCAAATGCTACAGGGAACAACTAACTTCAATTCCCTCAAGTCATTTCATAAAATGCCAAACTTAATGTTCTTTCATACTCTGATAAAATTAAGTTCTATAGGAAAGAAAACATACATCTAAGCCAAGCTCAACCATTTTGACCAGATGCTGCCATCAGACCAACCTTACCAACACAGATCTACTATACATAATCCTGTCACTCAGTACAGATATGAAATACACCACTGGATAAGTGTTCCACCATTTTTTGGCAGCATACAAGGTTATCTTCTGCATATGGCTTTGGATCCACCTCACCAAACAGATGGGTGTGATGGATAAACCTCATTTAGGATAAATATTTGTCCCTAGAGCCAAGGAGCTGAAGTAATTACAATACACCCAAGAGGACAGGCACATGTAGCACATGCCCAAAACTTAGCGGAATTCATACAGATGAGCTTTGGAAAGCTTCTGAAAGATGCTTAACAACCAGGACAGCAGCCAGAGCACTCCCAGAAGGATGCAGACCTGAGACTCCAAGGGAAGAAAAAGCAAGGACCATTTCCAGGCTGAACACCAATCAGAAAGGATGAGCAAGGAAACTGTTCCCTCTGGTCAGTTCTCTCCTGAGTTGATCTCCAGCTTCACTAACAACCTCCCCTCCTTGGCCAGATAGCTCAGACAACTTCAGATTTTGGGTAAATGGTCAAAAAGGAAGTAATTCCCTTTTGACAGAAGTCAGATACCTGTAAGCTTCTTGTTTCTCCCAGAAAACTGGAGCTGTTGAGATCCTGGCGAGCTCCTGCCACACAACAAAATTCCAGGGAAAAAGCACACACCAAATTTTTATCACAGCCACAGAGAAAGGCAAATCGTAAGTAACCCTACCAAGGTCAATGAGCCTGCAGCAGAGAACACGATCCCTGTGATAACACACCATATCCATAAAGTCTCCATTTACTTGTACAGACTGGATGTTTTCCATTTAAAGTGTTTAAATGCAGCACCTGAGGTACTATCCTAGCCCTGCTGAAGTCAGCAATGACAGCAAGTTCCACCAGCTCCTATAACCTACAAGGACATCATCCAAGGTCAGGCAGTGTGCAGGGACTTGAAGGATGCCTCCTCCTCCTCCCCAAAACTGAGCATCTCCTCCTCTTGTACCTTTACCAGGAACATCACCAACTGGAGCCGCCCGAGAGTGTAAGAGGCTGCTCTATTTGCAGCTGCAAACATTTTATTTATTCTGAAAATTCAACCAACACAGCTGTGAGATCTGAAATATGACTCGGTGGAGTTCGCATCTTACTGCAGGCAATCACATTTATTATAATAAATAACTATAAATAAATAATGAGGTTGCTTAACAGGGACACTGGTAACCTGTCTAGACAATTGCAGCGGTGACGTACTCTGCACTGGAATGCCCTCCACATTAACAATAAGTCTTGATTAAAAGAATTAATTTTTTTAAGCAAGGCAATGATTGCTTATTTAAAAATACTAAAGCCTACTTCTCAGCTCTGCCAGCATGCACTCAGCAAGCTTAGCTAGTAACACCTCGCTCTCTAGCAAGGCTTCACAGAAGCAGACCCTTCAAAAGATTAGGGAAACACTCCAGCATGCAGAATTTCTCACCACATAGCCCAAATTTTCCTGTTTGAAGCAGCAAATACTGCTTCATCAATAAGCTGGTGTACCCACAGCTCAACAGCACCCTGTGGCCATCACCCCAGTCATGGTGGTGCTCTGTAGAAGGGAGAACTGTTCTTCCTTCCCTTCCCTGGCATTTCACTGTCTGCTTAATGGAGAAAAGCAGTGGCCAGACTAATAGGTGGGAGATATGACCTTAATTAATTAGCAGACCTAGTGGAAAATGCCAGCTCTGCACTGTCACTGCCTTGCTTTCAAGGACCCTCTGCCTGCGTCAGCAGCACAAAGACACTGTTAATGTTTGCTCCGGGATAAGGACAGATGATGCAAGGATGGCTTTAGCAACCTGGTATAGAGAGAGAAGGTCTGAGACAAAGGAGTGACCTCCTGTGAATCTGTTTGTGGTGAATGTCTTCCCTCTCCATAGTGATGGCTCTAGGAGAAACTCACCAAGAACAAAGCTAAGGTCAGCTGGAAGGGATGCAGAGCAGAGCAGATGGCTGCCCGCCACCTCACCAATCAGCAAAATCATTCACTTCAACTGCCTCATGAAATATTTCCTCACTTCTTCCTCTCTCTCTAGCTGTCTTCTTTCATCCGTGCAACTGCGTCCATTTAGGTTACAAGACCCATTTAGCACGAAGTGGGGAACAGCTGGGAAAGCAACAAAAAAAAAAAAAATCAGACCACGACCTCCTCTGATGACTCCCAAATCCTAGAGACAACTGCAAGAAGCAACACTGTGGGAATAACACAAAAAAATTCTTACTCTATAGAAATGTCCCCTGCCCTCAAACAGTCTGCAGTTAAAAACCATTTCAATAATGAACTTTATCAATACTGGTCACCACTCTTCAGGAAAAGATCATCTTTTTTCCCCTAAGCCATTTGTCTGCCCTTGGAAGAAAATCCCAATGTTAGGGACTTTGTAGAAATAAATTCTGCAAGCAGCAGCTCTACTAATGTTCACAGGGTGGCCACAAGAAGCTTGACCAAGGATTTGAAAGACATCTGGCTATGCAGGATAGATGTGCATTCACATGGGCACGGTTTCATCCATCAGGTCCTAGGACTGGCTCAAAATCTTGTGCATCACAAAAATGAAGCCCACTATCACAGCTGCCTGTTGTGATTTACATATTTATTTCCACGGGTCACATTAGGGAATGCATATTGCGTAGTTTTGCAACTAATAAGAAAGTTTTGTTATTGTTATCACTTCTAAATCATTAAGGCACATCCACATCTGGGTTAAGCATGTTTTGAATACCTGTAATAAATAAAACAAGCAGATTCCACTTAGGCTACATTTTTTCAGGGAACATGACCTTACCCAGCTCCTCCAGGACCACAGGCAGCTTTGCAATTTAAATCCAATTTCTCCCTCTAATTTCCCATCTCCTTTTTTTAAAGCTCAAGTTCCTTCAGTATCCATTGCACGTTAGATTTATAATGCTAATCAAACTTCTCCAGGTAGAGATAGAGTTTATAAATTAATCCTGGGTAAAATAAATACATCAGCCAATCTTGGTACAAACATTCCTGTCTCTGATTAAGCTGAATTCCAGGACCGTGTGGCATGCATTTCAAAAGGGTGAAGAAGCAGGAAAGATGCTCTCCCAGCACTCAGCACAGCGTATCTGCATCAATGTGACCTCAAAGCCACAATGCCTGGGCAGGTGGCAGGATGAGACTCATAGTTATTATGCAAAAGTACAACTTGCTTTGCTGTTCCTTCACAGCTCCTTAGCCAGGCAGTGAGCTGCAGCTGCACGGTGCTTGCCGGTGGCAGGCCTGGCACGTTTGGCTCTGAACCCCCTGGTACAGAAGCTGGGATGACCTGAGTTCACAGTCCCTCACCAAGGGGCACAAACTGCACCTTCCAAGGCTTCCTGGCTGCTCTAAGATATTTATAAATAAGTGCCCACAACTCAAGTTGTACTTTCCTGTTTTATGCTAACTACAGGCACCTACAAGAAGCGATCAATAATAGTCTGTGCCATACCCTAAGAACCCTAAAATGCTAAGTGCAGGAACCCTCATAGACAAGACATTACAGCATTTATAGAGGCTGCACTGCTGTAACAAAAGCTATTTATACACTAACTCAGCAGAGCTGAAGTGTTCATCTGCTAACAAAATTGTCTGGGTGGTTTAAACAGGACCCAGGGCCAGAAGTCTGAGCAGTTCTTTTGCCCCGTATCAGGTGTAGCTCTACACTGAGCCAGCTCCCAGAGCAACCAGTAGAAAGAAAATGCATGAAAGCTGCAACTAAGCATTCATACATGAGGAATATAAGGGCATCAGGGGTATCTCAACCCACTGGGAAGAAGAAATTTCTAACTCTGAAATCATCTCACTTTACCATTTTACTGCAGTGCTAAGGCGAGGCTGCCCAGCTTGCCATGCAAAGCCCACGAGCACAGAAGAGGGCACAGAGATGTCCATCAGTCAAGGGGGACTCACCTGGGACTCACCCTTCTCACTCACCCACCTGAGAGCCAGAGAAGCAAAGGCTCCTCTGCCTACCACATCCCTACCACTCGTGTCAGCCCATACCTTCCATGACACTGGCACCACTCGCTCCTCCTTGGCTGTGCCATGGCACAAAGTCTTGGTTAGTTGCTATCAATGCCCTAATTTATCATTCTTTACAGAGCATTCAGCGTGTATTATATATCTGATAGGCTTCACTTAAGCAGACACCACTTGTTGGTGTAATAGGTACAGTTTGAAGAGAAGTACTAAGTACCTTTCTCATTAAATAAAAACACAGTGGTCCAAATCTCTGCCTTCAATTCCACAGTGAAATTCCCTCTCTTTCACCATGGACACGATACGATTGCCAATTAAAAAGTGAAAGCAGAACTCAATGCAATACTAAAGCAATTAAACAGGAAAAAAGTCACGAGAGCAGGATGAACACAGTCTACTGGGGAAGAAAAAAAAAGAAATTAGTCCTCTAAAAGCAACAGTAAAAAACCTGTATGTACTGGATTTGATTTTAAGAAAATGTTAGCAATAATACATATGCTCAGTTGAGTTGCCAAGAATAATTAGTTTTAAAGAGAAAACAGAGTTTAAAAAATACACTTAGAAAGCAACACTATTGTTCTGGTTTATGCACTGTCACTGCCATACATTGCTGCACTTCCGAATGCTTCAGAGATCACAAAGTGCTCTCCCATCCCCAAAATGAAGCCCAGAAAATTGCTAATGATAACAGTTAAAACAAGACATGGAAACCCAGTTCTAAAACTGAACCATGTCAGAAACAACACTCTGGTTTAACAGCCCTAACCAGGCAGCCAAGTGCAGCTCACAGGCTTGTCCTCCCAGCAGACTCCTCTAAAGAGCCAGGGCAAATCAGGAATTACTAATTACGAGTATCCAAGGAGGATGGAGTGACATTTCTTTGTAAGGCTGGAGCATTTTGTGGCTATTACACTGGCTTTTAACCTCTCATCCCATCATACAACTCCTATGAGTTTTGTGGTCCCAGCATAAACCCTGTGGAGAAGAGCTGACACTGCAAAAGCCCAGCCCTTATCATTAAAGCTAACCGGATCCTCTTCTTCAACCAATTTAAGACAGAGCTAATGCATGAATTATCTCCTTTCCTGGCAGGCAGCTTCTCCAGGGAAGGGGGCTCTTCATGCAATCAACGGGATGAGCAGCATTGTCTTTAACAGGGGTGAGTTGGGCCATGAAAGCACCACTCCTGCCAAGTCCAGGGTACACATGATGGGGAGTCTGCAGATTTTGGCTCCACAGCAGCCAGACCGGGCAGGTCTGGAGATCAAGATCAGACCTGGCAGCACCCCAGGGCACAGCATCTGCTTTGACATTTTCAATGCCCTGTTGATGCCTCCAGGAGCAAGCTGAGGATGAGCTGCCAGAGGCATAACAGCCAAACTCCTTCCCCAGGTAGTTCAAACTCACTGCAACCTTGCTGTTAACTCCCAGAAAACTTAATTTCAACATAGAACTGAAGTCCTCTAATGATACCCCTTCTAAAAGCTCACCTTGTGCTCAAGAACAAAAGTAACATTCTAAACCCAAGGGAATGAAAGGGTTACATGATCTGTGTGTTAGACAGGTCTTAAATGTTCTAATGTCTGGGCAACTGGTAAGAAGGGGGATCTGACCTGAAATATCTAAAAATTCCTATGTGTTTAGGAAGCTTTACTAGTAAACTCAGCTATCGATCAGAATACTGACCCTTTCAAGCTTGCACAAGTCTAGAATTTTAATACCTCTTCCAGGTATGAAGAAGAAATTCCAAACTAAGGCCAAGTCTTAACAATACAAATAATGTTCTTTTTAAATGTGCTATTATATCATTGCTACTAAACTACTGACAGTGAAGCACTTTCAGGTATCCTGTGAGCATCTCTAGCATTAGGCACTGAGGAAATAAATATTCTTGGACAACAAAAAAACCGAAGAGCTTCAGGATGCGCAACTGCACAAGCTCATCCCTTACCATAAATATTGTTCTGAGACTCTAACATAGACAAATTCAATGGGATTTACTTGCTCATCCTCTAAATATCAGGTTAATTTCATTTTGACCACCTCCACCCTTGGCTTAAAACCCAAGACAAGAGTGCTACAACAACCTTCAGACAAACTCACTTTCAACTCACAAGCTGAGAGAGAGGAAAAACTCAGTCCCGCAAGCCATAAGCCTCCCCTCAGCAAACACCACCCAGCAAGATGCAGGTCACTCAATTCAGAGCAATAATTCCCACGCCAGGAGGTCAGAGAAGGTGCAGCTCAAGACACTGCACACAACTCCCACCTGTGGGATGCGGGAACATGCAGCCAACTGCAACAAGCAGGGAGTTGTCTCAGGGAAAGGGTGGTGTTTCAGAAGCCAAAAAGGCAACAGCTTCCACTCTCAGGCTTTGGTTAAAGCAGATGCTATTTGATTTTTAAACCCACACCTATATATAGTTACATTAAGTGAAAATGTCTGTTGATACTTGCGTTATGCAAGAGGTTTCTCCAATTATTAACTACAGCTCTATGGCCTATGGTGCCTTCTCCAAAGAACCTGCAGGAACATCTCCACTAGCATTAACAGAAATACCAGTCCTGACCTCAAGAGGACCAGCTCTTTGCTGTCTGGGAGCAGCCAGAACCCTGCACCATGCAATCTGAAGGAAGGAGACACAAGTTTGCAGCACATGGGACTGTCCCGCTCCAGCTCCATCAGTCACTGCCTCCACCTGCACCTCCCACGCATGGAAACAAGCACACCAACCCACTGCCACCACCAATCCTCTGGCCTTTAATGACACACAAAGAAAAAGGCTACAACTCCACAGGGAAAAGCTGCCTGCTGGTTTGCTTCTTACACCCAGCTGTTCCTCCAGCATAAGCCTGACCCCTCCAAATTGCTTTTTTTTAATATTTTGCTGCACAAAATATCTTCTTCTTCTTAGAGAGGCTGGAACATCTCATAGGAATGATGACCGGATTTCACAATATGTGGTTTTGAAGGTTGGTGTTAAATTTGACACTGTAGCTCCAAAGTAATTGTGACTAACCACTAAATCAGCATGTGTAATGGATTCCTCTGAACATTTATAGCTAGCAGTTCCATTATGCTCTAATCTGGAAAACGTCTAAACGACTCTCCACAAAAATTAGATGGGAACATAAATGTCTTGATAAAAACAAGATTCCAGAGATACTCCACTTAACCACAGTGACTTCTAAAACATAATGTCTAGTGCAATAACATCCACTGGAGTGCAGTCATTTGCTATTTGATTTTTAAACCCATGCTTCAAGACATCAATCTAGAGAGCATCGAGTCTATGTGAAAGGTGAAACAATTAAGAACAAACCTCTAGGACAGTGTTGGGATCTGCAAGGAGAGTGAGTGGCAGCAAAGGAAATGAGGAGCACCAAGAGGCTGCCTGGGAGCTGTGGAGGGAAGCTGCCTCTCCCTGCTGCCAAAGGGTAAGCTCAAAGTCATCCTGTGCTCCTGGATGCTCATCCCTGCACATCATTTGAATGAAAACCCCTCAGTCCACAGGAGAGCAACACACTGTAAGAATTGATCCAGCCTCTTCCTAAAGCTGTGATTTCCAAACTCTGAAGGTCTGGGGATAACACAGCTCCTGAGGGAGAGGCACCACCTTAAGATCTTGTCTGCCCTCTCTTATGCAGAAAATGATGCCAGAAAAAGGCCTTTATGCAATCAAAACCACAATAAAAATAATACAATTAGCTAAGCATACAAGAAGCAAAAGAGGGAAGCATTACTAATTCATTCCATTTTCCTGGAAAAGATTGAACTGTGTTTAAGCAGAGGACAAGTTGAAATTTTCCATTAGTGAAAAAAAAAAAAAAGAAAAAAAGCTTGTTTAAAGCAAGAAAGGGAAAACCCATTCAGGTTAGTGTTCAAGTACAGCACAATAAATTTTACCACAAAATCTCTGCTAGGCAGAAACCCTGCTCCCAGCCGAAGGAGCAGTGGAGCTTGCAAAAAGGCTGCTCATCTAACACAAAAACTGTGTAGAAAACAAAAGGCCATAAAAGAATCCCAATATTCAAGCAGGGAGGGAACAGACAGCTTTTTGACAGTCCTCCCAGAAAATCTTCCTCCAGTCTCCCTGCCTGGGGGCACCTGGGAGGGGGAACAGGCAGTGAGGAGGAGGTGGCTGGGATGTGACTGCTGCAGGTGACCCCAAAGAGCTCGACAGCACTTGCAGCCTGGAGTGATCTCATCTTACTCTGGGCCAACAACACAGGCATCAGTCTAAACCAGGGACTTAAAAACACTTCACCACTACATTCTCCTGAGCTGTACTGTGCACTCCTACAGCACAACCAAGGATCAAAGCCAAGTGATTGCGGCACATCCCAGCCCTGCTACCTGCATTAAAGTGAAGGGTTTTGCTTTTGTCCTTAACAGAAAGGGATGTTTCATCTCAGCTGCTCAAGCAAAGATGAAAAACCACTTGCAAAATAAAAGGATGTCGTCCACATGAGCTAAAAAGTCTGTCTTCTGCCCCTCACTTCTCCAAACATCCAAGATTGGCTCCCAGCAGCTATCACACTGCAGATTTTAGGATCACTTACTCTAGCACAGGTCATGCCCTTGGGACACAATGTACCCTTCAGCTTCCATAAATCCTACAGTAACCTAAATTCAAAAGAAAGCACATCTCCCAAGTCCTGTAATAGAGCCCAACACAAAGTTCCACAAATACAAAAAAGGAATTACTTCTGGCAGCCCAGAACTGCAGTTCCTGCCTTTATATTGCATCCCAGACGCCTGCTTCCCCTTTCCATAGGAAATCAGTCAGTCCTCTGCTGTAATCCTAATTATCAGCCATGCCTTAAAAGATAAAGTCCTAGATAGGCAAGCCAGTTGTAATTGCTCATGTGTCCAGTGACTTCTGCCTGCCGAGTGTTTGGTGGGAGGAGATGAGGTTCCCATCCCAAAGCTGCTCTTGAAAAGGTTCTTGGGAAGCCGAATACATGAAAGTCACAGGAAAGCATTTTGGTAACACCTGCTGCCAAAAAAGAGCAACTCACTCCACAGACTGTGTTACCTTCTCTTGATGATCAGATTTCAGCTTGAGTGCCCATCATCATGAGATGACAGACCTCAGGTTTAACCAACCCAACCTCCAATGTAAACAACCAAAAGCTGTTTACAAAAAGGACTCCAACATGTACTGAGACATACAAATATCCTTAAAAAGAGTTTTAATCACAAGAGTAAAGAGACCAGAATATCACTTATCTTGATGGACCATTTTATAAGACATTAAATATTTTTACTGTAAGGGAAAAAATAAAGTATGATACTGCACTTTATACCCATAACTCTTCTATGATTACAGAGGTTTATTGCAGGAAGCAATTCACCTTCCTGACATCAGATGATACACGAGGAAAAGCAGAAGCAAAAGTGTTCTGCTAATTCCAGAAAAATAACATAACATGATGGGAAAAGCAAAACCAACCCTTCAGAGAATAAACAAAAGAGCCTTAGATTCCTTAAAAAAGCATATAATTGCAATTTCCAAAGTACAGTTAATTTGTAACATTCAATACACAAGTTATCATCAGCCTTAAACCTCAATTTCCAGACTCAGCTGTACCTGGGAGAGCAGCAGGATGAGCTGAGCACACAATCAAATCCTCCAGCACAACTGCTGAGCCTCCACTGCCGAGCCAGAGAATCTGCTTATATATTTTACAAATAACCAGATCCTTCCATAATCCAGGCTCTGAGAAATTTTTATCTCACCATGAGCTCAGTTACTCTTAAGTCCTTTCTGTGTTTTTTTCTCTAGGCTGCCTGATACACTGACCAATTTTATAAAAAGGATTGGCTGACAGGAGGTCTGGATTCAGGGCAGAGTTGGCCATTTTAGTGTGCTCTTTCAGATGCTGATGGAAAAGAGATCTAAAACTCCCATTTTCGCCTACACCCTCAAACAAACCAGGATGCCTGCCCAGGAAAGGCATCTCTTCCTACAGCCTTCTCCTGCAGAGGCCTGGCTGTTACACAGAGTCTGAAACAGCTGCTGCTTTTGGTTCTCCAGGTCCCCAACCCAAGCCCGACACACAAGCCAGGATGGACAACATCACATGGATGCATCAACTTACCCAAGCTGCTCCCCAGGTCTTTTCCTGTAACAGGGAATCCCAACTTTCACTTGTGCCAGCAAGTCTCTAGACCCTGCACCCTCTGCTCATCTTGGTGCACACTCGGCTGCAGCACTGACCAACCCCAAGGTAGAGACAGCAAGAATTACAGCAGGGGAAAGCTGGCATCCCAAACAAGAGCGAAGGCACACGGAACCCCAAGTCTGCAGAGCACAAAACTTCGCCACTCCAGGGCAACAAAACGTGCTGACACCATTACTGATCCCTATTCTGCAAAGCCCCGAGCAATAAATTTAAACACTTTGAGTCTGTGCTTAAGCAATATATTTAAGTACTTTTGTTAACACAGTAGAGTTCAGGCTTGACAAGACATAGTTTGTGTGCCTCTTAAACCTAGTGATGCGCAACCTCCTTCTGATCCCATCTCCAGAAATATCAGCACCATTACGTGCCTTCACTTAAATGTCCCAATAAATAAATTTAAAAATATTTATGGCAGATTTTTCCAAAAGGTGTACTGTACCAAACTCCAGGCTAAATGCAATTAGCCATGCTCACAGACAAGGATAGTTATTAACATACCTTCATCCTTGCAAGCAACAAAATAGCGCAGTAATTCAAAACACAGGGCAGTGCTAACACATTTCCTGTGCAGTATTTTCTGCTGACTGTATTTCTAGCAAAACTGCAATTTCTTCCTGCACATGGTAGCATGTTAACTATGTCACAAAATACTGGGTGATAAAGCAGCTTTCAGAACTGTTCCCCAGTCAAAACTCATCCCTAGCCACTGCCCTCTTGTTCAGCTGTTCTGCATCACTGCTAGCAAACTGTGAGCTCCAATCTCCAGCAGGTATTATCAGCACTACCCCATAAATCTAACTCAGTAAGGAAGTTGTCTCTATCCATAAAATTCTGAGAGTGCTTGTATTCCAACCCAGAACACCGCTGACATCCAAAATGCAACTATCAGCATGGAAAGTGAGCCAGGAGAAGGCTGGCTCATCTCAGGAAAAGCAGCTGCAGGTGCAACTACTCTTTTCATTTGTTTTCTGCCTCTTCTCTGGAAATGGGATGAAGAAAGGCTTTCATAAGTCTACTTTGCAAAATCCATTAGTTATGTTTATGGGCTCACCTGGGGTCTCTCTGAAGCAGGACTGACTTAAATGGCAAGACAGGACAGTTTTGCAAATTAACAGAGTTCAAGACATACAAGGAACTGACTTCTGAAGGAAGTCTCATATCAAGGAACTGAAGGTTCTCCTAGGTCTCTGCTACCACTGTGCCTTCTGATGTTCTAGTCCCCTCCACCCTGAGCAGCTGCAGCCTTGACAGCCACAAGACAAAGCAACAGCTTAAAACACACCAGTTTCATTCCTACTGACTTTGGTCAGGACACCCGGTGTCAGATACCTGAAGTCTCCTGTTCAGAGGGCAGGTCCTGGCTTTTTTCACTACACCCTTCAGTCACAGCACCAGGTTCACAAACAAACCTTTAGAGCATGTTCAGATCTTACTTTAGGACAACCGTACCACGTTTAAGATGTTCCTAAGTTGTTCCTTTCAAAGAGCAAAGTTGGTACCCTGCTTCATCCATGAAAAGGGGTGAAAACAAGATCATGCAAGAGGTCTGGCCTGGAAGCACTGAGTGGTGTGATCCACACCAGCAGCCAAGTGGACAGGGAGCTTCCCTCTTACCTTCCTGGAAGGGAAGGAACACCACAACCCTCCCAGGACACCAGCACATACAGGACAGGCTGCAGTCACCTGTCACTACAGCACACTGGTTTTCTATTTAAACATGACAGCTTCCCTAAATTCAAACTGAACACAAATATTTCCAGTGCCTCTACCTATGACTAGTCACATATAGGCAGCAAAGCTACTACATGCAGTCAGGCCAGGAAATCCAACATCCTTTATGCTATGTACAGATGGAAAGATATGCTCGTGCAAAGGGCTGAATTACACAGACAAGGCAGTGGCTGAGAGGAGATGACAGACTTGGTGATGAAGACAGGATTCATCCCAGGTGTAATGTCCTGGCTTCTCAAATCCCACTCTCATGTTTATGTACCACTTTTCTTTCATGCAGACCACAGTTAAGCATACAGACCCCAGCAGCAACATGCCACCTGAAAGCCAAACAATTGAACCTTATAGTCAGCTGCATTTGAAAGCAAAAATTCTAGCCCACATTTTATTGACCTACAGTTACTGGAAATCACCAAGGTAAAAAAACCCAAACCTACTGAAGTTCTGGCTAAAGATGTGCACTTAGTAAAAGAGAAAATGGGGTGACCATGCCAAGACAAGCTTTTTCTCTTACCACAGACTGACTTGCAGCACACAAGAACTGAAGGAGTTAAAGACTAATTTATGCCATTTATGTTTTTGCAAGTCACTCAGCTACCATCCAGCAGGCACATCCTGTTGTGTCTGACATTTCCTTGAGCACTTTTGTCTTCCCCCTTCTCTGTGCTACCACTGTTCTGATTAGATCCAACACCCCCACAGAAAAAGAAACAGCTCTGTGAAAGGCAGAAGCCACGCAGCCATCTTCCTCCCCTTCTACAGTTGGTGGAATTAGTTCCAGGAGGAACAAAAACTGCTGTTCTTCTGGAAATGTTGCAGGGACAGATGCCTCCTCCCACCTCCAGCCCCATTTAAGTCCTCCATGGGGAGGAGAACCCCCACAGCACCTTCATTATCAAGATGAGTTAACTGCTGGCAAAAAATATGATGAAGTTAGTACCTGGCAGGTTTTGCTTAAGCAGGACACAAGCTTATTCCAAATAACTTTCTCTGAACCCACAACAAAAAAACTTGCAACCTCAGAATGGCTTGGGATTGCTCCAGGGACCAACTTTCCCACAGGCAAAAGGAAATGCTCTCCCCTCAGTTACCCTGAAAAGGAACTCTCACAAGCAGCTTCTCTGGCTCTGACCAAGGAAACATTGTTTTGCTTAACAGAGGGGTTAAAATAGTTGTTTTTCTCTGAACCCAAGGAAGGCTGGAGAAAATAATCAGTGGCAGGGAGTGTTTTAGTCACTTGATTTGGGCATCTGCCGAAGGATCTTACAGTTCAAAGAGAGCACTCAATGAGCAGACTGCCATTGCTGGGAGCCTTGCAGTGTTTCAACTTAGCCAAAAAAAAATGGAGTTATGGCAGAATTGATCTTCCAGCTATTTGGACCTCTAAGAGCATCAAAACTGCACAATCCTTTTGATTACGGGAAATTAGGAGCATTTGCTACAAGGATCTCGTGAAAGGCATACTCTTCTTCATGCCTTTATGGAGATGTGCAAAATCATTTATGCCGCAAGATTATCTCCCTCGTTGCTGCATATATTTAGTTCTATTACATCAAAAGTTTGGCTCCTTCAGAGTTGGATAAGCAGCTGAGAAGCAAGAAGTAACATGATTTGCGTCTCACCCCTAATGGATCTTATGATTTATAGGCCTCTAAAGCCTAATGATTTTTTTCAAGACTAAAAAAGAGGAGATTTCACTCAAAGCTGTATATAATAGCTTAAATGGATTCTGTCTTTAAAAGCATGAACAGCTGAGAAAGAAGGCTAAAGTCGGGGAAGAAGAAAAAAAGCTGGTCCTAATTGCCACTTATTCAAAAACATTATCTTGTTATATGCATATATTCACTATCCACCCAGAGATATGGGAGTGGATGGAAAAGGCAACAGGAAATTAAGTGTTTAGACCTTCTATTTCCACAAAACCCACCCCACTCGATGTTAAACACAGGTCCCACCCAATGAAAACATACAAAAGGAATTCTACATTGGCTGTTTACATCAGCAATATGAACTTAAATGCAAAAGAATAGATTGCTTTGGCTTCTTAGTCTCACATTAGCAAATGCAATTATCTTTCATTAATTTTACAGAGCGTTCACAGTAGAAATTAAGTAATTTCTTCATGTCTAAGGAAAACTTTACCGTGTTAATTATTCATAAATACCAAAGTCTCCTACTTATTACTCATCACAAATGTGATTCGTTTCAATAACGCCTGAATAATTCGGTGCTACCCTATTAGTCCCAGAACACAATGTACAATTGCCAGCATCAGCAAGTCAATCACAAACAATAATCCACGCTTGCCAGCTGCCAAGGAAGAGGGGGAGGAGGAAGGCGAAGGCAGGAATGGCATTTTCCCCCACCCCAGTCACTGTGCTGCCTCCATCATCCCACAGAAAAGGAGAGTCCCACATCTCCTGTCCTGGTCGGCTTTGCTTCCATCCAAGATGCTGCAGACTCAGGCACTGCTTGGGTGAGAATTCCATCCCCAAACTGGGAGCAAGGAGCCAGGCTCCGGAGGGATGAAGGCAGCAGCTGGGGAAGCTCCACTGCTTTGCCTCCCTGCGTATTTACATCTGGGCAGGCAGCTATCCAGCAAGGGGAATTAACTGATGAGAAGGGAAAGGGAGATTAATCCTCAAAAGTATGTAAGGAGCCTACAAGGATAATTCCAAAAATGGCTGAGGGCTGCTCACCCACAGTAATCCCTGCAGAGTTAAACAAAGCCCAGGCACCATTGCTGCAGCAAAGTGGTTAAATAAGGAATTACCCAGAGTTTTGCGCCCTGGCCGCTTGGCTGCTCAGCAGGTTGAGCTTATTGGGAGGGGAAGAGATGACTGCAAAGTTTCTGCAGGAATAAAATAAGCTGAATATGCTGGAGTTACAAGTTTTTGTATTATTCCTTCAGTAATTTAAAAAAGATAAACCTGTCCACATCACCAAAATCTCTTCGAGTTGCACCAAATCACAAATACACACATATATATACATATATACATATATATATATAAAAATATATATATATAAAAATATATTTTTTTCCACAAAAATGTCAAGAAAACCTTTGACACAAGGTTCTTTTGACATGGGTTCCATCCAGCCCAGTTGTCCTGCCCTTGGCATGGCTCCCAGAGGCATCCTGGACCCTGCTGCACTTCCCAAAGCCTGCATCTTCTCAGAAAGACCCATTCCAACATCCCATTTTCAGCCACATATTAATTATTTTTGCTTTCTAGCAAGTTACGTGAGCTAATTTGGGCCAACACCATACAGAAATGCTGTCTTTATTATTACAGTTGTGGAGAAAGTAAATTAATGCAAAGGATTGCACACAGAGGCCTAATCCATTTGAGGTAAATCAATGCATTGCACATTTAAATTGCTCTGCTTTCCTTCAGAAAAGTACATTGAAGTGATTCATTAGGCACTGAACTGTTCACAGAAACAGACCAATTCTCTTAGGCATGCCAGTGCATCTCTGCTAGTTAAATTTAAAAAGCAATCAAATCTACTAATAAGTCCTTTTTGCCGACATTTACATCAGTAGAGAACATGATTCCTGACAATTCAGATTAAACAAATGAAGCACAAATTTATCTCAGTTAATATGTCTCAGAACCAACGCTCGACTTGTAAACTTAAAAATCTGTCTTTTAATAAAAATAACTTATTGGTAATGCCTGACTTCCAAGTGCCTTTGATAACCTTCATTAAAGGTTATAAAGTTATCAAGAGGGATCACAAGGCACAATTCTGTGTCTATTTTAATACAGTCTAAGCATTTATTTATCGTTTGATTTGAATATTTATAAATTCCAAAAGACAAATTAGCAGAAAAGTACCCTTTTAATAAAAAGTAATCCAGTCTTAGTACAGCAGCACCAGCAGTCACAGTGTTCAAATTCCCACTCTCTTCTTTAGGGAGGACCAACTCAGACAACATATGGAATAAACAATTCAAGGTATAACACCCGTGCCTTATATCTTGCTCTACTGCAATCACTTTATTTCTGCAACAATTAATGCCTTCTCTCTACCCACAAGAAATTCTCCAAATTTAAAGTAAAAGGCAGTAGGAAACATTTACTTTCAAATAACTAAAGTCAATTTGCACTTTATTAAAGACTTAGAGGAGAACTGAAGAGACCTAACATGAAAAATTATTTTCAATCCCTTTAAGAAGTCCAACACTTTATCTGCAAACCCAGCAACACCAATTTAGAGTGTGTTGCTGGGTTTTTTAGAGAGCTTTACAAGTCCTATAGTCCAAACCTAAAAAACCCACGAACTTAAGTTTATAACCAAGCCTTTCAAGGTTAGGCCTTGTAATGGGATTAGGTGAAGGAAACACCTGTACTTATGAAAACAGTCCCTTGCCCTTCCCCTCAAAACCCCTTTTCCTCTCTGTAGGCTGGTCCATTGCTCCTACTGCTTTGGTCCCAACCAAAAGGTGCCATGCAGGAAAATTCAGCTGCTGGAGGTGCACGTTGGTGGGTGACAAGATAGGATTCCCTGCAAATCCCACCCTGCAACCACCAGGCTGAAACAAGGAGGGTCAATTAGGAAATCTTGCTGATCAATGAAGCGGCTCGGAGTCACTCAGGCCTGGCAGCATCTCTGCAAAAGCTCTGGCTTTTGGTTGGGTTATTTTTTGGTTTGGTGTTTCTGGTGGTTTGTTGTTTTGGGGTTTTTTTGCTTTGTAATTGTTGCCCAGTTTCTCCCGGGGAGTTTCAGTGATGCGTATTTCAAGGGCAGGCAGGCACCCTCTTGATGCTCTGGCCAGAGCCCAAGTTACAGCAGGTCACCCCATCTGCTCACAGCCTCCAGCTCAGCTGTGCTGGTCCCCTCTCTCCCTGAGCAGCCCCCAGGCTTCACCCTGAAAGCAGCAGCACTGGGGGACTCTGTCCTTGGAAATGGTGTCTGCTCCACAAGCTCCAGAGGTTTGAAATTGTCCACCTCCTGCCACAGCCTGCATTATCCACCCAAAGTCTTGGGGCGCCATGGGACCGTAAAGCATCTCTTCTGCCTACAAGGGGTTTTGTGCTGATTTATGGAGCTTAGCTATTCCCCAGCTTCCACCACTACAGGTGAAACATGGAGTTCATCCACTTGCACAGCTATATAACACCTCTGCAGTAGGGAGAGGCACACTCAACAGCTGCTAAGAACCAAACCCTACAAATGACTTTTCTCTCCCTGGCAGTGCCACATGATGGTTTTCCCCCTCCAGGCCAAAGCAGCTTACTGGGAAACTGCTACCAATAACTTTGTAGCTACCTACACACAGCACCATGACAAAAACTCACTGTGGGGGAAACTAAAACCGAAACTAATCCCACCTCAGTCAGACCCAGGACTGCAGACCTCAGAGTAGATGACTCCACATTTTCAAGAGCATGTGGATTAATCTGTTCAGCCAACAGAGACACACACTCTGTTTCCAGTTTACTAGGATATGTTTCAACCTTTTTTTTTCAGATTTTTGTAAGACTCAACTTGGGAGGGTTTCACTAACACGCAGGGACAAGATAAGAGCACCCGTGCATCGCCAGCGGCTTCGGCCCCACATCACAACAACCTGGTGCCAACATCAGGCCTCCCAAAAGCCAGCAGGCACCAACCTGGTCCAACAGGCTTGTACCAGCAGCACGCAGTTTCTTCCAATCTCAGACTTTCTGGCTCCAGAGGCAGTTCCACAGTTCTCCTTTCAACAGGGAACATGTCCTTCCTTTAAGGAAGGATCTCCTACTCAGGAGGAATATCAAATACAGCTCGACCTTCAACCACAACCTCATCTCTCACCCAACGAGGGGACAAAGCCATGACACCCCTTAAGAATACTGGTACCTGGATTTGCTCCTATGTCTCATTACAGTTTCCTGTCTAACCTCAAGGCCTTTTGTTTCTTGCAATGGTGCCACTGGATTTACTGCTATAGACAACTCCAGTAGGCACTTCCCATAATAATTAGCCAGAGCTGAGAGAAATCTCAGTTCTGTGATGCACAGTTACTTTGGATGCTGCCTCCATTCAGTGTGCCAAAAGCTTTGAGGCTTCCACAATCAATCAAGTGACCCAAGTCAGTCACTCATGACTAGGAAAAAGCACACTGCTCCTTTCTCACCACTGGTGCCAAGAAGCTGAGACAATCCCCTCCTTTCTGCCACCACCATCGGCCCATTCCACCCACCTCCCAAGTGGCAGATCCAGAGCATGAAAGCATCAACTTTGCCTATACCTTCCCCCTGCTCTCTTTTGTGATT
The DNA here is from genome assembly GCA_013398275.1 of Promerops cafer. NCBI lineage: Eukaryota > Metazoa > Chordata > Aves > Passeriformes > Nectariniidae > Promerops > Promerops cafer. The sequence continues at coordinate 606,136 of VZSE01003592.1, read as the reverse complement.
TCTGGATGCTGCAGTGGTGAGCAGGGCTGATGGAACAGGAGACAAACAGGAACAGAAGCATACAGAACATGCACTCCAATGGAATCCAAGGAGAGAAACCCAAAAATCCCTCCCCCCACACCCAGAGAACCATGTTCCTCCAGGGGGAAGGAGATCTGTTCACCTGCTTGCTACTTATTAAGGAGCACAAGCCACCATTACAAAGGAAAGGGAGTTTTGGGAACCTATATGCTCACAGACAGGAAAGCACCATGGTGTTAAATCCACCTCAGGACTGTGTTAAAGCACAACAGCCATCCTGAGTATTTCTACTGCTCCAGTGAAAGAATATGCATGCCAAACCTGCAATTCCCAGAGAAAACAGAGGCAGACTACTAACAGAATTATGAGCAGATACTGCAGGATGACTGCTGCAGGCAGCAAGGTTCTTCATGTGTACACCCTCCAGGCTGATCCCATCACATGCTACCACAGAGATGCTCTGTACCTGGTGCTGAGCACTGCATGGTCCAGGACAGAGTTTCCTCCAGACTAACAAAGACTCAACTTTTAAATCAAACAAAAGGCCCCTAGAGACCAGCCCAGGTAACCAGCAATCTGACAAGTAGACTCCCCACACCTGAAAAGACAAACATCTGTGCAAAGTAATCACACATAGGTTCAAGCTAAAAGGTTTGATGGAACATTTGGGTATTTTCAGACAAGGCTAGACAGCCCCAAGACAGTAACTATAGACTGCTTGATAGAGCTACCAAGGAGTTCAAATCACTCTCACAACAGGTCTCATTTTCAATCATCTCAACTATAAATGCAGAAATTCCCACCCTTCTTAGGCCAAGGTTCACTTGAGAAAATTCTTCTCTGCTCCTGATTGAATCCTTCTCCCTGCCCTCACAATGCTCCCCAATGCTTGCACTCCTCCAAATTGCTTCCCCTTCTTTTGGGATTTGCACACCAGGGCCGTGACTTCCTTTCCCTTCCCACCAGCACAGGATGGTCAGGCCTCCCCCTAAAAACCTCAGTTCAGGAATAGCCAGGCTGACCCCACTTGGAGCCAGCACAGCTTCCTAGCTTAGACAGCCCCATCCCACACCTACTGCTGCTCTGAAAGCAGCTTTTATCTGCCCAGAAAGGGCTTAGACTTTCTGTCTGTTACTGGCAGTAGGTAGAGGTGCTAATTAACCAGTTGTCAGCTGAACCGCTGCTAAATCGAGAACACAAACTAAAATTCAAGATGAGGTATTAAAATGGGCAGAAAGACTTGAAAGGACTATTGTTCATTTAAGAACTTCTCTTCCTGTATTTTTTAAACATTTAGAAATTGCAGTCCAAATAATTGCTTGTCAAGACATTTTTTGGAGAATAACTGTAGCTATTCAGCAAGCTGTGTAATTAGGTTATTAAAAGTATAATATCATTTCGAAGGCTTTGAGAGAGTAGACCTCTACATAACACAAAATCATCACAGCTTCATTTTCCTCCCTCTCGCCTGGCTTCAATCCCAAGTCACAAGTCCTAGCGACCTCTCAGCAGTCAGCTGTGACAGCGTACATTGTTCATAGGATGAGGAACCATGGCTCTGAACTCCTGCACAGGTACATGTACCGCTTCCATTCCAACTCAGGAAGGCATGTCTGGTATCCAACAAAGGACAAAAAACCACAAAGCCAAAAGCTGCAGACAAAATCCCAGCTCTCCGAGCCTGATGTTCCCTTCCCCCTCAGGTGGCGGGTTCAGGACAAGGAACCTCCCATTTTTCTGGAGGGCAAAGCTAAGACCAAGCACAGACAGACCTGTCTCTGGGAAAGGAAGGAAATTCCTGACCCACAGCTACAGCTTTGCCGGCCAGGCCCATCTCTGGGGAAGGAGAAACAAGTATCACTGGAAGAGGTACAGCAAAACAGAGCACATGTTATGTGATCTACGTTTCTACTGACAAACAACATGTTTATAGGACAGGTAAAATAAACTACGCAGCTGCAAGGCTCAGCAGCCTGAAACCAGGAAGCTAATAGACCCAGAGGGCAAGGAACTGGTCCTGATGTTAGCAAACGAGATGTCACAAAAATTAGACAATTAAAATTTAAAGCAGTAGGGAAGACAAAAGAGCAGGAATCACAATAGCCAAGTCTGATGAAGAGCTGCTCCTTGGGTACAGGACCATAATGATGCTAAGCATTTTTCTACTAGATGGCAGTGTAGTGTCACACTATATAAAAGGAATTCTAGAAAGAAATTGCTTTGTATTTCAAGTGAATCTGTGCTTAGACTTGACTTCAGATAGCATGATATATAACAGTAGCCTCTTTGTAAAGGGACCTGCCATTTGTCTCACACTGCAACAGGAGTGATACTCTAGTTTCTAATTTCCCACAAAAGAAGGGGAAAAGACACTGAAACTCTGAGCAGTTCTGCTACACGGTACAGCTGCATGCACAGCCACACACAAGCTCCTGAGTCTGTTACAACCCAAGGTGGGTTCTGATCAAAGAGCTCTGGGAGAGGAGGACGCAGGTCCTCACTGCTCAGGGGGAAAAGCCAGATGGGCTTCTGAAAGGCAGGGGCAACTTTTAGGCAACCCCTTTGCTATGCTCAGGGGAGGCTGGCAACTTCAAAGGAAGATCCAGGGACAAAGAGAGAGCAGTGCCACTAAAATTCAAAATGCAAGCACAAAATAATCAAGGTTAGGGCTGAAGAATAACACAAATATTTGCAGGTAACTCAGCCGTAACAGTAACCTTTACTTTGCAAGGCCGCCATCCTGAAGCCAAACTTCAGGAACCAAGAAGACACAGCGGCTCACCAACACTCCCAAAACCAACATTAATTCTTGGCGTACACTGGAGCTACAGGAGCTCTGTACAGCCAAAGATGGAAAAGCTCTGGGGGAAGCTCGCAGGCAGCCGATGCACCCTCTCGCCTGCGAGAGCCGCTCCGGGGCTCCCCAAGCTGTGGGGCTGCCAGGCCTGTTCCTGTGTCACCGGGCTCATCTCTCCCGGCCTCTCCCCACCAGCGGTCACAACCGCGACAGCCGGCGGGACATCACTTCCATCACCTCCCTGCCGGCGGAGCTGGGCAGGTTTTGCTCGCTCTGCAGAGCTCGGGGCACGCTGCACCCACCGCGGTGGCCCCGGGCCGGTGCGGCTCCCGGCGGTGCCACCCGCTCCGTGCTGGGATGCTCGGGTGACACCGCGCCCCCCCGCTCCTCCCGCCGCCGCAGCATCCCCGCCACGGCTGCGCCCCCCGGGCCATCGCCCGTCCCGCCCCGCACACCGCGGAGGGAACGGGGTCCACGGGGAGTCCCCCGGGGCACGGCCTCACCTGGAGGGCCGGAGCCGCACCTCCTTCTTGCTGTCCACCACGGAGGGCACGCAGTTGGTGAGCTCGGTCCAGTCGGCGTGCAGCCCGCAGCTCCAGCCGGTGGAGAAGCGGGAGAAGAGCCAGGTCTCCCGCTTGCCGGGCCGGTGGCAGGTGCACTTCTTCTGCCCGGCGCGGCACTCGCAAGGCTGCTCCAGCTGGATGTTGCGGACCAGGTGCCGCCCGAAGGTGGTGCCGCCCGTCTTCTGGATGTGCAGGAACACGATCAAGTCGCCCCCCTTGATGTTGAAGCCCCCCCGCCGCAGCAAGTCGTCGGCGGAGAAATTGAAACGGGGAACAAAACGCGCCGGCGTCTCGTCCTCCGCCCGGTACGGGTCGGCGGCGGCGGCGGGGCTGAGGGCGCGGAGCCGCAGGAGCTGGCACTCGGTGCCCGGGCAGACGTACTGCAGCACGATCACGGCGAAGAGGAAGAGCATCACCAGCGCCAGCAGCACCTTGTGGGACCGGTCCTCCATCGTCGCCGGGAGCGCCGCGCATCGCCGCCGCCGCCCCGCTCAGAGCCGCCGCAGCCGCCGCCGCCGCCACCGC
>VZSE01003592.1:443753-602166 GCA_013398275.1 Promerops cafer | reverse complement strand
TGGCCGGCCCGGGGCGCACCGGGACGCTCCGTCCCCGTGTGCCGGTGCCGGAGCGGGCGGCGGCCTGAGGAGCGCCGCATCCTCGGCAGTGCGTGCGTGGCCCGGTGCCCGTGCTGCCCGCCGCAGGGCCCGCCGGCGGCGCGGGGCGGAGGGTGCTGTTCCACAGCGAACATCCCAGGCCATGGCAGTGGCGCGTCTGCGGAGCCTCCGTCCCGCCCGCCCATCACACACACACGCTGCCATCGTTGGGCACCGAGCTGCCTGTCCACTGTCTCTCACACTCACACCAACACCCCGTGTTTTGGTTTTGTTTCGGGGTTTTTTTGGGTGGAGAGGTAGTGCATCGGCTGTTTTTCTTGATGCCCCAAGGTTTCTGTTGTTTCAGGTAGCAAATTCCTGCGCTATCTCTGTCAGCATATTCCAAAACCTCTCTGCGCAACGAGAGTGTTCTGTAAATAAAACAATAACAACAAGGACTCTGTGGATTTATCTCTGATTACAGTCCTGTGTATATTTGTATGCAAATGTTGTTTAGCCCTCCAGCTGCTGGTGGCTGTTCAGTGAGGCCTGTGGGTGGGAGCACATGGGTGCTCACCCCGTGTTCGCCCGGTGCCCTTCCACAGGGACACCCCCTCCACCACCCCCCCCCAAGGCCTGGCAGGACCGTGGAGCCCAACCCAGCCAGGGAGCCCGAGGCTTTCCTTTCCCTCTTGGTGGAACTGATGTTGGGGCAATTAATGCCTGTGACAACTGCAGCCTTGCAAGAAAAAAGCAGTAAAATAAAAAGAGGTTTCTGGCTAAAGGAGATTTTCACCCCATCGCCAGTGTCCTGTCCTTCATGCAAAAGCAGCCGGGCAGGAGCATGGGTTTGGCCACCCCCAGTTTGACTGATGTGCTCAGTACCAAACTGATGTTACACAGAGGTGCTGCATTTCAGGAACCCCCAATATCAGGTAGGGCTGGAAATGTCTGAGCTCCTCCTTCCCCTCCCCTCCCCATCACAGCACCTCAGCTTTTGCTTCCCTGTTCCTTTTGATGCCTCTGTTTCTCTGCCTGGCCAATCAGCCTAGAGCTGAATTTTCTAATATGCACAGCAGGCAGCAAAGAAAATAGTTTGTGAACACTCTCCCAGACCTTTATTCATCATAAAACAAACAAACAAAAAAATATTTGCCTCCTTTTTTCTCTCTTCTCAAGCAATTTTCTCTAAATAATTTCAGCAGGTACATGTGGTGTTTGGAGGTTATTTCTTTATGGTTTTCATCCTTGAGCAACCTCTCCTGTCTTTCCTATTTTTTCCGGTTGTCCATAATATTTTGAAAACATTTACACTCATAATAATAGGCAATTTTGTCACAAAGATTCTAGGCATGAGAACTACTGAGTTCATTTGCTTCCATTTGGATCTCCAAAATGAGTGTATTGCACCATTTAATGAAAACTCTGTGTTCTGAAATTCAAGCCTTAAAATTATAAAGACGTTTCTGTGCTTTTTATCCATCAGTCTCTCAGAGTCGTTCGTATGAAAAAAGATATGTTTGCCTCCAGTTTTATTTATTTTACATTATGAAATAACAAAGATGTGTGGTGAGTTAAAACCAATCCTGAATGCTAATACCTGGGAACTAAATGGAGAGAATAACAATGGCCTAATGTCTACACTAAATTAATATATACTATAAAAGATATGATGCATACTGGGTTGGTGTTCCCAGCAGAGCCATTATTTTGGAATGGGCTAAACAAACAATGATCATCCTTTCAGTAATGAGTGATGGTCTCCAGTCTGCTGCCTTCTCACTCACAGTATGTAAATGATGCTCTCGAGCTTTGATCCAGGGACCCAAAACATTTGCTTAGGCACTAAAGAAATGAAAATTGCTCTGAACTAGATAAAAGTAGGACAGAGCAGAGCTGTTAAGGTTTCACAGCACGGGCAAGATTCGATGGCTGGCGGGGCAGCTGGTTTAAGCTGAGGTCAAGCAAAAGCACTGAGCACCTACACCAGTGAAAAAAATCACCTCCTTCTCTACACACGGCATCCCCAGACACCCCAAACACATGATCCCTGTTCCCACTCCCCACACACAACCCTTTTCTGCTGGCACAGGGGATCCCCTCACCCCATGTCTCAGTGCATGGTCATGCCCAGACGAGCACGTGGGTGTGGCCACTGCTCCTCTTCTCTCCCACCTACAAGTGTCCTCTGCCACTGGCTGGTCCCTTCTGCACCCGCCCTGTCAGCAGCTGCCTCCCTCTAGTAGAGCAGGGCCAAGCTGAGCTGGTGAAGGACCTCAGTTTGGGCTGACCCTCTCTTATTACCCACGGGAACGTTCAGAAAATCAGGGGTTTGTATGCAAAGGCACCGGGTGTTTGCCCAGAGACAGATCAATAAAACACCTTGTGCCTCAAACCCTAGATTGATCTTTGCTTCTTTAGGAAACTCTTCTTAGCTCATCAGCTGGAGCTGATCATCACATCCCTGTGTACTTCCTGAAAACCTTTGTTTCTGCAGCATCTGAATTTCACCTCTGCATTTGGCTGGAAAATGGTGACTGCTTGGCTCCAACAAAAAGAAAACACACATCAGCTTTGAGACAAGCAGGCTCTTCGTGTGTAAAACAGAGCTTTACCAGGCATTGAGGCCTCCAGCTTATTGAAAGGAGCAAGGCTTCATATCAGTTCAGCCTGAGTAGGTGCCAGTGTCCACTCTTTGGTGCAGGCAAAGGCAGGAGTGCAGCCAGCTTGAACCCCCTGGGCAGATGGGCAGGACTGGGCTGTGGCAGCCCTGGCCAGGACTGGGGTAACCCCAACTGCTGAGGCACCCACAGCTGCTGGGAGGATGAAGTCTTTTTCAGATGAGAGGGGAAACCTCATTTGCACAATAGCACAATTAGAATAACTTGATTAAAAGAAATGCAAACGAGCCATTAGGTTTGCTGTATCTCCTTGTAATGTGATTCATCTTGTAGTACCTGTGCAGGAAGGGGGAGAAGATAAATCAAATAAGTACGGAAAAGCTTCCTGTGTCATGAAAATAGCATATTTATTAAAATAACAAACACAATTATCACCAGCCCAACTGCTGCAGCATTCCCTAATGGAATTGTCTGTCTTGTCTGGAATAGCTGATGGCTAAACAGGTGTGTGGCCAGGGCATTCAAAACCACTTTTCCCATTATTGGTCCTCAAAGTGATGAAATAGATGCTCCATCTTTGTCCCCAACTGTCCCAAAAGGACCTCTCCTCCACCACTTCCACAAGATGTGCAAACCAGCAACTTTGATAATTTTACTTCTCCTTTGAGACTGAGTAAAACTGGCTTATGGACTCAAAAGGTATCACCAGGCGACAGAGAGTGTTGAAGACACCACTCTATTCTCTGAGGAAACAAGCCTTAAAATGAGTGGAAAAGCACAGAGCAAGGAGATGGCCATTGCATGGGGAGAAGCAGCAAAGCCAGGAGCAAGGAAGTATCTGGGAAAGGACCAAAGAAATGCTGTGGAGGGAGGGAGATGGAAGCCCTGCTAGCACCTCATAGAATAAGGCCCTTATCTAGTAAAGGGTATGCAAATGAGTGAAGGCATGGAGCAGTGGGGTGATGAGTAAACTAATTAGAAAATGAGGCTTGATTATTCATGGACTTGACATATCAGAGAGCAGCTAATCAAAGGAATAATACAAGTTTGCATATTCTTGGTGATGTGGGCATCAAAGTCTTCCTTCTTGTCACTATGGCATCACTGCTGCTCATTCCTAAAACCAAATACACTTGATGCAAGTGTAACATCTTGCTTTGTGTTAGGAGATGGGTCTTGGAAAGGCTGAGGTGCTCAAAAGAGCTCTGTTTTTTCCAGCTATTGAACTGATCTTGCATTTATCTCTATCTTGCCTCCCTAAATATAAACATTGCCCAAAGCTCTTTGTGTGTGTGGTAAACTGGACAGCCTTTAAAATCTAGAGCTAAAGACCTTGATACTCAAGGGACCCACCTTGCAATATAACTGCAACATAATCCCTTACAGTTTCATTTTGCTTTGGACTGATCACTAAATAAACTTTGTCTAAATGCCACATGGCGTTTAGATGGACTTGGCAGGAGGTATTTGCACAGAACTTGCTGGGTGCAGGAAGCTTTCAGGAGCACCTCCTTCCCAACACATGGCATCAGAAACCTTCTGTCCAGGCTGTTCACTGCAGCAAATCTTGGAGCCAGACAAAAGGCAGGCTGGCTTTCAAGTTACAAGGCATCAGCAGAATTTCCATTTCACACATAGATCTGGGTCCTGTGAAAGGTTTTAAAGGAGGACCTGATGTGGGACTGACACCTGGCCATGTACCAAGTGTCTGGGCAACAGTTGGAGGGTGAATGAATGATACTGCCCCATCACCACTGATTCTTTCCCAGCATGAAACTGGCTGAGAAACTGCTGAAACATCAAATTCCCTTTTGATGAGGACAGCCTGGGACAACTCCAGGGAACAGGATCCATGGGGATGAAAGGGCTCTTTCAAATATGCCTCTGAATCAGTGGGAAAAGTGAGAAGTTGGGATTGCTCCTGCCACTGTTTGCTTGTCTGGATAATTACAGTGATGGGTATATTAATACCATCTGGCATTAGATCCAAAGAGCAACCAGGCATTGAAAGAGATTAGTGGTGAGGTGTGTGAAGAACCCTTTTGGAGGTACTTATGAGCAGATTAGGAAGAATTAGACAGGGTGTGAGCCAACAAAGCCCAGGGCTGCAGACCATATGGTCCAAGGGACACTTTGTGCCCGCTTTGCAGATAGATAATGAAAAACTGGTGTATCTGACCTAGCTCAGGACAAAACTTGCAGCATTTGCCTGATTAAGGTAGGTAAGAGACTAAGATAATGTACAGTGGTCTTCAACAGTGGTTTTACACTGAAGAAAAATGCTGTTGAAAGACTCATACAAATATTGGTTGAATCTTCCTAAAACCCAGGGGGAACACATGGCCCTGAAAGAACAGTGAGAAAACACATAATATTATCTCATGTTATCTCAATAGGTAGTTCTGTGTGGAGTGAAAGCAGTGGAATTTGGTCCAAAGGCATTCAAGACATCTGAAAGGTGAAATTTGCCCTTCACAGTGAAATTATTCCAATTTAACAACGCTGGTTTTGAAATAGATTTGGTTAAACTGGTACCACCTTTTGCCTGGACACTCTTCAATCCTAGAGTAGTTAGTATCAATTTAACTTAATTTGGTGTCATTCTGTGTACAGACTGCACCTTGGATGCTGTATAAATATTTGCTTGTTGAAATTGATGCTGAATTTGGGCAACACAGTGTTGTGGAATTAACCTATGTGACAGAGGATCAGATGCAGAAGCAAAAAAAAAATCTCAGGAAGAGGTCTTAAATTGCAGGTGACTTCATGCAATTACCTAGTTTTTAAAATGAACAGGAGAATAAATGAAGGTAAAGCAAAAATAATCTCAGGGATATAATGATAATAATAATAATAATAATAATAATAATAGAAGCTTTGGGGACAGCTTCCTCCAGCAGCAGGGCTGATGAATCTTCAGGGAGTGATCCCATAGTCCAGTGAAACAAAGAAATGCTCATTTCGCAGTGAGGTTTTGCAACTGCAGATTTACCAGGAATAGCAAATAAATAATTCACAGTTTCTGAAGATGCAAAGATAAATTTTCTTCCTTTTACTTCAAATCTAGGCCTGCCAAGCTGCTAAAGGCCTACAGCAAGCATCCCCCTATAAAATAGAAAATGAGGGACAAAGCATGAGTTTCCCATTCCACTTATGTATAAAAAGACTCCTAAAAAAGAAAAAGCTCCCTCTCCTCCATAGCCCCCCTTTCCACACACACACACTGCAGCCATGAGTCCACAGGGAAACAGAATATTTGTCTTATATTACGCTGAAACCTCTGGAAAAGAAAACAAAAATACAATCAAACATTTAAAATTTCACCACAACAGAATTCAGTAGAAAATCCCCAGCTGGACTGGATGTAAATAACAGATATTGAGTGCAGCAATTTCTTGTGGTTCCCCAAAAATACTCAGGGTTCATAGCATTGCAACACTTTGCAATAACTCGCAGAAAACGGGGGCAGAGTGAATTGATACCTCCTGATCTGAAATTCCGCCACCTTGGCCTGGGCCGCTTCCCCAGGCACCGCGGGCCGGCCCTGTGCTTGCATGGCTCCAGTCACAGGCTGCCCCTGGAATCCCTCGTGGCCGAGATGCTGCCAGCCCTGTGTGTGCCTGAGCTGCCACTTCACTGGGTCAAAATAGTAGCAGCTATTTTAATCTGCTGCTGGAGTACATCTGAAGGAGTTCCTTGCAATCCCGTCCTCTGTTCCCAGCTGACACAGGGCCGCGTGGCCGGGCGAGCAGGTGCAGGTCGTGTCCCCTGGCCAGAGCCTTCCTGCCTTGCCTTGGACAGGAGATGGATGTGGGGTACCCACTCCACGCAGCACAGGCTGCTCATCCAGGTCTCAGCCTGCTGCTCAGTGCTTTGGGAATGCTGAACCCATGGAAAGGATGGCTGGGGACGAGCAGTAGGCTCACCACAGCCTCAACATCCCCTCACCCGTCTGATCCCAGTGTGAGTTCTTCATGCCCCAGGCTGAGGGCTGCACAGCCAAACACTTGCTATGTGTTCTGCAGCATCTAATCTGACACTGCTTAAATCAGAGAAGCCAGCAGATGACCTCCTGTGTGTCTTGAACCTTTTCTAAGTGCTCATCGATACAATCAGAAATTAAGTGGGCAGAGGAGAGGGGGCAATGCTTTGTTTCCTGCCCTCTCAAAGGGACAGTGTCCACTGCTCTGTGTGTGTACACTGTTACTCACAGATGCGCACTAGGTTACTGTGCAAGAATTACCTGTCCAAAGAGACGATGAAGAGATAATATTATTATAATTTATGGGTCTGGCTCCAATCATTTTCCTCCTCATCTTTCCCTATTAAAGATAGGCAACAGATAATGCTGGCCTTGCACAGTAAGGGGTGGAGGACAGCACCTCTCAGCATCAACATTCAGGAGATTCCCTACTAGAATATGTGTCCTCCTACTGCACAGAGCTTTTATGGACCTGCCTAAGTCCCAAGTGATATGACAGTTTTCCAAGAGCTCCCTCTAACTCTGAATTTTTGAGCAACTCAGGATAATTAATCTGGCTGTGACACTATGCAGAACACTGTAACAACCAGAAGAAAAATAACTTATCAAAAATATTATTTTCTTTCATGCAAAGAATCAAACTTTAAATGATTCCATCTGTCACTTTCATCTGCACCCTGTTTCATTGGCTGGATTTTGCTCATTAAGATAAATTTCAAGCCAGCAGATCATTTTTACCTTCAGGGCTTTGATGAAATGTAGTGTTTGGGACTTCCTCCCCTCCTCCATTTTTGACAGCCTTGACAGAAGAATAAGTGTTTCTCTCTTATGCTCCTTTCAATTGTATGGAATGGCTTCGACCTTCCAAAAGGGAAACACACTACAGTCAAATTCCTCCTGCTTTCCCCATGGGACTAGGAGCTGGCAAAACCCTTCCAATAAAAGTTTTCCACTCGACCTTGCATCATAAAACCCTCTTTTCTTTATTACTCCATCTCCTCAAAACTTCCTTAGCAAACCTCTAGCCCTTTCCATAGGTGGGCTGGAGAGCTTCTATGCTATGCAAATGGTTCAAATATCTTTGTTTCTTCCCTGAAAAGAAGTAAAAGCAATTTGTTGGATTCCTTACCTCATAGCCAAACACAACTGTACTCTGTGTGCTCTGTGTGTTACAGCTCCCTGTTCTTTCAGTCCCCAGGACTTATTTTACTGTAAGTGTTAATTATACATTAGAATGGTTTCATGAGGGATGTGATAAATCATCTGCCTCTTAAAGTCTTTAAATCAAGACAGGGTGTTTTTAGTGGGGTCCTGCTCTGTGTCTGGAGCACACAGAGGCTCCCAGTGCATTTACAGGAGGATATATAATCACATGGTCATGGTCAACCACAGTATTGAGGAATTAGGGGATGGGCGGGATGGCCTTTGTCATGCAGGATGTAAGATTAGTTGGACTTAATGGTCTGGTTTGGCCTTTAAATCTATGAATAGGGAAAAGGAAAGAGGAAAAAGGAAACAAAAAAGAACAAAAGTCCCTATTATAGTCAGGATGTTTCCGCCTTCTGAAAGCAGAGCCGGAGGGACTGCAGGCAGCTGGGGCTAGAAATGAGTGCTGGGCACTCCTTTGCACTGCCTCTGCTCCCAGAGCTCCCCAAGCTCTCCTAAGCTTCCCAAACAGGTCCTGGCAAGCAAAACCAGGAGCCCAAGCCCACTGGGATTTGCTGACGTCTTTCAGAAAACAACAGACGTGAGCACACACACAATGCTCAAATGATTTTCAATTTCTTTCCCCCCTTGAGGTCATTTTAGGTGTTCCAGAACTAGAAATCTAATGCTTTTACTATTTCTAAATTAAGCTAATTAAAATTTTAATCTGGTGGACATTATCTTATTGCATAATTAGAAGAGCTTATATTGCAGTGGTTTGGTTAGTACCAATCCTTTTTGCTTTAAATTGTGTTTCATTAATTGAACAGGGCTTAGATAGGTGCTTATAAGGTCCTAAGCCAGCTATCTGTTCCTAACAAAATACTCAATTCTCCTTTTCAGCTATACCTGCTCTGAGCCTGCAAGCTTTATGCTATAATAGTTTTCCTTTAGTGAAGGGTGGGTTATTACAACCATGATCCACGTGGGAATTTCAGGAACTATAGGCACCCTCACAGACACCATTTTAGACTGACTTCACAGAGCAGACACAAAGGATCCTTGCTGGAAAATAGCAAATCCAAACCCTACCACTGACTTGCTGATATCATCTGCTTAACCATGGGTTATTGCATAATTAATTACTCCCAGTTCACTATTAAGTCCCAAAGAATCTGTCTATAGACTAGACCGGTATTACTCTGCCATACATTTAAAAGAGATTACTGTTAATTAATTTAGCTCATCTGCATACCTAAAATTCAGCTAAGCCCTCTATTGTGTTACCTGCTGTCATTTCAGACGTGTAGGACTTTCAAACTCCTGGAGAAATAGAAAGGGATTAAATTCATCTATAGAGATATAAAACAATTTAAGAAGTTGCTTTTCAATACTTCCCACAGGGCCCTGTGCAGAGTAGGACCTGGGGTCTGGCAGAACCTCCCTGCTGGTTATCCATCCCACCAGGAGTCAACTTCCCTTGGGGACTTTCGACCCAGTGCTTCCCAAAGGCACTAAATTTCCTGAAAGCGTAAATAACACATTAAACCACAATTTATCTACTCTTGGGGCTAAGGCACCCGAACCAGTGAAGGTAAATCACTCAGAATATTTATGATGTACTGACACATTTCCATTCTAAAATAGGAGTCCGACACACATAAATCCTCAGAAATGCTTCTCCGGAGCCGTCCCCATCCCATTCAGCCCAGACATGGTCACCAAATCTGCACGGGCATCTCCACAGTGCCTGAGGCTGACGTGGATGGGCCGAGGGCTCTGCTTCTACCACAACAAATGAGTAAATAATTACATTGATAATGAGCCAGACCTTCCAGCTGGCCAAGTCACAGGAGCCAGGGCACTTTTGCTAAACCATTTCAGATTTAAAAAAAGCAAGCAACCTTCTGTCAAAACGAAACGGATCCATGCAGCAGAAATCCCTTGGATAAAAATTGCTATATCTCCATAAGGAAAGCAGAAAACAATTCAGTATAAAAATTACTGGGTTTTTTTTCTGTTGTTTTGGGTTTTTTTGTTTGTTTGTTTGTTGGGTTTTTTTTGGTTGGTTGGTCTTTTTGTTTTTGTTTTTGTTTTTCCCCAAAAAACACACACAAAAACCCTCAGAAGAAGATTTGAAAATACTGATTATTCCTCGGGTACCAGCTTCTTCTGAAAAGATGCAGAGTTTTAGTAGAAGGTTGCATCCGAGGTTTGTTGTTTTTTTTTTTTTTTTTTTTTTTTTAATGCACAATTTTGTTAGGCTCTGTTGTCAGCTCCCCTTCACGAGCTGCTTTGGGATTCGGGGGTTGGCAGCAGCCCGGCTAGCTAGCAGGGGATCGTGGATCTGCGGCGATGTGGAGCTCTCCGCGTGGCCCTGAGCCGCAAGGCACAGCGTGCCCCGAGCAAACCTGCAGCTCCCGGCGCTGGGTTAGGGAGCTGCTGCGAGGTGGGGAAAGCCCGCGGAGCTGCCGTCTCACAAAGCTGAGCTCAGACATTCGCCCGCTCTTTCGGGTCCTGTTCGGAAATCAACACAAAGTTGCTCCACAGTTGCAAAATAGACAGCGCTTAAGCAGAATCCATTTCCTAACCAATAACTCATCTCCAGAGCAGTCAGTGACTCTGCCCAAGGTGAGTCCCAGCAGCCCTCTCTGCATTTAATTTGCACACTGGTTTTGTTCAGGATGCAGTCCCTGCATTGCCACCTCTCCAACGCTGGCATTTTCCAGGCTGACAGCCAAAGGGATGCTTAGGCAGACATTCCTGCAGACAGAAAGCTAAAGCTGGTTTGCTTTACATTTGCTCCAAGAGGGACAGGAGGGAGAACAATGGTTTGCATCCAGGCAAGATATCTGAGCTCATCACTCAGACAGAGTTTGCTTGCAATGAGTGTTCCACCATGCTCAAGGCAGAGAATGGTCTCTGCTGACCAGACCCTCTACCTCCCTGCCCCCACTGCCTCTAGAGTTGTGTATCTCACTTAGGTGATGTCAAAACTCAAGGTATTTTTGCTGTGAAGACAAGGGTTCACACCCCATCGTGTCACCCTTTTTGAATTACCTTTCAGGGATCCTGAAGAATGGGACCACAGCAATGCTGATGGGAAGAGCCTCTCATCCAGCCTCCTCCTCAAAACAGGGTTATCACCAGCACTATATAAGTTTGGCCATGGCTTTGTCTAGCCAGCATATGAAAACCTTCCAGGGATGCCACAATCCCACTGGATAACCACGCATCTGTCTCACAGAGAAGTTTTCCTGATCTCCAGTTTGAGTCCCCCAAGCTGCTGTTGCCCCTTGTAACACCATTTGCCTTTACCAAGAAGAGTTTGGCTCTGCAGGTAGCTGTAGGCTGCTATTAGCTCACTCCTTCACCAACCCAAACTAGCCCAAGGCACATCAGCCAAGGACATCCCAAGCCCCAGAAATCTCCCTCCTATCCAGTTTCTTCAGTCAAACTGTGATCAGCCAGTTCTGGTAGCACAGGTCTAGGTCTTGGTCTGCTCTTCACAACATACATCCCAGTCCCTTCAACCCAGCCAAGAAAAGCCTGCTCAGGACACCACTGAGGGGGGCACAGAGTTCTCCCACACATATTTTCCAGCAGCAGTGCTGAGGCACTCATGCTAAGCAGGCAGAAAAGAGAAACCATTCAGTTATTATTTGTCCTGGACACTGAGCTGTCTGAAAACTGTGGCTTGGGCAGGCATTAAAAGCAGCTACAGCCTCAGTGGTGCCCACTATTTGGTGGCTTCTAGCTATGTCCTAAAGCCTTCTCAGTCTCCAGCCTGACTAAAGCCCACCCTTTCCACTTAACTTCCTAGTTTACATGGCAAAAGAGCTTCCCAAAGTATCCCTGTGGCACACCAAACAATCTTGCTGTCAGGACTCAAATTTCAGTGTGATCGGTAATGAGTGCACCAGGCATCAGAACTAGGTTATTAAAATATCTTTCATGATGAACAATGTAAAATAAATGTGGATAAATTGTATTATTCTGGGTCATTTAATTTTAAGTGCAGCAGCCTCTCTATTTTTTTGCCACTTAAATGATATGCAGCATGAAACAGCACAAATAAATACAGATGTAGAGAACATTAGATACACTTTGTAAGAGCAAATTATGCACGTTCACATTTCATTCTACTTAGATCAAAATTAGATGGTTTTCCTCCATTATCTCAGTGGATACACTAAAAGTCAGTGATTTATGAAAGAAACCGGTGTGAACGCCATTATAATTGATTAACCTAAGAGAATGGTGACCTACTTATAGATATACAAATATGATTATAATTGTGCAGTAAGTAATTGAATGTTCTGCAGGACTTCTTTATAATGCGACTGTAATGCATAAAAATAAGAGGTAGAAAAAAGGCTTCAGTGCTGTGCATGCTCTGAGATCCTAGGGAGAGGTGCTGAGTGCTTCCTGCTCTCTCCTGTCAAGGTGAATTGGTGTTGGGACCCTGCAGAATCAACCCCCTCCTGAACAACAGCATTTCCCTGAAATAGCCTGTCCTGTGGAGAAGAGGCTCTGCTGTGCTTTGTGGCTGGAAGAACTTTGGACACCCTGAGCAGATCTCATTGTCTGGGAGATGCTGCACACAGACGCCTCCCAAGTCATCTCTACTGGAGCCCCTTTTCAAAGACTTCCTTTGATTCAAGAAAGGGGGACAGGTCAGAGGCCATGAAGAAATAAAATGAAGTTATGGGTCCCTGTTCCTAAACCACCCCTTTGCAGTGGGACACAGCAGTGCCTAGTGGGTCTGGGGGTCTGCCAAACCTCAGGTCCGTGCCCGCTGTGACTCTGAGTCCAGCGCTGCTGCCATGTCTGCTAATGGGTACGAGCACCCATTACATTGCTACAGTCACAGGACACAGCAAAGAGCAAGAGCATCTCCCTGCCTCCAGTGCTTTGCAATCCACATACAGAACAGGGGGCAACAGCTGAAGACAGTCCCCAAGTGCTGGTAGCTCATGGGTTGAAGCCTAAAGACCCTACCTAGACCATGCAAATGGCTGTAATATGCAGTGCTCCTTGCTAATTAAGTTTCCCAACACCTCGGCAGTGTGTATCCTGCTGGACAATGTGCCAGCATCACCCAGCCCACAGCTGCCTGGAGGCCCTCATGGCATTATTATGTGTCACAGATTTTGCTGTATCTTTTGCTGCCAGTCACTTCTTCTGACTTAATTTGCCTGAACTCCTCTGCATGGACACGGGCGGCAGAGCTAACCTTTGACAATGACACACACCAGCTCTCTGCAGAACAAAATTCTAAATTCCCAATTTGAATGACTAAATATACCAAAGCCCAGTGATGAATTATTTAAAATCTATACAAATTTTAATGCTGCATACTGAGCTAGAGACTTGAATGCACCTCTGCAATTATGAGTCCCTCTGCCTACAGCTCCATCGTGGAAAAGCATCCATTTAAAGCCCCTGGGATAAATGATCTGTTACAATTCCCTGGACTGGAAACCCTGGAGATGATGTGGGAGCCAGGAGTTGCTAGGATGGGATTGAGTTAATTAGCGCTGTGTCTGAGGAGAGCCGTAACAGCATAATGAAACAAATAGAATAAAAGCAGTTTAAAGTGACTCCAGTGGATTGATGGGCGCGCGCTGCTGACTGTGGAACAGTCAGATTGTACCCATGCGTGCACAGCTCTGCATTTGTCATGCATTGCTCACGCTGGGGGAGAGGGATGAGGAGGAGGGTGGGTCATTGCAGCTCTGCAAGAACTCTCTGGCATGATGTGTGTTAGGGGCAGAAATGTGGACACCATTGCCAGCAGCTCCTTGCTGCCATAGCACACCTGGTTCTGTGTCAGCCTTGCTTGCGAAGAACCAAAGCCACCACCCCCTAAATCCTCATGCAGGATGGGGTCAGGTCCAGCACACCCAGCTCCTCAGAAGCCACAGTCAGGGATGCACTGCAGCAGCAGGAATGCCTGGCTTCCCAAGGATAACCTTGTACAGAGCTCCTGCATCAGCTGTAGGCGTCCTACTGCTGGCGAGGGGTCCTGGCAGGGCTTGCAGGACTCCTCTGTCCTTGCATTCTGCCATGGGCTTTGTCAAGCACGTCCTGGCAATGGCTTTGCTGTGCCCTGCAGCAGAGCAGTATGCCCATTCAGCTGCAGAGCCCCAGACATTTAGAGCACATCCCAGAGAAAAGTTTGTATCCCACCTTCCAAGGAGTTGCCTCTGAGCTCAGCATTCAAGTGACTGGATATAGATGGCCATGTTTGATTTCTTCATCCATCCCTTCCAGTGCTGAGAGCCACCAAGGGATGACTGAGAGGTTCTGCTTTTTCAGTGTGTTTTGCATTCCTTTCAATATTCAGTTGTCTGGAAGAGGAATATGTTGGCCCCAGCAATGCTGCATTTGAGAGAGGTGCTGGCTTCTTCAGCATAAATTGTTCAGGGTATTTTTACAGTTGGCATATAAATACTGACACTGCTGGTATGGATAGCTCTGTTATCATGCCTGGGGCCAATAAAGAAAGTGTAAGGAAAAAAAAGAAAGCCACGAGTTAAACCCCTGCTGTACAGCAATCACACTCTTAATTTTTGAACTTCTCGAATTCCATCTTCCATTAAAATGAATCAGTTAAAGATAAACAGAACGGCCAAGCTGCACTGTTTTGAAGCAGAGAGATGACTCTCAGCTTGGCCAACTATTCTGACTGCCAAATATAATATACACTAAAATGACAAAGCATAACAATGCAAAAGAGCACGTACTATCTCTATCTCTACCACAGGGAACTGGAGCTGTGCCCAGCAGTGGTATCTAGTCCTGAGCATTGCCTATCTACCAAAAACTAGAGAGAACTGCTGGGCACAGGTAGCAGCTATTAGCTGAGCATGAATGATATCTGCAGCTTTGCTTAAACAAGAGGACCATTAATAAACCCAGTCTGGCTTTCTCCTTAGTCAAAGTCCTCACTGCTGCTGCAGAGGCATTTATGATGGGGCCTTGCAAAGCCCAATATTGCCAAAGAGCCTGACCCACACAAGCCACATAGGAATTTCATTGCTCCAGCACCATGACACGTCTCTTTCTACAGAGCTGTTCCTCATTCCTCCCAGCAGCAGCTGGGCCAAATCCTCACTTTCTGCTTGCCCCCTTCACTTCAGTCCTCTCCTTTCAGCTGCACTCCACAAATCCAAGCTAATGAGAACTGTGGGGCCAAACAAATCCCTGTGGGTAGTACTTGTGCCACTCTCATCCCTCCACATACATCAGCTGCTCTTCCTTCCTGAGCATTGCTTGGAGTGAAGACAGACCTGCAGTGAAATAATCCCAGTTTCAAGCCCATTGCAGAAATTACAAATGACTTGCTTCCAGCTGGATGCAAGGTTTACTAATTTTCAACCAGCACTCAGGTGGCAAGTTTGCCACATGAATAATTGTGTGTCCAGAAAAGTGTTCCACTGGTAGGGTTATTAGCAGGAAAACAGGAATTCAGTTGGAAAGCATTAATAAACCTTAAAGACAACAGCTGTTATGGTGATTGATCCACTATCCAAGAGTACACAACTCATATAGAATGAAGGAGCAGAGGTTATTGCACAGGGAGGATGTACTGAGAAGTGGGAAAGGAGGCAGGGTTGCTGTAGAGGCCAGGGATAAAAATTGGTACTATCAGGTTCAAAAGCATTTAAAAAACCCCACACATCTTTTCCAAACCTTACTCAAAATTAAATTTTAGTAGTTTGCAGCATTTGTTGCTTAGAATGTTACTTACGTTCTTTTAATACACATGGGCAGTGGAAGCAGAAGAGTTTTGTGCGTGACACAGAGAAATTTCTGTTTATTCCCCAGGATCAGCAGATGCTGCAGTGTGAAGAGTGCAGATGCCCCAAGGAACACATCGAATGTGCCCAGTGCACCCATCCCTCCTCCTGAGGGGAGTGATGAAATCACTAGTCTCCTTCAAGGGCTGAAAGAAGGATAAAGGAGAGAACTGAATTGCCCATTGAAATGCCAGGAATTTCTGGCCCACTGTGTCTGATCTGGTGCAGAGCTCCCCTGCTCACGAATAGCTGCCCATTGGGAACATGACTCCTTTCTGCTTATCACATCAGGAGTTTGTCCTTTGACACTCACTGAAGTCAGTTTTTGGTCTGTCTGGGTAAGAAAAGGAGAAAGTGAACCAAAGGTGGCATGTTTGGCATGTAGGAACATGCTGTGCTCTTCTGCAGCTCCCTTTGCCATCCTGGAAACAACCTTTTCTGCAGGGATATCTCATCCATCCCAGCAGTATTGCCTTTGCAAGAGCTGAAAGGACAACCCATGGTCATAGCAGAGACAGAGCAGTGGGAATTCAGGTCCCTCCACACAAGACCATCACTAGGGCTGGGAGCAAGCTGTAATCCACCCCAAAGTGTTCACATCATGGCATTACGGGTTGTGCCAACTGCACTATAGGGTGTTGAGCTCACTGCAGTATGTTTCCTTCCAAAAGGAAACAAAACCAAACCCTTTCCAGTTTATTATTTCAGCTAATTATATGAACCAACAGTATTTCATCCAAACCATTTTAGGAAAATAAGTGGAGAATGTTTGCAAAACCAAAGCAACCATTTTTCTCCTGCCAGGGTGGCAGATGCAAACATAAAGAGTAACATGTCCATACATCTCCAATCTCAACTTCTTATGAAACAAAATAAAAGCAATCTGGTTGTGAACTGATCCAAAGCAAATACAATATTTCAGAACACGCCACATTTAGTTGGTGGGGCTGATTTATATGATGCAATTTAAAGACCAGTGTGCAAATATGGAGGGGAAGACTATTTCCCCTTCACACTTTCTTACCTCGCAGACACTGTTTTTGTTCTGCATGTAAGTGAGGAGCCCTTGGCCTATGCAGCAGCTTTGAAGGATGGGCACTGACAGGTTTCTATGGCACTTCCAAAAAGGGTTGTTTTACAGGCCAGAGGTTCCCTTCGTCATACAGAACATTTTGCCATTTATTGTGTGATCCGTGAGATATTGCAGTGGTCTTCAAAATAAATACTGCCGAAAGCATCCCCTGCCCAACTTCAATTTGCAGGCACTACTTCTATCCCCAATTTACAGCTGGAAAGAGAGGCAGGGAGAAGGCAGCAGGAGGCTCCCTAGGGAAGTGATGGAGTCATCAGCCCGGTAAGTGGTCATAAAACTAGTAGATGTGGCACTTCACAATATGGTTTAGTGGGAATGGTGGCATTTGCTCGAAGGCTGGACTTGATGAACTTGGAGGTCTTTTCCAACCTTAACGATTCTATGGCTCTGTGACCTTCCCCAGGGCATCTCTGTGCACTGAACATCAGCACTGGCAGTGCTGCAGCCAGTGGCCACCACTGAGCCTGGGATGGCAGGCTGGGATCGCCCCACGCTGCACCATCTCCTTTGTCACACATCATCTGAGAGGCAAACAGCTCATTGTGTTTGACGTTTCCACAACTCTTTTTCTGAGGAAGTGCTGCTCCAGCCATCATCTCTGTTCTGTTTTTAGATTTCATGGTCAGTTTCCAAGATTTAGTGGCTTTTCAGCAGGCAGAAGAGCACCTCAGTTGTGTGGCACTGCAGCCCTACTTAGAGATAATTGCTGAAGTAAGTCAGAAACAAGGGGAGACCTAGTAAAAAAATGGAAATCACATGTTTTAAAAGTGAAATTATAAATAAAATAAAAAGGAGGAGAAAGAAATACCACCGGGATAATTGTCATTTTCATTAAGGACATCACTAAAGGATTTCCAAAACAGGTCCAGTCCCAGCTTTCAGTTTGCTTTGCTAAACCTTGATCCATCATTTTGCAATGAACCTAGGAATCCATTTGTTAGGGACCTGCAGGCTTTCTGAATGAAATCCTCCAGCCGCCCCTCACGGGCTGCAATCAGGAAGGATGCCAAGTGCTCTGGATGGTTGCTGCTGCTGCCTTGAACAGAAGTACTCCTGAGTCTCTCCCCAGCTCACCCCATCCCACTCTCTGTTCCCTGGAAGAACCAAAGCTTGAAGTCTCCACATGGCCAAATCCATGTTTTACATCCAGACACCCTCATTATTTTGGGCTGCATCAGCCCCATAGCATCACAGGCTAGTGCAAGACACCACCAGGCTGGGGTTGCTCTAAGTTACACTTCCCAAGGGAGAGGGAGGTCAACAACAACAGTAAATACACGAATTTAGTGCTGTCTTTGCTGTTTCCCTCTTGTCCCCAGCAGTTGCATTTGGCCATTTTGCACACCAGTGGTGTGAGTGGTGCTCTTGAAAAGGGCTGAATCCCAGGACTTGGAGAGCCCTGATACCTGGATTTCATGAGCAAGGCAAAACAGCCACTCTGAATTAAAGGAACATCTTATGGCAATGTCAATAAACAGATTTGCTAATTAATACCGATTCAATTACATTCATTTAGTACTCAGATTGCTAACCAAAGCTCTTCTTCCCTCACATCTGCAGAGCTTCAAGAGAGGCTGGGCATTTCCCTCAGCTTCAGGAGGGATCTGGCAGCTCCTGGGGCAATGAGCTGCAATGCAAACCTCTGTGCTGGTGGCTGCAGGATCCCCACGACATTCCAGGACTTCTGTGTGGTGAAATATGCCTGGTATGGAGGTCGGGTGAACTGTGCTGTGCTGCACTCAGGAGCTTCTTCCAATTAGCACTGAAGACAGTCTCCAGTCTCAAAGTTCAGATATTCAAAGTCTGAGGGTTCTTTAAGGCTGGTGGAGCTGGGCTAGACCTCCATTGTTTTCTAAACACTGGCTTTTCCCTGGACTACTTCTGGGATGTGCCATACTCCTTTTTCTTGTGATGAGAAACATTCTCCCAGCAGAGCACAGCCATGACTTGATGACTCAAATTTGTGAAGTGACTTTGTTTTTTATGGAAATATGATTATCAGTGCAAAAAGAGGCCCCTTCATTTTCATGGCCAAGTGGCCTGTTCTGCTTCACACAAAACTCTGGATGTTTCCATAATTACACACTGACCTGTGTTGAACAAGCCAGCTCAAAGGCTATTTTATCTCAGCATGACCAGACTTTATCAGATTTATTCTATCTAAAGAAAGCTACATCACAAATAAATAACTTCAGTGGTAGATTGCAGTATGAGAAAAGAAAATTATTTGGCAACTATTCCCCTTTTCTTCTCCTCCCCTCCTTAGTCACCTGGTTTATAGGGCTATTAACAAATTCACCCTGGCTAAAAATGTAGCCTTAGCATAGAAGAGACAACCTCACCGCTTTTCCACTTCATGAAGTTTTATTTTGAGTCCCTTTTTCCTCTTGCCCTCTAGAGATTTCATGTCTCTGCGACACTTTCTGATTCTCTGCTGCCAGTCTGGGAGGGTGGCCAGGAGATGAAGCGAGGGGACTTTTTCTGTGCCTTCCCTGAAGGACAATGGCTCCTTGCTGTAACTACAGTTCTGCAAAGTGTTTTGTGCATCACTGGCACCTCACCTCCGTGCACACAACCTTCCTCCCACCCGTCCTTACCCCAGATGACTCCCATGGTGGGCTGGGACTGGATCTGCTTGCAGGTAGGAAGCACAACGGTGCCCTGTTGGGTGGGTCAGCCCAGGCACTGCCTCTCCATGCAAGGTTGCTCCTTTTATTGCCATGGTCCCTTCTTGCTGCAAGCATGATAAATGCCAGAGCTCTTCAACCATTTTCCTATAGGAGAATTAAAGTTTTAATGATTAACCTTTATAAATTACAGGAGCAATACTCTAAATAATAAATAGTTTCTGGCCAGGTCTGAGCTATTATGCTCCAGCATGATATGCTGAGCCCCCATCTGCATTTATTTTCCATACTGTATTCAAGTCCTCTTATGTCATTGAGATAAGCAGTCAGGAGATATGTGTTTTCCAAAATGATGTCCTCATTCATCATTTCTTCCTCGCTGCTCAGCCTGATTACATTTAATTCAAGAAGAAAGAAGCCTCGCCTGGGCCCACTGAGCATATAAGGTTAAAAAAGCAATACAAATGAAGCAACAGCTTCCTGGAGAAATGGCTACAGAACACAAAATAACAGCATCCCTTATCAGCACCGATGCTGTGTATTTTCCTCCTCATTTTCAGAGAAAACTCACAGCACAAATGACCCATTCATCAAGGTCAGCAGGTACAACTCTGCTTTAAACACATATGCACAAAAGCAACCACCCTCCCCATTAAAAGGGAAAGAGCTTTGAGCATTAATTTCATCTGGTATTAATGCAAAGCTTAATTACAAGTAGAGATAGGAGAGCAAAAGCTTGCTGCAGCCTGAACTGTTTCCAGTGGCACTTGGCTTAGGGAGAAATACCTTTTGTTTCTACAAGTTCTTCTCTGTCGCAGTATTTGGCTGCTCCAGAATGCAGCAGGGAGAAATAATGCCAAAATGTGTCTATGCACAATGTGAGCAGCAGCTTCCCAAGCCTGATGGAAGATTTCTTGTGACTTTGCACACTCACCCTCTCCGTGGCAGCCTGGGATGCAGGGTCTGGGTGCATGGAGCCTCCTCAGTGAGCAGAGGGGGACTGGGAGAGTGAGAGGCAGCCTCTACTGAAATGCTTGCTCATCTTCTGCAGGGATGCAGCCACTGCGAGCAGAACAGCACAGCCTGTGCCAGCTCTGAGCCAGGGAGCCAGCTCTGCCCTGGGTCCCAATCCTGCACTCCCCTGGGTGCCAGCAGAGCTGCTGCTCGTTCCCACACTGCTCAGGGGCCAAGGTGATGCTGTTGGGAAGACCTGTGTGGTGCAGACAGTGGCTTGGCTCAGCGTGGGAGTCTGCACATGATGGGGACGGGCACTGCAGGTCCTGGCTCATGCGTGGCTCGGGAGTGGCAGCAACAGCCCCCCAAGCCCACTCCCCCAGACAAGCTGGGCTTGCTGCTCCAGGGCCAGACTGGCACCCTTGTGTTTGTAGAAGGAATTTCCCACTAGGAAAGGTGGTTTGCATATTCACTCTAATCAGACTTCAAAGAAATGACAAAGGAGCCAGGGAAATGAAACACGTACTGAGCCAGCCAAACAGGCAAATAAACACAGGGGAAAAAAGCCAGAGTCTCTGACCAAATGAACTCAGACCAACTCTGGATTTAAAATGAAAATTGAAAAGGACTTAAAGAGATGGGTTGCTTCCAAGCATGTCCAGAGGGCAGCAGATCCACAGGTCCAAGCTCTGCCCCACAGACACAGCACCAGTGTAGGTGTGCAGCACCTCCAGGGCAGCACAGCTGCTCATCCCACCCCTCCAGAGGGCAAAGGGCTGTGGGTGCACTGGGGTCCCAGCTACCACTGACTCTCCTGGGCTTAACATGTTGGTTTTTTCCCAAAGAAGTTGATGTTTGCTGTAGAAAAATCTTAAATAAACACCTAGCTGGGATGTCCTGGGTTTCCTAAAGCTCCTCTCCTAACACTGTGACACAGCCAACAAACAGAGTGTCAGCTGCATCACTCAGTTTTGTGATGTTTTTCTCACAGTGCCCCACGAATGCTTTTGAAACGCATCCTCAAAGGAGCAGTGACACTGAATTCCCACCGAGGCAGCTCTGAAGGATAATTCATCCATTTTTCCCTCTCCCTCAGTATGGCTCAAGCTCTGGCTAGGCTGCCCATAGACTTAGGGTTTCACTCAGCAGCTATGGCACTCACTGGAAATAGTTACAGTGGCAGGCCATGACCTGTCCCTCCCTTGGCCTGGACCAAGCAAGCCCGTGCTTAACTGCCCTCGCAGGGGAACCCTGGACACGTGGATGGGCTAGTGCAGCTGCTGGCACTGCTGCCCTGTACAACAGGCTGGGAAAGCAAGGGATGGGAGTTCTATTATCCCTCTGAAGCTACAAAAGCAGGCAAAATGTAATTATAATCACCCAAACTGGAGTTCTGCCAGGACATCAGGGCTAATGGTCTTGTTCTTGCAAGAAGTGCCGTGGGATTTTTCTAATGATCACAAGTGGTCAGGACCTCAGTTTCACATCTCATTTGGAAGATAATGAAGAACTCTCCCATTTATTTATGGTCCAAAGGGAGGTAAGGACAAATTGACTGTGTCAAAGGGCATGAGGACTTAGAGACATAGATTCTTTTGCTCAAGATATCACCGGGAGCTCTGACAGCCAGAAGGGATAGCAGAGGGAAAACAAGAAGCAAGGAAGAAGCGTGTGTGATTTCATATGACTCCTGCTAGTGTTTCAACTTTTTCTGAATCTGCTGTGACTCCAGTGACATTGCTGAAAGGAAGGTGAATCTTTTTTTGTATGAGTTATTCCTGCTGTAAAATATATTTGGAGGGAATGAGTTTATAAAGTCATCTTTGAGATAATTGGCAAGGATACTCCACTCTCCCATGAAGGTTACGAGTGGGTTACAAGAGGGTCTTCACTTTAAACTCAGAGCAATGAGAAATTAATAGATCTTGCAGTGTCAGTCCCAAGGCAGAGAATGATGATAAACTGGAAACAGGCAGAGAGACTCTTTTTAAGTTATGAAGCGAGAGAAGAGAGACGTATCAAGCTCCTGGGAGTTACACGAATTCAGACTGATGCATCTCCCAAGCACAAGCGTGGTGATTGCCAATAAAAGGTCAGTGCAATTGGAGAGGACAAATATTGCCTTATCCTCTGAGAAGAAGAAGTGTGACATCTCCAGAGACCCTGCCTGTTGCCTCCCTGGAACAGGGAGCTCTGCCCTGGGAAGTTGCACCATAATCAGCATACACAAGTGCTGCCTTTTAAAGTGAAAGCTGCTGTGCTACAGAGAATGATTTCCCTCTTTCCAGCCCTGATTATTTCCATACCCAAAACCTTTGTAGAGCCCCTCTTTTTCTTCTCTGAGCACAAGAAAAAGTGACCATAACCTAGAAAGCTGTAGAAAAGGGTTTGGACAAGAGGAAGAATTAGAAAAGGCTGTTCTGGAAGGTCATTACGTGGGTATTGGCTGTTGTATAGATGGAGCTGCTGGAGTGGAGAAAGAACTGGCTGTGATATTGATGAGAATGAGTGGTTAAATGAGAGCAGTTTGGGTTGCAAAATATAGACTGCCACTGAGATCAGCACTGGAATCAGTTTAATTAATTTATATGATCAATAACCTGGAAGGGTGAAGGCACAGACCAGCAATGCAATTTTCTTTGGTACAAAACAATCACAAAGGAGCCATCAAAATGTGGGATGGGGTGGGGTGGATGATGCTCTCAGCTCGGACTGGGACAAGGTGCATACAAAGAGCACAGGAAATGCTGGTAGGGACAGCAACCAGAGTCGGGAACTGCCTCAGTGACCTCACACAACAAAACAGACGAATAATGAGCAAAGCTCAGCCCCCAAGCACGGCACTTGGATGCAGGGTGCATGAAAGGCACATTGCAAGGGTGTGCCATGTCAGACAAAGGGGGGACAGATGGGCTGGAGTCAGCAGGGAAATGGGCAAATCCTGCACCTTTGCAGACTTTGAGTTTCTCATATAGGGAAGAGTACAAATGACACATCAAAGGCAAAAAGAACTCACATTTAGACATGTTTGCATGGAGCAGAGGCTGAGCAGTGAGGATTAGCTGCCCCAGGACCTGGCACAGCAGCTGTGACACTGACCTGTGAGGACAGGGATTCCCAAAAGATGTGATGGACAGGGCACGGTGCTGGTGGAGGAGACGGAGGGAGAACTCGGCTTCATGCTCCTCCTTTGTGTCCAAGAACATCCAATTTCAGCCTTCAGGTGAGCAGGACACAGTGTAAGGTGAAAGCACCAGCATCAGGGCTGTCTCTGTCTACACCACAGGAGCTGCAGGAGAGCCCTACAGAGAAGGGGTGTTGCTGGTTAGGCAGATTCCTCAAAAGACTTTGGACAAAACAAGAGTTCTCTTTCTTTTTTCTGTTCCTCCTTACCCCCTGGAGGGGAAGCCCATCTCTCCCCGACTCTGAAAGAGCCATATGCACATCTCCCCTGCCTGCACTCATGCATGAGCCCTGCAGGGCTGAAACCCACCCCAGAGCCAGCTGAGCTCTGCAGCAATGATGCAGAGACCCTCTCTACACCCTCTCACCACTGGGGCTGGCAGAGGGGGGAACACACCTCAGCCATGGGCAGGGAACACTCCTGAGGGTCCTGTTTCTGGAGCAAAGGACAGGGAGAGAGCACACAGGAGTGTAAGCACATAAATGTCAGTCCTTGGGGAGAGAGGCTGAGAATTCCCCTGTGTTTGCTGATCTGCAAACCTTGTCAGAGGCTTTCGATTCTCTCGGAGCAGAGGAAGAAAGAGACAGATGCTGAGATAATTACTACCCTGGCAGAGAACTTATTCTTGTATCCAGAAGGAGAATTACAGCCTCACAGCTGTCTTCAGGATAGAGTGAAAGCATTTTCTCCATGGTACATTGCAATGGCAATTAATTTTCTTGATAAGCTTAAACTAACCTTTATTTTAAAAAGGAAGATAACTTGTTGTGTGAAGCATCTTCTAATCTGGCATTTACCAAGGGCAATGGGATAGTAATTTGAAAAGCAATTAAAGGTACCTTTTTTTAAGCTTTCCAGTGCCTTTTTAAGGTGCTGCAGAGCCTATGGCCCCTCTTGCTCAGGATGACTCAGTGCTTATCCTTCTACAGCACATTTCCAAATGTGCAAAGCCCAGACTTTGGAACCAAACTTCAGTGCACAGACTCTCTAAAATAAGCAATAATTTATCCTCAAGGTTTGATCAGAATGTTGGACCATTTTCTTGCATAGCAGGCATGTGAAACCAGGAAAGTTCTTATAAAATATTAGTTGGAAAGCCTTTTTGAGCTGTTCCAGCCTTTCAGCAGATGGTGATAAAATGTTAAATTCTGAGAGCTGTCCCCCTGATCCCAGTGCTCTCTTCCAGTTTTTATAGAAGACCTCTTCCCTAGATTAACATTGCTAAAGTGCTTTGAAGAGAAAGAATGCCACATAAATGCTCAGCAGCATTCTGTATAGTAAATAATCCCTTTATCTGAATGGAAACAATATCTGGACTGCTTTAAATAATGCATTTTAGATTTTTAATCAACAGAACCTTTATAGTAATACACATGTAATTATTGCCAAGAACATGAGAATATCTCATTCTAAACTAAAATGGAGGAGGCAGCAGCAAGCTGAGGGGTACAGTTCATGGAAAAACTACCAGCTTGGTCTTGCTGGTGCTTTGCTTATGAAGAATTGAGTCAGGATTTAGCATACAAATGTGACTAGCTCCAAAATCAAAGCAGGCATTCCCACAAGAGCACTGAGGTGGAGACCCTTGGGTCCAACACCACGCACGTAGCAACACATTTACGTCTGGGACTGGGGAGGAGGAAGGGAAGGGATCAGACAAATTTTACCCAGGTACCCAAAGTTACCCCAGGAGCAACTGCTAGCCCTGAAAGCATTGTTTATTTAAAAGTTTTCTTACTGTCATGTCTTTGACGTGTAGCACACAGAGCAACATCATAAAATATCTCCAGTCCCTCCTAATTGTTTTGTGGGATGATCTGTCAAAGCATAATTAGATCATTCCATGCATTGTTGTTACGGGGAAGCTTTGTGATCCTTGAATGTCAAGCTGCCACGGAGATAACCTAACCTTTGAAATAGCAGTGTGTTAAAACCAGGAGTTATTTATTATTGGCAATGCTCTTTACTCGATGTTAGTGCAGAAGCACTGCAAGGGAAAGGCAGACCAAAAACTGAAGGCTTAATAATGACCATATGCAGTAATAATTACAAACGTGCAGCAAAATGGCATCTGATAAAGTGGTCTCTGTACAAGTCAGCTGCACTGCAGAGAGCTTCAGAAGCCCTTGTGGCACATCATACTGCACCCTGACCCATCTGTCTTAATATTTGATCTTTTTTACTGCTCCAGCATGATACCTTGGTGCTTCAGATCTCCAAAAACTATATTGCTGGATTTTAGATGAATACAAAAAGTCTGGATAAGACTGCTTACCAGAGGGAACTAGGTTACAATATTGCTTTAGGCAGAGAGACCTATGGGAAAAGAAGTTGTTTTATATAAATAACTCCTCCAAAAGTGCAAGGTGGGTCTGGGATGAATTGATAGAGAAAACAAATTGCATGCAAAAAGAGATTTTAACAGCTAAAAATACCTAGGAGTCAAATGAGCCAGTGAAGGGGCCATGGTGGGGGAGATTGATGTACACTTAAGGAAGCACACACCAAAGACAGATCCCAGCCACACCATCCCACTTCCCAGACAATCTGCCTGTGTCCCTGTGCCTACAGCACATAGCTGCCTTCCTCCAACACATTCACTGATAGTAATTCAAAGTACTCCTTAACCTTCAGTTTATAAATGAAATGAGACAACTCTCACAAACTCCACGGGGCAGTTTCTCAACACTCTGATCATCCCTGTGTCTCTCCTACAACGTTTTGCAAGTTTTCTCCGTACTTTCTGAAACGTGGACACCCGAAATGAGCACAGCACCCAGCAGCTGTGCCCAGTGCCAAACCCGGAGGTAACACAACCTCCCTACTCCTACTGCCTACTATACTTAGCCATATATCCAGGGAATCTTACTGGTCTTTCAGCTGCAGCCACAAGTGGGAACTCATATGCATTTCATTTTCCACAACTCCTTTCCTGGTTTTCTCCTTCCTGAGACAGCCTCCTCCTCCACAAGCCAGACCTACACTCCTTGTTTCTAAGTGCTTGACCTTGTATTTGCCTGTCTTCAAATGCATATTTGCCTGCTTGTCCTTGGCTTACTGAGCTGCCAGGTTGTCTGTCGGTGATCCTCTCTTTGTGTACCACATTACCAATCTTCAAATCACTTGGGAACTTTATCAGTACTTTCAGAATATTTTTTCTCCATACTGTAGATAAAAACATTACAGAAAAGCTTAGGAACAGGAGCTGATCTTTAGGAATAAGAAATTAGAGAAATAACTTTCATTTTTGATGTTGGCTGTTCACTCTTTAAACCATTTAATATGTGCCCTAATGACTAAATATCATTCTTGATCAATACTTAGAATTTGCAAAATCATAAATGCTTACAGACCTCAACATATACCAGGTCAATACTATTGCTTTTATTGATCCCCGGAATAATCTAATGAGAAAACAAAATCATGTTAATGTTCTCACAGCCCTGCATTGACTGATACAAATTATCTCACCTTCCTTCAGCACTTTACTCACCAGAATCTGCCCTTTCATTGCTTTCTGACTACAAATGTCAGCTCCAGTCCATGTCACTCACCTCCCCTGGACACTGGACAGATGAAGGCTTTTCTCCAGGCTCTTCAAATTGTCCCTGATTTTAAGATTAATCATTTCTGTTCAGCTTAATGAATCAGGACATTTTTTGAGAAAATTGCAGAATACAGCTCCTTTTAGGACCCTCGATCAGAGTGAGATGTAATTTCCACACATCCCAGTACAACCTTACCCTGTGGTAACCAGGAGTGCCGTACTGAAGATATCTGTGTGAAAATATCTCTCCTAAGTTTGGATCAGCACAGTGACACCACAACAGCCTCTGGTGGCTCTTCCTGCACTGCAAAATCAAGCAGCCAGTCATGCAATGGTCTCATGAAAGTTGCCCTGGTAGAGACCCTGCACCATCTCACTGCCTGCCTCTTTCTCACAGAACAGCTTTTGATCACTTCCTAGAAGAGAATTCCCTTAACATTTAATCAGTGATGGTTATTTGGCAGGAAATCAGTTCAACATTAATAGGATGTGTATCAGACAATTGTAATAATTGTCAAAATGGTTTTGCTAATTGACAGAGAATTTAGGATAAAGTTTTATCTTCCCTTCTATTGTGTGATCCCAAAGAAGTTAACAAAATGAAAGAGCACAGGTTTTTATCAGAGCTTCTCAAACTTTCTCTTTTTCATGCTGCATTTGGCTGGGCTGGGCTAGCTGGTATGGGGCTGTGTTTTGGATTTGTCCTGGAAGCAGTGTTGATAATACAGGCATGCCTTAGTTATTGCTGAACTGTGCGAATGTACAAGAAACTGGGAGGAGATGCAGCCAGGACTGTAGACCCAAGGGATATTCCATACCCTGAGATGTCATACTCAGCAATAAAACCAGGGCAAGGTCGCCAGAAGGGTTGCCAACCAATTGGTGAGCAATAGTTTTCATTTGCATTACTTGTCTTTCTTGGTGTTTATTTCCCTCATTGTTATTTTCCTATCATTACAATTTTTGTTACTATTATCATCACCATTATTACTATTTTTTTTAATCATTATATTTAAATTATTGAAGTGTTCTCATGTCAATCCCTTCCAATTCTCTCCCCACCATCCTGCTGGAGGGCTGAGGAAGCAGCTGTGTGGTGCTTCACTGCCAGCTGGGGTTAAGCCACAAGAGCCTCATTTTTAATAGGTATGGTCATTACCAGCCAGTTCAAAGGCTGTGGTGAGTCCCTAACACTTGGAGCTTCTTCTTCAAGAGATGTCAGGTAATTTCTTGGCCAAGCACAAGAAATCTGGTTTAATGCAAGCCTCAGTGGAAGGACCCATCCTCTCCCTGGGATTTCCAGAGCAGACCAAACTACCAAGAGGGGTCTCATCTAAAGCCCAGGCGTTTCTCACCCTTACCCACCTATTGAAAAGGGCTTCCAGACAGCTCACAGCAAGTCATGCTATGTTCTCACACCCCTCATACATTGCATGCCTTCTAAACTTCATTTTGCACAGGGTCAGCAGTTTTGTTTGCCTCTTATGACACTTGAGTGTACGTGACCAAGGAGGTGATCAGCAGCTGGTGTTTCTCTTGCCCTTTGCACATGCAGCAACAAGACTACGACTTTGTGCCATGTTTTTCATCCAGGAGGTTATTGATATTTATAGCAGTGATATAGCAGATCATTTGGACATGGAAAAGAGACAGGAAATCAAACAGCATCAATACATGTCTCCAGACTGTTAACTTGCTCATACAAATACAAACGACCTTCCCTCCCAACACCCTGTGGTGCTCAGGAGGGGAACAGACCCTGACCGTCCTCCAAAGGGGTTCAGAAATCAGGAGGAAACACAGATGGGAACTTCTGGAAGAAAATAGCAATTTCTTTGCATATGCTGCGGAGTGTGATGGCCTCACTAAGCACTAAACAGAACTAACAAAGCACTAGCAGAATAACAACAGCACAAAACCACTAAAACAGAGCCATAAAAGCAGCGTTATCGAGTCACGTGGCGAGCACAGCTTTTCTCCTTCCCTTCTGCTTGGTCAGGGTTGCACACAGCAGGCAAGACACAACACCACCCCTGGCTCTTCTAACCCCACTGCAACCAAACTCACTGTAGCCACTGTCCTGTGCTGAACCTCAGGCCTAGGAAAGGCAAAATTTCCTGTCCCCTGGAACCCAGAATCACAAGTGAAAACTGTTGTATGAGGACGTGGTAAGACCTCTGCTACACAGGCACTGGGAGATGCTAAAGATCCCTGGACAGCTCTTGCCATCATGCTGTAGGAATGACACGTGGTCACCTTTGCTGCCATGGCATGGCAGTGCTTTATACCCAGAAACTCCAAGAGGCTTTTTGATAGAAAATATTCAATCTGTGGGAGTAGGGGGGTGAGATATAGTGCTTGAAGATAAATCTAGTCTTTCTAGAAGTTGTAAATCCCTGCAGCTTAGCTCAGGGAGCTGCAAAAATCAAACTATGAAGGAGATGAGTGATATAATATGAAACCAGTTCCTTCTGAGTATCACTTGAGAGTGAGAACATTCTCACTGGAGCTAGGCATAGATGGAGGACCCTGGTCCATGGGGGAGGAAGAAGGACAGTAGAGCAAGCAAACAACACCCGCATGCTACGACACCCATAGATGTCACTGGGCAGTGCCAGCACCCCATCCCAGCACCCCGAGCTGGAAGGAATAAGGACAGTGTGAGCAGGGCATGGCCAAGGGCTCTGTTCTCTATGGGGGCACCCAGCAGGTGTTGAGACCAACCAACAGCTATGACAATTTGGGTGTCACCTTCCAGCCATGCGTTTTCACCTTAGAAAGTCACTCCCTGCTTCTCCAAGGTTCTTTCTTTTGTGAGCAAAACCCCTCCTCTTAGGTGAGGCACCACACAGCCCCCGTGGGAAAGCCCATGCTTACACATCCTCACTAAATCCCTCTTCACTTGGGAGCCAAGACAGAGCTCAGCAGGAGCCTTGGCAAGACACAGACGTGTCTTCTGTGCTCTGTGCTGCCGGGCTTCCCCGGAGGAGAGATGAATCCATCCCACGGGGGCTGAGTCACACTGGAGACGTGTTCCTGTCTGCTGATTCCTGCCTTGGCTCTTGCTCTCCAAAGGCCTTGTGAGATCCTAGTCACACTCAGCCCCATGCTCCTAGATGTAGGCAGTGGCATGGAGCCACACTGTTTGGTCTGAGGCAAAAAGAGGGCTGAGTCCTGGCAGGAATACAGCTGGTGGGTGTGCAGGGGCACTGTGCTGCTCTGCACAAACCAAGCAGCTCAGGGAGGGATGGGATGTTCCTTTTTTCCTGAGCTTTTTCAGGCCACATTGCTCCTGGCATCACCACCAAGTGCTGGGGCTTGCACCCAACCCACTCCTGCTCCCCTCCCTGCAGGCACTGCATCCAAACACTTCAGACAGGCTGCTCTCCAAAGTCCTCTGAAATGTGGTGCAGGCACCTGTCCTCAAACCAGCAGGCTTTGAAAAAATTAATTTTAAAAAAATTAACAATTAAGGAAAGAGCTTCTTGCAAACATGTGAAGGACACTGTGTTATCCAGGACCAAACCCTTATCATGGTTTCCCTCTTACACCAAACCCCTTCAGGGCTCTACAACCCCCTTCAAACTGAGCATCTCATCACCCCGAGCATGGGGTGATTCACCAGCCTGAGCGCATGCAAGGCAGTTCTGCATATGTCTGCTGTTCCTGTCAATCTGTCTCCTTGTGTACTGACAGAGAGAGAGAGAGAGCAGAGATCTCTGACAGTGGGCAGATTAATAATACATTTAATTTCTCCATGCATCATGAGGAAGAGGAAGAGCCATAATTCAAGAGGCTCCTTGAGAGCTCTGCGAATTCCTCACAATAGGAGACAAGAGCAGGAAAGGTGCTTTTGTGCTTCAACTCCTTAAAGCTAGTGACAATCTGTATTTTAATGTAACATTTTAAAGGCACAGAAAGAACGTGTGTGTTCTAAAGTGAAAATATTAAAACAGTTGATACAACCAGGGTATCATTTTTCATAAGCTCTCAGGATCAGGAGATAGCAGCAAAATGTGGGTCTCTGTGACATTGATGGCTCCTCAATATCTCTAAGGAAGAGTGTTTTGAGCACCCATAAGGAGTCCAAATCAGAGCACCTCTCCATGGGGAAACATCATGGCAGTGAGAGCAAGGCTGCTCTGTGGCACCACAGCAGGTCTGGTTGCCCTGCACTGTCCTTTACATGGAGATGCATCTGCTTGGAAAATGAAACATAAGCTTAGTTTAAGGAGAAGTGCTAGGTCTAAACAGCCAAGGTGGAAACCTGGCAATGCCAGCAGTGATTGGCATAATTTCAAAGCTTGCAGGAGCATGGCAGCTCCTGCCTGCCTGTGCAGTGCCCTCTCCTGTCTTTCCCATCAGCCAGGTGCTCCCTGAGGCCTCCCAGCTCTCCCTTCCAAGATGGATTTCTGCCCCATCTCCTCTTTACCTTCCTAAAGTTTCCACAGTGCCTGGATGAAAAACATGAGGCAGCAAGAGTGCACAATGCATTTCTTCTCTGCTTAAACACAGGCATTTCCATTTTGGAGAAGGAAATAGTCGTTTAAAAACCCAAAGCTATTTCTTACAGTGCTTTTATATATATACTTTGCTTATACATTCACCTACTTTCAAACAAAGGGAAAAAGAAGATGAGATTTTCTGATACTGGCGTTACTTTACATATCTGACGGGTAGGTACAAAACAGGGAGATAATGAAGGCATGTTGGTGTGTATTCATCAGAAACACACGCAGAAAGGCACAGGCTGAGACAGGTAATTTATATGTCTCTTTCTTCACAGTTGCTTTTTTTTTTTTAACATCAGGAAAAGAAAAATGTAGAGAAATCAGAATAAAAATTAGCGTTAGATGTCTGCATTTCAGAGAGCAGATCTGAGCAGGTCTCCCCAAGGGTGCCAGCCCTGCAAGGTCCTGGTTTCCTTACGGCTGTACAAACCAGAGCAAAACCAGAAAACTAGAACAAAACCCCAAAATAAAATGTGCAGACCAGGATAAGCTGGGAAAAGTTGAGCTCCTGGCTTGGCTCAGAGGCCCTTGAGCTAACTTGACTGAGAAACTGTCTTTCAATCACACAGTTTGGCTGAGAGGTTGAGCAGAGCAGTATGAAAAGCATTCTTGTCTTTCCTAAAGGCCAGCTACTCACCTGAGACCACAGACATTGTCCATGTAAGTACTAAAATCACTTTTCCTTTCAAAAGCCATTTTTTCATAAAAATGACAGCACAGGATAATGCTGTTCCCAAAAAGCAGCAAAGCCATTCCAAGTGCCTCCCAAAGACAGGCCTGCAGCAGGTGTCCTTGTGAGACAGTCTGAGTTCTTACGGTGTCATGCAGAAACCAGATGCCATAATGATCGTGAAAAACAATTTAAAAGAAACTGAATTTAGGTAAGAGTATAACCCCCAGCTTCCAACCTGCCTGCATTATCAAGAACTCTTATGATCCTGACAGCATTATGCAGCTTCATATATGCTTATGTTAGACACTGTTAGGTCATCGTTTGAGTCAGTAGAGCTGCTGTTCCATCAGCATTTCAATTATAAAACTCCTTTGCAGAGATTAGCAACACAGCTCGTGCTTTAAGCCAAAAAGCATTTTTTTTCCCCTTAAAATTTCATTAAAGTCTGCTGATACAGCAAAAAGCACAGTAACTTTCTTGTCATTTCAGATACTACTTCTATACTCTCTCACTATGAAGAAATTTTGCTCCAGGCAATTAGTTCTTTGCTGGGACTGGTCCTTCCTGACCTCTAACATTCCGTAGCTAATGTAGCCCAAACACCACTGCAAGAAGTCTGTGCAGCAGCAGCAGCAGCAATCCTTCCACTGTAGCAATGCTATAGCCTATACAGCAGACCTGCATGCATGCATTATTCCCAGTCTTGACCATGTCTCACGCTGGGTGCAGCCAGTTCCCAGTAAAACATCACATGAAGCCTCAATTCTGCCAGTGCCAGCATGGCTGTTTATAGACCTGAGCTGCACTGGGAGCTGGATGGGTCTAACGTGCTGCCCCAGAGCACATTGGAACATTGCATTCCCTGCCTGTTTTCCACCAAAGGAATGGCTACAGACTATGAGCAAACACATTGTCACACCACTCAGTCCATTATTCCAACCAAGCACCACTGTGATTTACTACCCTCACTGTGTTCAAAACAATGGAAAGAGAACATCATTTGTGAGAAAGATCATTCTAGTAAGTTGTGAAAGCAGTACTTGAAGCCATGTCAGGGAATCACCTCCCAGGCTGTCCCCATGATCCCTTCTTCCCAAAGCCTCCTCCATACACAGGCCAGGCTTCTGGGGGGCCACCTCCACCCTGGTGCAGCAAACAGGCAGCAGCAGGAACTGGGTTAGAGCCTAATCTCATCCAACATGTGTGCGTAGCCCTTTACAGAAGCCACCAAACTCAGGGAGATGCCACGAGCATTATTTCCCAACTGTACTGCTTTGCACTAAAGGGCTGCTGTTCCTTAAAGAAATACCTGTGCCTCTTCCAAACCAAATTTGTCAGGTGGATTTGTAATATCGTCCCAATTTTTATTTTTTCCTTCATGTCTGTGTCTTCTCTCCCTCCAAGTTTTTTCCTGGGCTTCAGTAAGCCAAGCAGCAGGATTGCAGAGACAGTCATATTTATCTGAAAAGAAATTGAATCATAACGTTATAGGATTTCTGTCTGTAAGCATCCAGTTCTCAATTTCAGCATGTTTTTCTTTGCTTTGCCTTAATGGTCAATAGAAAAGTTCCCTAAGACTTTGATAGGCTAAAAGAAAACTTGTAACATCATAAGAACATCTCAGGGATTGCATTTCAAAGCCACCAAGGGCTTTCTGCTCCTTCCAAGCTGTCTCAGAGGCTTAGCCCTGAGTGCTGATGGCAAAGATTGCATCTCATTCTCCCAACAGGGTCCTGGAGGACTTTGCTCCAGAGCCACTTGTACATTAGATATTCACATTATTAGGTGAAAAGATGATTGCATATGCACAAAAATACACCTGCTCCTGTTATCAGAAAAACTCTACAAAGCACAGCATACAAGGAAGTTGTAGATGGGTAGGAGTCAGTCTCTTCTCCCAGGTAACAAGTGAGAGGACAAGAGGAAATGGCCTCAGGTTACACCAAGAGAGGTAGAGATTGGATGTTAGGAAAAATTCTTCACTGAAAGGGCAGTCAGGCATTGGGACAGGCTGCCCACTGCCCCTGGAAGCGTTCAAAAACCTGCAGATGTGCTGCTTAGGGACATGGTTTAGTGGCGGACCTGACAGCGTTACGTTAATGATTGGACTCGATGATCTTAGAGTTCTTTTCCAACATTGATGATTCTATGATTCTAAGATGCTAATTCCAGGACAGGGAATTTAAGCTTATCTTTTGCTAGCTGTTTCACACAGACTCCTGGAAAAGAGCCATACACCTCCAGAGGGTGGTCTGAAAAATCCCATCACCCACAGCCCTCCCTCCTGACGTCCCCGTGAGCTCTAAAGCAACACGGGCGCAGGCAAAGGATGCTGAACACCAAGACCACGAATTTCCCTTTTTGTTTAGTGAGAAGCCTAAAGCAGAGAGCCAGCAGCTCCATCAGGGTTTGCCACAGGCCACAGCCAGCTCAGCAGTGTCACTCACAGTCCGACCAGCTCCACACCCTGTGCGGGGCAATCCAGCCCAGCTTTAGAAAAGACAAAACCATGCCATTAAATCACAAGCTGAGTGTACTTAAAAAGTACAGTAGCTAGTTGTTTGGTTAATTAAACTATTAAATTATGCTGGAAAATAAACATTTGGAAGTTTTGAGCAAGACAAAGCCACGAATGCTAAGAACTCCCCAACTTAGTGTGATTGATTACACAAACAAACCGTATGTACTGGAGAAGTGTTACAGAAAAACATCGCTTTCATCAAATTTTAAGTGAACAGTTGTAGAGTGGGGAGGGGGAAATTAATTAATTACACCCTGAAACATTTTACTGATTGAATCCATGACCCCAGCACTTGTAAGGTCATCAAATGATAGATTAGTGCTGCACAGACTATCACAAATGGCATTTGCGCTGGGAAGCTCATTATATGAGATGTCAGGTCATGTAAATCATAGGAAACAAATACAAACATCCATCAGAAAAATGCAGATAGTCATTACAGGCAGCAGAGAGGAGCTGAATTATTATGCAAAATTTATTTTGACTATTAAAATACAAAGAGGTGACACAAAATTGTCCTTTAAGCAAACATAAACTACAAGTACTCTGACAGGAGGCTTTGTTTATAAATGTTTCATCTCTTCAGTATTCCATGTCTGTAAACATTACTTGAAAAACAAAGAAATGGGGGAAAACCAGAAAAAATATAAAATCAGCGATCCAGTGTTTGGGTCTTCAGAGCTTTTTTTTATTCAAGAGAGAGCTATTCTTTCCACATCTGAATAATCAATGCAAGATAGGAAGAAATAGACTGTAATTATTGCATGTGAGTCATTTGTTACAGATCCTGTCTGCTCCAAGAGAGCAGAAGCAAGCACTGCTTCTTGACAAGCAATTTTTTTTTTTTAGGGAGATGCACTAAACAATTTGGCAGAAATATGTGGGTGCTCAAGAAGAGAAAACCAAGCAGCAGGATATACTAAACCAGAGGGGCTATTAACACTCTCCAAATGGCCCAACAGGAGCCCAGCCACCTGTTCCCAACACCATCCATGACTCCAGGAGATGGACTGGCTTCTGCTGGAGTTCATTTCCTTGCTTATTAAAATAAACCCTTGGGTATTCTCCCTATTTCTTGTTAGTTTGCTTGGTGAAGCCAAATTCATACCTATTATCAGGACAGATGATGTTTGGTTTGGATTAAGAAAGTAAGCTCTTTCTTAAGTCCAGATACAGTACCTAAGCACTCAAGCCATAACTAATACTGATAATTTTGAAGCACTGTAAATTACACCCAAAGTGTAGTTTCCCCATGTTGAATGCACATAAAAATATCTTTTTCATTTTGAAAAGCTTGGTGGCACAGTATTTAAAGGACACTATTTTACAACAATATCATGAAGAAGACCAGGATGATGTTTGAAGGGGGTTTTGAGAGCTTTCAATCTGAATTTCTTGGTTGATTCCATAAAGGATAAAATCAGGGCTGGTGGGTTTTGTTGGGTCATGTTTTCAGTACTGAAAGCCTTCAAAGGTACATCTAAGTCCCCTGGTCTGCTTTGGAAAATTGCAGCACATCTTCCTGAGTGAAGCAGGCTCCTTCCAACAGCCTCAGGATTGTCTAATGAGTCACATCTCTTCTTAGTCTTGTTCTATTTCTCACTATTGTAAATCACTCTAATCTCATTTTATGAACACTGCATAAGAAGGCAGGCACTGAAAATTACAAATAATAGGTCAAACTGTGATTTGTGAATAGCGAATGCAATATCCCTTCCATTACCTGGAAGTTGTTTGTATGATGGAAAGGAAGAACTGGACCTCACAATGAAACAGAATAAAGCAGATATATTGGATCTTTTACCATCTTAAAAAATGTTTACAGTGTTACTAATGTAAGACTGATTGATACCATCTGTGTAGTTCTTCTATTGCTGCTCCATGGTGGGATAAATCAGTATGCTCTGAACTTTCCTTGGGTAACAAGCCGTGAGTGCCCGAGCACTGCCAATCTCAGTACATTCAGTGCTGCCAGTATAAATTGCTTAGTCCCTTTGCCACCAGACAAATGGAGTACAATTCCAGTAAAATAAATACAATTCTAGCACTGAAAGAAATTGCATCTGCTGGTGATGCCTTTTCTACTGATGTACAAAGGAGGTCGTGACAAGGAGCTAAACACAGTTGTTAAAGATGCAGTGAACAGTTCTTCAATTCACCCAGAGACAGAAAAGAAAAATAATACTGTGGGATCCAGTTCCTCCTGGCTGCATTTTTGGAAAGCATTGACTACAGTTTTTGCAGGGAGTCTCGTTAGCACCTGGGAAAGCCCCTGGCCTGTGAGCCCAGCAAGCCTGAGCCAGCACCTGCAGGTGTACGATGGTCCTGCAGAAATGCTGAGAAAATCAGAATGACACAACAAAAATGGGAAGGTTGGAGGTGGGGGATATTTAAAACCAATGCCATCAGCTGCTGTGCCATTTTGTATCAGGAAAGGCTCCTGACCTTGAAAAACCATGAACCCTGGTAAGTGTGGCTGATTGGGGCAAAACATGTCCAACCTCTAAAGAAGGGTAGGTTCCTGGAGGTCTTGTTACATGCTGGATATTTTAATTGCCAGACCTACATCTGAACCTCCCAGTGCAGGACCACGGCAGGGAGTGCTCGTGCCTCGGGGTAGGGTTTAGGATTAAATCTCCATAGAGGCTCTGGCAAGAGAGCAGATAGTGTGATCTGCCTCTGGGAAGCACGGCAAAGCCTTTCCCAGGGAGGCAGCACAGCCCCAGCTCCCCCCAGCTCTCCCCAAAACCCCCCAGCACCCCGTGGCTGAGCACTGGCACAGGCATCCCTGCACACCTGCCGTGCTCAGCTTGGGGCTGCGGAGTGTCTTCATGCTATGTCATGGTGTGGCTTAATATATAATCCTAAAAGAGCTCACCTGGTGACATCTTTATCTCGAAAGAAGCAGCAGCCGGTGTGTGCTATTTTCAGCCTCGCAGGCTTGTTTTGAGCATCTCTCCTGCTGTTTCTTGAGTTGAAGCCCCAGACGAGTTCATCCCAAAGGGAAGAACAGCGCTGCCTCAGGTGAGCACGCAGGAATGTGTTCAGAGCAGGGAAGGAGCCCACTGCTTCGTCCTGACTCATTCCCAAACAGCAGCTGGGAGACAGGACCCCCAGCAGCTTACCTGGTCCAGCAGCCCTCACATCTCTGGACGGGCAGGGGTTGTACTGGTTTATGGTGGAGATAATGCCAGGCTTGGAACTGGAGGCCCCGTGCCCCACACCCTCTCCTCTTGCCTCGGACAGGCACTAGAGATAAACGATTGCCATATCATCTTCAATAGGGGAGCTTTATTAGAATCTCCTGTAAATCAGGCCTGAAATTACCACTGTGGTTTTGCAATAAGCCTGAGTCCTGCTGAACAGCTCATACAGCTTCTGCTTGAAATTCCTATTTTAAAACCACTTTTGCAACTCCCCCATGGAGGCAGCTCGATTTGTAGCTGTACACCAGGACGCAGCACGGCCCGCCAAGCTGGGAGAGGCTCTTTCCCTTTAATGACAGCCATCTGCAGGTCCCTATAACTTAGCAATGTTCCCAGCCATGATTTATGGAGGGTGCTTAGCTTTACGGTACAATCTTTACTATTTTACAGGGTTCCTTTTTTCCTCAGTTAAATGTTGTTTTCTGAATAATTCCAAGCTGCCAGTAGGTTTACAGAGGAGAAAACTGGAATGAATCTCTCCTTGCTTTTATTTACTCCTATTTGAGTACTGTGTTTCTGCATCCATTTTGGAGATTTACAATGGTATTAAGGTTGCTTCCCTCATCCTCATTTTATAGATTTCTGCTGCAATCATTTTGAAAACCAGAAAGCTGACAGGAAAATTAGAAAATTAGATATCATGTTCCTGTTCCTTCCAGTGCCCTGATGAAGAAGGGGAGAAGAAAAATCAGCTGAAGGCATAATAAATAGTGCTATATATCCCAGAGTCCTCACTGATGCTGGCACCTCCTCTGGGCATCCCACTGCATCCCATCCCCCCAGCACTGCTCTGACCCCATGAATATTGGGCTGTACCTGCAGCTGTTGAGGCAGCAGTCGTCCAAGTGCCAAGTTCACAGGCTAATTGCTCATCTAATTTTAATTGCTAATGGTGGCCCGTGGAGCAGCAGCTCCCTGTGCTGAAGTTATCTCAGCCTATTGTTCAAGTTTATGGAAAATAACTGCCCCAGAAAGAGAAAAATGATGGTGGTGACCACCAGCTCTGGGGACAATGGTGTGGTGGCTTATCATATATGACGTGAAACATCATCTCCATCACCAACACCTGAGGCCACAGGAGTCTCCCAAGCTTATGGAGGACAGCAGACAGAGACCTTCCTGCAGCTCACTGCACACAGGAGTTGCACTAGCTTGCTCCAGCATCACCAACCCTCCAGAAAAACAACCTCTAAATCAACCTTTCAAATCATTCATGTGATTGTATGGGCCAAACTCAGGCCTTTCCAGTCAGAATGAGCATGCTGAGCTTTTCAAAAAGGAGTGGCTAGTCTAGCTATGAGCAAAGGCTGGTTATCCCATGGGGCAGCTTGCACCACCAGCAGCCAGAGACAATCCATAGCATGGGCAAAAGTCACCTAGGGAAGGTTTCTGCTGTATGGGTTAGCTCATAGGTAAAACAAACATTTTGGAAATCATTCCAGGTCACAAACTGACCTTTTTCTTCTGATTTCTTCCCATCTAGGGTTACAAAGACAGGTATTCTACATAGCTTCTCCCACTCCTGCACTAGTGATGTGCTGACTAGGAAAAGGGCTTTCCTTGCTTATTTTACCCCGGATATGGGATTTTCCACCTCTCTAAAATCTCGCTCATAGTTTTGTGCAATACATTACCCTTGATTCAGGCTGAGAACAGGTATTTTCATTTAAGCAGGGAGAGCATCCATTCTGTCTTTCCTGTTCTTTATGGAAACATCTGTGAAAC
Organism: Promerops cafer; assembly: GCA_013398275.1. Classification (NCBI taxonomy): domain Eukaryota; kingdom Metazoa; phylum Chordata; class Aves; order Passeriformes; family Nectariniidae; genus Promerops; species Promerops cafer. The sequence continues at coordinate 562,553 of VZSE01003592.1, read as the reverse complement.
GAAGCAACTGAACACTGCAAAATGTTGAAATTGCCCAGGGAGTGAAATTCTGAAATTGCATACTACAAAAATGCCATTTCCATTTAGCCCAGTGAGTTAGAAAGAGATTTAAATATAAAGTATCGTTTTGGCTTCATGGGCTCAACCTTTGTACATCAGAAATTATGTTAATATATGATATGGTATGATATACAAATAAACCCAAACCCAACTCTTTACTGTATGTGTTCTTCATTTTTGTATATTTTTATCCCATAAAATGCATGTTTAAAACTCATTTAAATTATAACATGAATTATTCTCATTGAGTAACTTGCACTTTGATTTGACACCTGATGTTCTGATGGGCAACAGGGGATTTTTTAATGCTGTAACTACATGGGATATAAAATATAAAGATGAAAATGTAGGAAAAAAATGCAATATAAATAGAACAACGATGGAGTAAAGAAAAATTAAATGGGCTGCTGGCTGCAGTGCAGGGGCCCAGCTGTCCCAGAGAGGCAGCCAGCTGGGCAGCAGGCAAGGAGGCCAGGCAGATGTCTGGCTTCTGCTGTTGGCTTTGATGGCATTGATGTGTTCCCACAGAGCATCTCGATGCCATCGAATCAGCGTTTTCCAACAGAAAGTAGCTCGGAAAACTATTCTGATGGAAAACTGTTGACACGCTCCACTGGCTGCTGGTCGTAGAATAATTCCGTAGAATAATATTGGAAGGGACCCCTAAGGGTCATGGAGTCCACCCCCTGCTCCTTGCAGGACTGCCTAACACTGAATCCTACGACTCAGAGCATCCTCCAAATGCTCCTTGAACTCTGAGCCCCTGGTGCTGTGAGAGCCTGTTCCAGGGTCTGGCTGCCCTCTCAGTGAAGAAGCCTTTCCTTTCCTGAACTTCCCCTGACATAGCTTCATCACATTTCCTCCTGACCTAGAACTGGTCAGCAGCTCTCCCTCTGCTGAGGAAGCTGTAGACTGTGGTGAGGTTGCCCTCAGCCTGCTCTTCTCCAAGCTGAATAAACCAAGTGACCCCAGATGCTCCTCCAAGTCTTGCCCTCGAAGCCTTTCACCACCTTGGTTTCCCTCCTCTGGACACACTCTGAGCTGAGTGCTGCACTTCCAAATAAGAAATAGATAAACAAGCCCTCTCCTCCCCAAACAGGCCTTTGTCTTTCTCCCTCTTGCATTACAAGCAATGTTCACCCCTATCCACCTTCATATCGCTCAGGATAGTGCAGGCCTTTACCCTTTCCCCTTTGGTCATGGCCTTTCCAAGCAAGACCCCTGAACATATGGAGCTTTTTGGGTCACAGAGGCTGGTTCCTATGTCCAAATTTTTTTGCCTTTCCTTTTCTTCCCCTTGAACTCCTGCAGCCTTTCTGCAATGGGTCACCAGACCCGCAGGCAGGATCAGAGGTGTGGGTGTGCAGGGGTTTAGCCTTGGCATAGGGGTGCTCCTCATTCTTGGAGCCCTCCTCCCTCCTCTCCATGGCCATGAGGATGGTGCCAGCCTCTGGAGAGGAGCAGCTGCAAAGGCTCCAGCACATTTTCCTGCTTAAGGGCAAGTGCTAATTCAAAGCCCATCATTCTGGGTATGTAGGCAGACCTGTTTTAACAAGGGCATTAATTTGCACTTATCAGTACTGAATTTCACCTGCCAGATCCTATCACCCTGATACTTATTTCTGTAAGGTCCTTCTGCAAGCCTCTGCTTTAGGTCTGGCTACTCTGGACAAATCTGTGTCACCTGCAAACTTCACCATCTCACTACTTGCTCTTTGTTCCAGGTCATTTTCGAATATGCTGACAGCGTCCACCACAGGCACCTGCAGGATTGCTGCTCTAATTTCCACACACTGTTAAAATTGATATAGGACATTTTTCCTAGCCCTTGTTTCCTACATGTAATCAGTCCATAGAAGATTAATCTTGTGAAAATCTAGTCCCATTAAGCCCTTGCAGTGATTCTCTTCTGTGCTTTAGCCCTGCTGGCTGCTTTCTGGTGCATTTGCCTGCTTTTGGAAGCATTAAATAGACAATCTCTGCTTGTACGTAGTATAGTAAAGGTCACTTGTCTTGGTTTATTTTAAACTTTTTAATTTAATCCCTTCCCGTTTCATCTAAATCTGTTTCCTCATTCTCCTCTAGCTTCTTCATTTAAAATGAAATATAGCTGTGGTAGGATGGTTTTTCCTCAGGGATGCTGACTTTGATAACAACAGACAGTACTAGAGCAGCTCATCAGTACTTACATCTGAAATAAGGTCCTCAGGAATAAATCAAGAGCTAATTCTCCTCACCTGGGCTCTCTAATTGGTGTCCCCCTCCCTAAAAAAAAAGGGCACTTATGGTACTTCCAAACCTGGTCTGTGAGTAATCACCCCACATGACATGACCAGCTATGGTGAAAGCTGAAGTCTCCCTTTCAGGGCAGGACATTTCCTTCACACAAATTCTGAAAGTCTGTAGGATTTAAAAGATCCTGATGAAAGCCTTGGCTTGAGGAAGCTGGGAAGGAGATCTCACACTTGCCTTGGCAAAGCCAAGCCCCCACAGCATGGGGCAGGTGGGCAGGACTGTCCCACAGGTGAGTGTTCACCATTGGCCTCCCAACGGGGCTGGCAGGGCTCCTCTACACTGACCTGTTTGGAATGAGAATTGATTTTTATAGAATCACATTGTTAATCCTGTAGGATCACTGAGTGGCTGTATTATTTTCTTCTCTGGCTGCTTGCAAGCTCCTTGGCAAAGCTGGATCTTACTCCACTGAGTGCTCGGCTGTGTCCAGAGTTCCTGGGAGAGATGGGAAGGGGCTGTGGCACTGGGAAACAGGCAGTGAAATACTATACAAATCCTTCCTAGTAAATCAGATTTAATACTTTTATGCTATTACAAGCTCCATTGAAAATAGTGCAAAAACTCTTAGTAAATCTGTCCCCTAGGTGCCTTATATCTGTATTTATTCTGTCTTTTGAAATCCGACATTTATCCAGTTCAGTTTTTGCTTCTGGGTGTTAGTTTTTATCCAACATTATTTCATTTTATATTGGGGATTGGGTTTAAAGCTTGCACCATGATATCTAAATAAGTTCATTAAATGCTCTAAGTTTCTCTGGTTACAAGTATAAATTCATCAGCATGGAAATAATGACATCTTAAACCTATTAAATTTAAAATATCTTTATGTTCAACCCCAGAGCTCAGATATGCCAGCCAATGATAATCAAATGCCACCCGACCACTCAAAAATTCCAGAGAAGAGAAAATGAGCTGGTTTGAGGATGCCTGCGAGGCAAATCAGGCTGTCAAAATCCTATCATTCTTGGGAGGAATTTACATAGCTCATATTAAACTCACCAGAGCGACTGGAAACCTGGAGTAATTAAATGCTGAGGGGGGAGGCAGGATGCTGCATGTGCCTTAGCCAGGAGGCCCCTGCAAAAGGAGCAGGTTCAGGAAGGGTCCCCAAGGAACCCGGGTACCCTTGGGACTGGGGAAGCTCTGAGCTGGGAGCAGTGAAGGAGAGAGGAGTTTTGGGTGGTCAGGGTGGTGAGTGGGTGGATGGATGTCCAAGAGAGAAAGGCAGAAATCTCTCTGGCCTTAGGAAAAACCTTTGGCTTCCCACCCAGCACCCTGATTCCTCCCCCTGCGTGGGCTGAAAGGGCTTTACATCCTCCTGTCCTGCTGCCTCATGGCCCAGCTCTCTGCACACATACTGCTCCTGGATTTCAGAAAGAAAACACTCTGCTTTATTTACATAAAGAGAACTGGGAGCTACTCCCAGCCCACTGGTGTGCTCCTTTCTCCATGGCAGATGGCCCTGGCTCCAGCCACCCATGGCACAGGAGCAGGTGAGCCTGGGAAGCTGGAGATGGAACACCATCACTGATTTGCTCAGGCATCCCTGGGTTGCAATAAATGAGGACAAAAACAGCTGCCCCTGTCCAAATCACTGGTCCCCAGCCCCAGAGCACAACTGCACTGCAGGGTGTTTAAAAGGTGATGGCTTTTGTTTCACAGAGGTTGGCAGCAGATAGACTCTGTCACGGCAGCAAGTGTGAGGGACCTTAATCCTCCTCTTATTGACATGACATATCATAATGGCTTCTTTGGTTACCTATCAAGTTGCTGTGTACTTAGAAAGCTTTAATCTGTAGATTATTTACTCAATAGACTGTAAAGGCTACGCATAATAGCACACAACAGCTGCCAGCAGTTACAGCCTATTGTGTCATGGGGAGTCTGTGTTGATTCCCCCCCACTAAATCTAACACAAGGCACCTCAGCAAGAAGAACAGAAACCCCTTTCCCTCCCAAGCCAGAGAACTGGATTGCATCCATCACCTCCCCCTTGGATCTCACTGTGCTCCATCTCCCTTCAGTGCAGGCACTCTTTTGGATAGGACTCCCTGTCCTATCTGTGAATTTTCACAACACCTGTAGGAATTCTACAAACCTTGAGATCTTTGTCCCACTACCCAAAGTGGCTAAAACTGGGCAGGAATCTCACAGATGCTGGAGGCTGAGTGTACAATGCCCACATCCCACTTGTGTTCAGCAAACATATTAAACCTACTTTCTTGCCCACCTTCCTTACCTTACCTGGTAGTGAAAGTGCTGTGTTGCACCACGATAAGTTGTAATAAAAAAGGGAAACAGTATATTCAAGATTCTACATGGCAGGTTTGACATGGCTGTTGCACGTCTAGAAAATGTGTAAATGTTGGTTGTAGCCTAAAAGGCTCCAATTTTACTGTTCTAGCAATGACAGTAATGCCAGATGATCAGAATACTGGCCATTCTCTGAGAAAAGGGAGCCATGTGGATGCAATTTCTTATAGGCATTTTTAATTTTCATTGTCTTTAAGATGTTCATAATTTAAAGGACATTCCCCGACAGGTGAAAACAACATTAATTTTGAGCCTAACTCCTCCAAATTGATTTGATTTAATTTAAAACAGAGCTAATTAATTAAAACTACTCGACAATGCCCCTTTAATGTTTAACCAAAGAGCACACCATACTCCAGCTGAGCTGCTAAATGTTTATGTCTTATTAGCAGGCTTCCCAAAGCTTAGAGAAAAGGATTTCCATGCAAGTTCTCACTCCCATCTTTTAATTACACCTAAACAACCCAGCTCATTATAATTCCACTACAAACATTGCTCTGAAGAGCATCCTGCAACATGCATTCAGCAGGTACCACCAATACTTACTCCCACACCCATACTTGCATGTATTTCTCCATTTTTAAGTGGCAATTCCTCAGCAGAAGATCTCAGAAAGTCACCCTGCTCCATTTCTGGCACAGCGAGCACTTTGGAATTAATTGCCAACATGAAATAAATACGGTGTGAAGACGTGCGTTAAAACCAAGTTATAATTAAGCAATATGGAGATTTGTGCCTGGTAATCAATAAGCTCAGGGAACTTGGAAGTATCTGGGGCTGTGGGCGGCATGGGGAAAGGGTGTGAACGGTTCTCCCTTGTGGGGTGTTTCACCATCTGCTCCCCTCTGTTTTCCCCGCAGAAGTTGTCCCTGCTGGCTGGAAGCCGGCTGGGTGCTGGGGTACCCCGCAGAGCTTGCCTCTTCCAGCCACCCCCTGCCTTCGGGCATCTGTCCCCATACCAGCACCCTGCCCAGCCACCCTGGCAACACCCCACAGCCCCCTGCAGCCCCCACTCAGGGGTTCAAGGTGAGGAGCAGAGCCCTCAGAGCCGCATTTCTGCGCCCGTCTGGCTGCAGGGGCGAGAAGAGGCCGGTACTGCTCTGCTAGACAAGGGCGCGGCTGGACCGCGAGCGCTTCCCGCGGTGTCTTCCCACCGTAACAGAATCCTCCCAGCTTGCAGACAGTTAGTCATGCAAGGCAGAAATAACATCCAATTCAGTCTTCAGGAGTCATCAGATGGGACCTCACTTCTTAACTCAGCCTGGGGACTGGGATGATAATTTGCCTGAGATTAAGGAGTCATTTTCGAGAATGTAAACAACATCTTGCCATGTGCTGGCCTTTTTCTGTTTACGGGGTTTGATTTCACGCCTGAAAAACAAGCCCATTGCTTCATCCTGGTGCAGGGATTCTGCAGGAAAGTGTTGGCTGAGTGAGGAAAATCACTAATGCCAGCTCAGAAGTCCTAATTGCCCCAAATGAATTACAAACTAAAATAGTCTGGCCCAGTTACTAGCAACCATCATACCCATAAGAGTTTGGCATGGCAGCACAGAGGGAAGGCTTCAAGTGAGACACCATTCTCCACCCTCTCCCTTTCCCTGTTGCTTTTCTGAGCAATTCCATTAGGATTTATACTGTTGATGTGGGATTATTTCCTACACTTCTATTTCTTGTTCAAATGTATAGAAATTAATTTTCTGGTCATAATTTCGGTACCTCTGGGACATTAGCAGGCTGGAAGTAAAAATAGAACGTCATTACGGTGTCAGGTAATGCGGATGAGTGTGACTAATAACCTGAGTGTCATTGATTTAATAATCTAATAATGTCTCTGCACACTCAGCGCTCAGACTCACTGAGTGAAGATAAAGATTTAAGCCCAGCTGAAGCTGCAGATAAGAATCAGCACCTTGGCTTTAGGGATCAGAACCAATGATGAGCAACACACGGCTGGTATCCAAAGAATTAAAGTAGGGGAAGGAGCTGGCTGGTATCTGCAGCTCAGGCTGCACAGGAGGCAGGTTTTCCATTCCCTGGGGAGACAGCAGCAGGTCACAGCTGCCCACAGGAGACACTTGTCAAGCTCAAAGAGAAATGCTCACCATCTAGCAAAGGTATGGCAGCTCTCAGTAGCTGTTGGCAGGCCAGCAGTTGCTCTATGGTTGTCTAAAATGCAAAAGAAAAGCCCATTAATGCCAGCTACAACACCAGCCTGGAAAAGTCTGGTCCACAGCCTGGAAACAGGAGGTGGAGTGAAGCGAGTGGGCTTTCGACTGGGACACAAACCTTCTGACTCGGGACAGTCTGGGTTATTCATTCAGAGAAAAGCTGCCACAACAGCTCTCAAGCTCCTTAAAAAGCTGCAGAAAGGATCTCTTCCCCTTGAGAGCATCCCCGTGGCCAGGCCCATCCTCCACCTCCTCTGATCAGTGCTGCTGGGTCTGGCCCCCACATTGCTGATGGATGGTGGTAAAGGTGTCGCTTCACCCTGGCAGCCCCTGGCTGAGCTGGGAGATGGATCTCACCCACAGACTATGAAACCACACAGAAATGCCTGCTAATGAGACATGACACCAGGTTTATTATAATTTGGTTGGAACAGGGACAATCGATCTTCTCAAACTGCCTGTGAAAATCCCATTCCCCAGCAAGGCACCTCGAGGCTTGGCTGGTTTGAGCTCCATATGCTTTATTATTAATGCAGAAAAATTTTCCTGTACCTGGGACTGTGTTGGCACAACAGAGGGCAAGTGTAATTTAGGCAAAATCTTTGACTGCAGGAGCTTCAAGCCTCTTACAGTGAGGAAGGTTCTGCAAATAATTCAGCTTTTTTTTCAGATCATGCTCTGAAGGCCTCATCAGTCTTCCCCAACACCACTTCATCTCAAGTATATTTACTTGTTTCCAGTTAACTTCACCCAGATAACAGGAAAACTCCCTGGGGAGTTGCTATAGAAACACCCGATGGAGACAAGGAGAGATTGGGGCAGCAGAGCCCACAGATACTCTTAAGATTAAGGGAGATTTTAACTCCCACTCTGTAAATATCATTTCCCTGGAAAAGTTGCAAAAATAGGAGTTAAAATAGAAAATTTCCTGCATGGTTAGTGATGGGGTGACTGCTGATCACTTCCCCAGGGAGACTCACCACCATGAAGTAGTGGAAAAGCCTTTCCAGGGATCCTCTCTGGAGGTTTCCAACCTCAGTGAGACTCTGTTTGCTCTCAAAAGGACATGTGAATCCCATCTGCAAAAAGGTGGCTAAATTGTCCCCATATCTTTTCCAGTGCCTGCTGACATTGATAACCCTTTAAGCAAAGCAGTGTCCTTCTGCATAATGGTCTGAGAAGGATTAAATGCAAGAAAGAAATATAACAAGAAGTCAAGGAGCCACCTACCATTAGCAGCTATTTGAGTGTCAGGCAGTTTTGTTTCAGGCGATTTACCAGTGCTTTTGTCCAAGCCATTCATTCCACAAAACACTATTATGAAAATAGATGTCATTAGAAGCACTTTTTAATACATAAAATAGCCTTTCTTTTTGCAATTCAACTGTGTATTCAATTCAATTTTTCTATTAAATTCTCCTACACTTCCAAGAGTTCAGAAAGCCCCACCAATAAGACACAGGTGTTCTGATCTTCTGCATAAGCCAGATTTTTGGAACAGTTAGTGTCCTTTCCCTTGTTTGATGCTCACACACATAAATAACGAGGGTCATTAGAAATGAATTATGCCTGACTATAAAATACAAGGGGATTCATCAACTATATTGATTTTTCTCATCTATGTGTATATGTGTAGCTCCTTTGGCAATTAGTCATTAACTAAACCACTGCCTCATTCCTGTGAACCAAATTTTAGGTGCAGTTTCCTTCATTGTAACTGTGAGCTTTTCTTTGCACTGTTTTTCTTCATGTGGGTTATCAGCCTGGACTTGCAGGGGTATTTCTCTAACAGCCAGCAGGGTGGTTAACTAACACGAGCTCCAAAAGCCAAAGGTAGAGCTGCTGGGGGAGCCTAGACAAAACAAGATCTTCATCAGGAATGGATATATGCCTGCCCAGGAACTCACAGACAGACAGCCAAAAACATATGCAAAATTACAAAACTCCTAAGGCAAGGAAAAACTAGTTGATGCACATCAAACACCTAAAAAAAATTTGGAAGGTAAAAAACCCAGAAACGAAAAACCTCAGTAATTTTATATAAAACACACAGACTTCAGCCAAATACCCACCTTTCATACTAATTATCATCCAGGAGATTGGCTGGGCTGACTGGAATCTGTTGCGGGATTGTGAACACGTTTACCTTAATTGCATTCATGTGGTTGTGGGGTTATTTGATTTGATCTTGAGATATCTGACACCTGATTTTTATGTGCATTTCTAACAGGTTTGAAGGATGCCCAGAGCAGGGAATGGACTGTGCCTATGTGCAGAGTTGGGGAAAATGTTCTTGAGGCCAAGACCAAGTCAGGTGTTAAATCTCTTTTCATAAAGAAACAGGCAAATTCTGTATCTAATAATTTACCCATGTAAACTTGTAGTCAAAGGAGATGATATCAATTTCTGTGGTTTTGACCAACACAGAGATGCTCCCTAAAAGGAAGAATAATATGATTAAAATGAATGTAAAACCTCATAAGAAACAACTTTTAGGCTTCATTTTTTTCAATACTGGGACTTCTAGGACTATTTAGAATACAATCATTTTAAAGCATATTGCTTTCCACTGTAACTACACACAAAGAAAAGAATGCTGGTAAAACCTAGCATTTTCCTGAACAGCAAAAATGTATTTGATCACCAACCAGCTCCATCACGTGAGCAAACCCTCAGCTGAATCACTCAGCTGCTCCAGGTTCATTACTCGGTATGTTAATGCCCTATGCAATAAACACAACAACTGAAATATGGAATTACTCTAACCACAAATCATTACTAATTGATACAGCAAGATTCAAGGAAAAACTATCACTTGGAATAGCTTCCTGCAAAGTTATCCCTGGATATACTTTCAGGTCTGCATCCTCCCTGCCACAGAGGAGCAGGAGCTTAGTGAGGTCTCACAGGCTGCTCTTCCTATTTATCACATCTCATCCATCCTGAATTCCATCATTCCATGCTATCCCCAGTCAATTCAATTTCTTTGAACTTAACTGAAATTTTTTTCTTGATTCTATTTCCCCATGGCTTATTTGTCCTTAAATTCCAGGCTGATCCATGATGATTGTTTAAAACAGGATGCAGCCAAACTCTTCAGCTCTACATTGACTGAACACCACATATTATTATGGAAAATATAACTTATGCTTAAGTTATTCTAATTAACTCCTTTACAGGTTTACATCTTGCTCTTAGCTTCGTTTTCTTACTACATGCAAAACAGCCTGAGGATTTAATAAGCTGTTTCCAGTTTCTAGTAAGCTGTTTTCAGTTCAGATTGTGCCCATCTCTTCTATGCACAGTCCCTGCCACACAGATTATTTGATCATTTTGAGGATGAGATGATTGCACCAGTGACCCATGGGGGCTTGTGGAACAACACATCACATTTGCAAACCCCTGTGTCTTCTATACAGTAGAAAGTCCCCAAAAATGCTCTTACGTATTTTGAAATGGCGCTTTGTGTCTCTCATCAGTTGTCATTTAATTTCCAACTGGATTTAAATTAACATGCTTTGTTAATCAAACATTTAATTCTGAAGAAGAAATCAGCTCTTTGCAAAACTGCAGCATGGCCTGTGTGAAACTTTCGTGGCTGTGCTCATGAAAGAGGAGCAGACCTTTTTACCATCCCAGATATATTCAGAGGATATTGAAGACAAAGCCCTAGAGAAGCATGTGTGAAAAGACAAAAAATTTCTTCCACATATTAGGTACAAAAATTCAGCTTACATAGTGCAGTGTTCCAGGCACCAATGAGGCTGACTTACCAGCAATCTTAATCTTGGGGTGAAGTGTCTTAAGAATATAAAAAGAGAAATTATCCATACACCTATGTGGGCAGGATATTGGAGCCTGGCCTGACAGGGCAGTGTATAATTCTCCCATTCTCACTGAAAGGTAAAAAGCCTCACATTACAGCTCATCCAGGAACTGCTGACAGAATTTCATGTCTCTTTCCTGCTCTACTTATTCTTCAGGTAGGAAAAAAAATGTGTGGAAGGGTTGAATGGAGACCTTTCCCAGTGATGCACAAGGGGTGGGTGACTATTCCAGCACAAAGGGTAGTGGCTCTGCAGGGGCACACTCCTGCCAGCATAGCCCAGGGAAAGCACACAGGACTCCTGGTCTGACCTCTCTGGACTACCCAGGTAGATCTCTAACCACCAGGGTCCATGGTTTTCTCTCTCCTTTTAAAAATATATTCCCTTATGGTAATATTTTAATTGCTTTTTTTCCTGTTGCCATTACCTGCTTGATGCGTCCCTCACATGAACACTGACTGCCATCCCCTCTGGATTTTAGATTTAAAAGGCACAAACAGAGCCTGCTAGCTCAGCACTGTTATTTCAACATAACATTTTCCTTAGGGAAACATCAGCACACAAGGTAAAAAATAATCCTTAGAAATGTGTGGCCTTTGATCAAGCTTTTTCCTTGTCAGACCATACCAAGAGCTCTGTAGCTGCACACCAGCATTCCCAGTCCAGGGTGTTCCAGTGCCTCCAAGCTCAGCACAAGGTTGTTCCCCCATGCCCAGGACAGGGATATCCCAAGAGCTGAGAAATCTTGTGGAAACTGCAGCTACATCTTAATTTACCAAAGCAGCTGGTGCTGGTCCTGTGCCATGGGATAACTGGTTTCCCTGAGGGTCTGCCAGGCCCAGGGTCTCCAGCTGCAGCCCAGGCCCCCGGAGCCATCGTGCTGACTGATGAAGTTGTCCCCAGCATGGCTCTCACTTAGTGAAGCGACAACTATCACATACATCTCTCTTCTCCCTGCCAGGACCGCTTATTGCTGGTTTTAGAAACACAGAGAGTGAAAATCCATCGTTAATGCAGTTCCCCAGAAGAGCAGAGACCCCCACACCTTCCAAATCAGAATAATATCAAATAATAACATGTTTGAGATTTGCATGCACCTGGATTTATGGATGACCATCAATCCTAAATACAGGCATGGGACGTTGCATTTGAATGATTTCAGCTTTACTCTGATTAAGTGTTTAGGAGAGTCACCAGAATCCCAAGACCTTTATCCTCATAAACCTTCTGGATTTAATAGTGACAATGTCTAGCAGGTGAATTAAGCAAGTCAATTTTATAGCAAAGGCAAGTCAAAGCTGCTATAATTAATTCAAATTAGCACACCCACGAGCTCCTGAAGCCTATCATTGGTAAGGTGTCGCTTCAGGGACAACTGCAGAAACATCCAAATACAAGTCATCATCAAGATCTTTAAGACTGAATATTTCCCAGGAAACCAAAAGTAACCTGCCTAAAAGCAGGCTGGATTATAGAAACCCAGATGTTCTCTTCCTGCAGAACTTTATTATTAACGTGGTCAACAAAGCAAAACAGTTTCCTGTAAATACGATTCTTTAATATTAATCTGTTCAATATTAAGGCTCTATGGAGAATTACTGGAGTGTTTCCCGTGGCACATATGGTCTGTGATAGGAAACGATACCCCTGAAACTCTGACTAGCCCAATGCCATTCAGGAAATGAGAAAGGAATGTGGTTTGCAGTTGCAACCTTCACTATTTTTTTCTGTTCCTCTAGGAAAGCACAGTGTCCAGCATGGATATTTAACATGAGAGAAAATACCAGAGCAGCAGCTCTAAACTGAAAAAACCTTATCCTTAGACAAGAAAAATATTATTTAGATGCAGAAAAGTACAATTTTGACATTACAATGAAACATGGCCCAACTGTTTCTGGAGAATACTGCTGGAAATGGAGGCCAGGGAGGGATTTTGGAAAATTAGGCTGTGGAGTACAATCAAACTTTTCTGAGCCATCAAGTGCTAAATAGTTAATTGTACAGGAAGGAAGAATAGCCAGAGAAATGCTCCTATGTGCAGAAGAGGATATTGCTGGATGAATACTGTGCACACCACCCTGATGCACTCACAGACTGACCTGGGGGAGACCTCGTCTTCAGACCAGCATGGATGCTTGACTTGCTGCTGCAAGAACACTGGTTTGGGTTTGATGTTCATGTGAGAATTATACTTCTAATACAACAAAAATGTCCACATTTGCCACTATCCAAAAAAAGATTTGGCTTCATTTGGTGACGATGTCCTGCCAAAAGCCCAGAGGGGCAGTAGACAGAAGTGAAATTGGATGGTGAGTGTCCAGAGAAACCAATGACTGGTTAGAATCAGGGAACTTTGCCAGTAGAAAAAGCCCAACAGCCACACAGAGGTGTTACCAGCCTTTACTCTCCTGGAAGAAATTGGCTATTTGAGCAGCAATTCACAGGAGAAAAAACATGCTGGTGTGTTAAGGCTGCAGACCCAGCTCTGCTCTGTGCCAGCCTGCGTCAGCCACTGGTTCTCCTCCACATCCCCACCCCTGGGGCAGAAACCAGTGGATCAGCAAAAGCAGGACGATGCTCCCACTCAGGTTAAGCCTCTGTGCTGACACTCCAGCCAGCCACGGAGGAGGGCAGGTTTCCTTGGCCTGGGTGAACCGAGGCTGCTTTGGAGATGCTTTGCATGAGATGAACTCCACGAGCACCAAACCACCCACTGGCACAGCAGGACTGGGCAGGCAGATGTGTGACAGGGCAGGGGAGCCGAGCAGAAAGGGACATGTTTTCTACAGACTCTCTTCAGACCTAAATGGCACTTCTGTAAGTGATGCTAAACGACACCAGCCTCCCTCCACCCCGTGCTCCCCGTTGCCTACTTACATTAGCATTTGCCAGCTGTCAAGCTCTTGCTCAGTTCCAGTGAAATCTCCTGGATCTTCTCCTCTTTCGGTGATTATGTTGAACTGCTGGGATCAGATCCTGGTGACACTGGAATTGCTGAATAATCCTCTGCTCTTTTTTATATCTTTCTCCTCTCTTCTCCTTATTAATGTGAGCCAGTACAGAGCCCAGCACAGACACAATGCTCTCCAGCAGGACACAGGAATGACTGCCAGCCTCCTCAGAATTGTCTCCTAACTGAGAGCTGAGGTTCTCTATAGCAGAAGCAGCTCTTAGACACACCGAGAGCTCACATCACTTACCCAAGAGATCCGACAGACATCAAATCTTAGAGAGTTGTCTAAAGCTGTCTCCTTCTGCTTTATGAGAATGGTCAGGCTGGCTCTGATCACCAGTCCCTCTAGCCCAGTGCCCTAAGACCAAATAGTTGTGCATGTCTGCAGAAAAGCTTAGGAGCAGGACCAACATGCAGTAATTGGATGTGCTTTGATGGGCCCCAGTAATCTGGGCTTAGAGACTTTCTGCAGTCTCCTGGTGTGCAACAGCCCTTGCTGCATCTCTCTGCCATGAATTCAGCTAATTGTTTCTTGCACCATTTAAGCACCATTTGGCCACCTCAGCCTCCCAGAGTAATGAGTGCCACAGTGGAACAACATGATGGGAGAAGGAATAGCTCACTGGTTTGTGCTGGTGAGGCCCCCAGCTGCAGCTGAGCTCATTCTCTTCTGCATAACCCCCGTGCATTCAGCCAAAGCACCCCTTGCCTTACTGGTCTTCAAGCTCCAAAGGAAGCCCAGCCTTGAGGCCTCTCATGTATCTACCAGGCCCAGCACAACTTTAGGGCATAAAGATTTGTTAGGTGGAAGAATGAGACCAGAACCCCAGCTTGACTCATATTAATATTAATGACTAAAAATTGGGCTTTCTACTTTCTCCTGGACCCCACAGCTGCCTCATGTGGACAAACATCTGGCTTACCTGAACATCTCTGAGGTACTTTGGGCTTTCAGGTTAAAAAGTTTTAGCAAAAAAAAGCAGTCATGTAGATGTGAGGTGTATGTAGGCTTGTAGACATCCCTCCATTCCACTCTCAGGTTCTTAAAAATCATTTTCTCCTAAAGCCCAATTTAGAAACTGCAGGAGAGACTTGATGTTTTTATGCAAATTCTCAAATTTACAGAAGTGCTGAGCTGAACTGCGATTTGAAGGGAAGGCTTCTTTGCTATTCCTCCTGCCATTTAAACACCAAGCAGGGATACACTGGCAGAGGTGGCCAGAAATAGATCCAAAACTTCAAAAGTGTCAAAATTGAATTTTGAAGAATAGGGGATTGAGAGAGAGTCAGCCGGTGCAGCCTGGGTCTCAGAAATCTGAGCACTCACACAGAGCTTCAGAAAATCAGGTTTAGATAACAAACATGGCTGATGAATGCCTTAACCTTTGCTGGAGCTCAAATTCCCTGCCAAAAGTTTTGGGCCAGATAAACTAATATTTTCTGATGAGAAATTGTTTTGCTGAAAGTTTCTGGCTATCCTTCCATATCACACAGCATCCAGATGTGTGATCACAGCCTTTGCCAGATAAAACATTCCTGCTCTGTGACACTCAGCCCAGGCCAAGCTGCAAAAGTTAATTTACTGTAAGTTACTGATAGTGTCACTGATGGTTTATCATTCCCAGGTTGGTATGTCTTTACACTGATTTAAACTGGCAACAGCTTGGATCTCATTTTTAATTGCACCTTGAGTTTGGCTGCCTGGTTATTTTATAGGGAAAACTATTGTTGTGCAAATCAGGTCATGAACCACTACTCAGCCAGGTCATTTAGAGGAGCATCTAAAATGTCATGTGTGTTACTGTCACAAGCATCAGTCCTAATAATTGTGTACTCCCTTAAACAGATTTTTTAGCAAGTTGTGTTTAAAGACCAGATTGGAGTTCTGATATGCCCTGACAGCAAGGTATTTAACAGAGCTGTGCTGGCTCTAGTGTCCCTCTTTTGCATCCTTTCAGGAGCAGAAATAGATTCATCACCATCGTGACATTAGAAAACGTAGAGATTGCAGAGACTACATGAAATAAATTGGGAATGGCAGGATAAGTGCTTGAATTGACAATACAGGAACCACTGGGCCTGTCACACCGTTGCTGGAGAACCCACAAAGCACCTCGTTAGCTGTGAGAGCTGGAATGAGGGCTGCAGCCTCACCTCCACATAGCCCAGCTCAGGCAAAATTAAGAAATTTTAGCCATGCCTTGATGGGTGATCTTACAGCCCCGCTGCCACTCAGCCTGCAGTGTATTTCACCTGCCATTTAAATGTGTGTTTTCTCTGTAAAAGGCTCAAGTGCTGCAGCTTCAACGTGTCAGAGTGCCTTCTTGAACAGAATCACCTCCCAGCAAAAAAGCACTTGACCTGACCTTGGTCTTGATGCAAAAATGGTGGGGGAAAAAAGCATACAAGAGAAATGTTACATGTTAGTGAAAATAAAATGTGTAAAAATAATTACTTAATTTAAACAAGAAACTGAACAAATAGGCAAACTATTAATGTGTTTCTAATCTAGAGGTCAGGAAGGGAGTGACATTTCCAGACATTTTGTCTGGGCTGGGGTACAGGGTGAACCAGAAGGAAGCACGACCTTGGCATTCAGCAGACACAGGCTGCAGATCCAGAGCACAGTCTCCTCCAGTGGCAGCTCTAACCTGCCAACCCACCTTGTCTGCTGTGAGAGGAGCAGGCTCTGAAGCTCACCTGGGAGCACCACTCTGAAATTCTGTGGAGGATGATGCCCCATGACTGCAGAGGCACAGACCCTCTGGACAAACCATTGCCTGCAAAAAGACCAGGATGACAGCCAAGCATTACGTGTGCAGTCTGGCAATAAGAAGGTGGGAAGCGACCAGCAGAATTTCCAAGTAAATCACGGCAAACCAATTTGTCAAGATAATTAGCACAGAGGCAAAAGGGAGTGGTAGATGTGATACATCTTGGCTCAGGAAGGCTTGTGACACCATCCCATTTAACTTTCACGTGAGCAAAATGAGGAAATGGGAGCTAAGTGAAAATTTACCACAAAACTACACTCTCAAAATTCTTATCTGCAGCTCAGTGTCAATCACAGCGCTGTCCTGTAGCCCATGATTTGCTGTCAAAACTGCAAATGCATGGCTGAAAGGGGCACCTCACTCAGGGTAACAGCATGACAGCTCAAGATGACCTCCCCAGATAGAAAAACTCACCCAACATCCTCATGGTGAAGGTCAATAAAACCACCTGTGGAACATCACAACCCGACAAGTGGGTTGAGGCTCCTTAAAGTCATCCCTTTTCTCCTTGGAAGATGAGGCAGTCCCTTTCCTTGTGAAACCTTCTGCTGAGCCTGTCTTGAGAGATTTTCCCTGCAAGTAAAACTAAGAGAGCTTTTCCAGTGACAGCTGAGTTTCATCTGTGCCTCATTTCTGGATGGATGGTGCTGGGCCTCACTCCTGGCCCTGTGCTGCTGGTTCCTGAGGGACCTGGGTGCTTACCCACATCCCCAAACTTGGGCCACAAACCTTTTGCAAGTGAGACCGAGTCTACTAAAAATCAAAGTTCTTTCCCAAATTTTAACCATACCCTTCAGTTCTTTCATCTTTGGTGAGTGTATTTTTTACCTTTTAGCATGGTATTGCCTTCAAAATGCCATAAACAACATTTCAATAGATTAATAATTTAAAGAAAAGCAAATTGGTGCTTTATGAGAGTACCCAGCTGCTCAGCCATCCAGCAGGGCCTGTAGACTGGGGATAGTGGGGGCCTGATTGCCCATTAAAGAGGCCCACATTCCACGAAGCCACGATCAAAACTCCACAGAGAATCAAGCATTGTGCCCACGTGTAATATGTCAGTTATTTGCCAGCAGGGGAAACCCTGTAAGAAGCGAATGAGTTTCACTCTGTTCAGTGACATTGCTAATGACTCATGCAGGGGTAAGAAACCTTTGAAATGAGAGGCTGAGTCGTACACTACATTATACATCCGAATTTCATGGTATATTAGTGACAGTGATTGGTAATACAATATGATGGGGAATTGCTAACATCAGAGAGAAGTTAATATGATGCACTGCAATTTCTAGGAGAGTCCCATACTTTTTCTAGTGCCACCCATAATCTGCTCATTATGGTTTGGCAAAGAGCAATCCCCCTCGTGGAGCGAGCAGCGCCCGCGCCCTGACAGCTGCTCATAAATGTGAATGGAAGGAACTCCACCCGAAATGTTCGTGTTTCCATGGATCGTTACCCACTCGTATCTCCCCCAAGAAGCAGGTGATTTTTTAACATCCTGCCACAGTTTGTTTCTGCTCATATTTTCTCTCTCCAGATAAATCTGATGCCAGCTTGTGTCTTAGAGCATTTCTTCCCCATCTTGTTCTATGATGCAGTCTACATGCACGTTAACTAAACGCCAATTGACGGAGCATAACTAAGAAGAATTCACATATTTACCCCCCACAAAAAGTATTTCTAAACCATTATAATTAGAGTCAAATGTATCACATAAGGCATTAAAATTATAAATGCGGCCACAGATTTATGTTTACTGGCAAATCCCATGGCCATGTGTCCCCTCAGTCACTCCTGTTGCAAACAGCATAAGCAAATGCTTAAACTATTTATGTGAACCTGGAATATTCTGTGGCTGTTTTACAAGGCCTGTAAATATCCATCTGACCTTCTCCAATTGAAGAAGATTTGGGTTTTCCTGCAGGAAGAGCCCATGAAGACAGAAGAGTCCCTTGAAGACCCAACCCCATACACCCATTGAGCAGACCATCACCTTTCCAAGAAGCTTGAAATGGGAGTCATTCCTGGGATAAGGAAGTTCACTGAAAACCACAGCCAAGCAGGAGCTGGATGGTAATGATGACGAGTAAATGGAAGAAAGGATCTCCCTCCAGCATTACATTCAAGCCCTGACCTTTTCCAATGAAATGACTAACTCAACCTTTACATAATAATGTGGGTGATATTTGGAGAGTATAACATATGTGTCATTTTAATTAATTGAACAGAAATAGATTCACAGAAGAAAAATGAATTAACCAATCAGCAATCACCTTTCTATCTATTTGATGTCAGAATAATTAGTTTATTCTCGTAATCTCTTGACCCCTCTAGAAATCATAACCTTGCCGACCTCCTTGAGTATGGGAGCTCATTTGAATAGCACCATAATTATGCTCTGGGTGCATTATCATCTAGTTTCAATTTTATTAAGGTAATCTTCCCCCTTATTATTATCTCTCTCTCTGAAAGGCTGACCCAAACCCTGGGAAAGAGTGCAGGACTCGGCTCAGTAGAACCAGTGTACTTTGGACATCAGAATCCTTCCTCCCAGAAGGTGGGCTGGTGTTGTTAGCTGGAGGATCAGAAATGATTTTACCACCGTTGTCTGTGGACAACAGTATCCCAACACACTTCCTGATGTTGGCAACTGCAGACTGTTACCAACTAGCAAATGCTTAAACAAAATCACAGTTTGTTCCAGAATGATAAAATGACCCTACTAAGTGAATTACACTGTGAAAAATAAATGTAAAACACAGTGTAGATGCACAAATGATTATTTCATTATCTGGCCAATGTAAGAACGACAGATACAAATTGTTCCAATCATATAGTGATGAAAGAGTAATGAACAGTGGGTTCTTGAATGAGCACAGGAACAAAATAATGAATTGCAGTTTAAATGAAATCAGGAGTCAATGGACTGGATCACAGACTGTCCTTCAGACATAGGAATTCTGCATTAGTTAAACAGTGTCATTTGGAAAAACGTCCTTTAAGAGAAGGAGTCTAAATGGCTCCAAGAGAGCCAAACATGATGAGCCTGGACACTGGCTGGCTTTTAGCAAACTGGAGCATCCCCATTCCTGACACTTTGATAATTATCTATCACAAATTAGCAGCTTCCACTCTGCAAAGTTATCAAACCATTGTAACTTTTCCCTGTTTTAACCTTGCTCTTCCTCTACTACTAAGTTACTTTGATGCAACATCTGATGAGATCTCCAAGCAGATTCTGGGCACAGAATGAAGACCAAGACAAAACCTGCTGGGAAAGGAATTGTCAGTTATGTAGAAAAAACACATGTGGCAAAAGCTCTACTGACTTTTTTGTTGGAAAACTCTGCAATGGATGGACTTATATTCTTTTCTTTTGTTTCATACCAATAAGCCAAGGATTTCTATTGTTATTGCCAAAGAAACATGTCACATTTCATATATCCTAGCTATCCATCATACTGCACAGCTTTTTGTTAGCTCTGTACTGAAGCTATGTTTCAGTCAAGAGTGCAGGACATCTGACCATTTTATCTCTCTGTACAGAATTTCTTTATACCCTACGAAGACATCTTGGAAATGAGCAGAAACTAGCTGGTGTCACAGGCAGGCCTCAAAGAGTCTCATAAACCAGCTCCCCCTCCTGCTGCTCTGCCACTGCTGTGGCCAGGGCAGCAGCTGCCCTCCTGCCCCTCACACAATACCAGGTACAAAAGAGAGACAGCCCCTGGAGCCTTGGATGCCTCAGCAAAGGACGTGCTGCTCTGGGGTGAGCATCCCCAAGGGAAAGGTCATCTTTCATCCCTTGGTGCTCAGTAGCCTTGAGACATTTGAAAACTGGAATGTCCCAAATCCAGCAAGCAAGAGCACTTTCAAAAGCCACAGAGAGACAGCAACAAAGGGAAAAGCAGGCAAAGCCAGGTTTTGCTTGCTTTGTGGACAGAAAAAAATATTTATTGGAGAGAAAAAAGCTACAGGAGAGAGGTGGCATCTCTGCTGTGTAAGTGACTGAAAGACCACCTGCTTCTGCCCTAATTCAATGACATCTTCTGCAAAAGGTCTCTGCCCTGCAAGGTCAGGGTAAATGTCACGTGCCTGCCACGTACACATGAGCCAACATCCATCAAACCCTGCCTGGGCAGTGGGCAGTGTGTGTGGGCAGCCTGTCCAGGCAGAATCACACCACAGCTGGACACATCACTTACAGCCCCTCGCTCCCCCTCTAGTCAGATTTATGTTTCAACAGATCCGGGTGCTAAGCACATCAGACCCTCAGCAAACATCCCCAGAACTCCATCAGGGTGCCCAGGAGGGCTGAGATAGGCCAAGACAGCCAGCACATCTCACCACAGGCACCTACAGAGCCATGAGGCACATTTAATGTACAGAGAGCAGGGGTAAACACCTTCCTTCCTTGGGATTTGTCCTGGATATTCAAAACTGTGCCTTGTTGACTCAGAGAGCCAGAACTCTCCTCATCTGACAGCTGAATTTTACAAAACATGATGAGGTTTGTAAACTCCAGAGTATTTTGGCTGCCTCTGCAAGCCTGATACACAGATAAAACTGTGCAGCAGTTTCATGCAGTGGGAGGGAGCACTGAGAATGGGCTCTCCTCTTCCACTGTGTTGTGTCTGAAGAGGTGCTTTAAGGCACAGGCATCTCCACCTGCCCCAGTGCCAGGAACTTTTCCACTTACAGCTCTGTCCTCGACAAAAGCTCCAAAACAAGAAGACCGCATGCCACTGGAGTTTGATTAACAACTTTCATTTGGCAGAAAACCACACCACTGGACCCAAAATTGAGCTGATCCAATGCATTAAGTTATCACAGGCTTGCTGCCAGATCTTTTAGATGATTTTGGGTCTCAGATCATCTATAGCATAACATGACATGATCTTTCGTGGCCTCCTCCAACCAACCTGGTGTCAGAAGTTCATTCAGCCAAGTAAGATGGCACTCCAAACACCTGGTTCTAAAGAGGCACCCAGCCATCAGCTTGGATCTGAAACCAAACTGAAAATATTCCCTGGACCAAGCAGCAGAGAGCCCTACTCCTGTCCAAAAGTCCAATTGCTGCCTGCAAAAATCCACAGCACCCTGCCCAGATCTTTGGAGAGGTGTCCCTTGCCTGCGGCAGGGAGGTTGGAAGCAGGTGATCTTTAAGGTCCTTTCCAGCCCAAACCCATTCCATGACTCTAGAATTCTATGACCTCTACCTGGGACTAAGCAGCATTGCTGCTGGGGCACTTGGGATGCTTCAAGTAACACCTGCATACCCCAGTGCAGAGCCCACCTCTTGTGCTGCTCAGACCCAGGAGTAGAAGAACCCTGATAAAAACTGTAAGTCTCCCAGCCAGACACTCCATCTGTCCCACCAGCCCCCTGACTGGCCAAATTCTCCTGTGTGTGGTGCTTGCCAGCTCGAGAAACATCTCAACAGGCTTGCCAAAGGTCTGGTTGCACCTCCTCACCCACCCCCATCATTACAGATTTTGGAAATAACCACAAATGCCTCCTTGTCTTGCTAACAGTGAATGCTGTACCGGGGGGCTGCCAGGAGCAGCAAGGTTACAATGCAAGTGGCAAAGCTGCACAGAAGGGAGGGGGTGAGCACCAGGAGCCAGCCTCTTCACCAGAACAATCCACTGCAAGAGAACACCTGGAAAAGAGTTCACTATACATTATCCAGAAGAAAAACCTCCGGTGCAGAGGGTGGAGAGCACAGCATTGCTCCTGCCAGGAGATGCAGGGAATGCTGGCCATGGGGAGGTCTGCAGGCTGAGCCACACAGGTGTGCCTGGGCACTGCAGGGCTCTCTGGGGGTGCAGGTCTGCTGAGCTGTCTTTGCTCAGCGTGCATCACTGCACAAGTAATGGATGCGCCTATTAAAACCCAGCCAGAACATTTGTCTCTGTAGCTGGCAGAGAAGATCCACACCTCAGTGATATGCTGCATTTCTCTGTTTGTTCTGAACGCTCCACAGGCTCGGTTCAGTGTTTTTAGACTCCGGGGCAGATGCATTGGATTGGTTTCTAACATAACTCTCATAATCACCAGCACTTTGGAATGGTCTCTACCTGAACACAAGGCACAGAGTTCGTTGCGTTACACCACAGCTCCCACGTATTTTTTGTGGTTGCAGAGCACAGTGCCTCATCCTGGCTCAATATTTGAGCTCCAATTACCCAGTTGTGCCTCAGAGGACAAGCACATGGTCAGAAAGTGAGCACAGCTTCACTAAAGCCATCCCTGTTTACATTGCAATGACTTGGTTTTCAGTGTTACATTTGATTTATTATCTCGTTCAAACTTGGCCTCTTAAAAAAAAAAAAATTGCATGAGATTCCAAAAATTCATTAGAAAAAGAATAATCATAAATGTGTACTGCTCACAGTGCTCCATGAGGGGTCCAGTATGGGCCCCTCATCATCTAAAGGGCTGTTAATGCAGAACTTAGAGATGATCACAGTGGTCTGTCAGTGCTTGGCATTTCCTGACTCCTACACCTTTGTTTTTCCTTTCTCATCATTACATTAACACTTTTGTGTTATGGAATATTTATGAGGCACACCACATGCTTAATGGATTTCCTCATTTATTTGCAGCTAGCCTGCATTAATACAAGACTCACAATATTCAATCTGAAATCCATCAAGGATTCCCAGGCTTAATATCGCCACCACTTTTAATGAGAAAGGAAATCTGTAAATCCAACTTGCAAAGGCAAAAATAAAGCTGTGTGGGAGCAGCACAAGCAGTGCAACTGCATCCTTCACTTTAAAAGCATCCAGAAGTAAACTTCTGTTAATTGAACTGGTTCTAAAGCCATGAATTACAAAGTAACTCCCTGCACTAAATCTTATCCATAGTTCCCCAAAATGGCACATATCATAGTGCATTCCTCTCCCTACTGCCCATCCTGCACCATGGGGATACAGGAGCAAGGTGAGAGGTCAGGTGGATTAGAGCTGGCCTTGGCACCCTGGTGGTACCCAAACCACTCATTTTTATGTACACTTGAGGGAGTGGGAGATCAGCTGAAGATCAGGCATCCATTATGGTATATATGTTTAGATGTCTCTTGCTGGACAGCAGCTGCCTGGCCTTGTGCTGTTGCACCATTAGATGCAGGTGAACATTCACCATTCCTCAACCTTGTCACATCTCAGGGCACCAACAAACTCTGAGCACGTGTGTGGCAAAAGGAGTCGTGTCTCTGGGGCAACACAGACCTTCCTCAGCAAGGGAATGCTCTGTCTGGTGTGATTGATCAGCTACTGCTGCCAGCTGACATGATCTCTGAGAGTTCTCTGATGTTTGTGTTTATAGAAGTCATTTTTCCCTATCAACATTGCCCCATTTTTATCTCCTACACACACGTGCACAAAAACTAACCCTGAGTATTAACAGAGGAGAAAAACCTTACTATTAATGAGACCACTGCAAGCCCAATTAAATCAATCCAACTGCATGAAGTAACAGCCCAACATCTAGTGCCATTTAGCTAGGAGACATGCACTGAAAATAAATATAACAGTGCAAAACCAAACTGATACTTCAACAATTAAAAAAAAATAAAATCAGTAGGTTGTTCTTTC
Source organism: Promerops cafer (assembly GCA_013398275.1). NCBI lineage: Eukaryota > Metazoa > Chordata > Aves > Passeriformes > Nectariniidae > Promerops > Promerops cafer. The sequence continues at coordinate 538,559 of VZSE01003592.1, read as the reverse complement.
CTGGAAGCTTTCAAGACCAGACTTTCTTGGATATACATTAATGCAAACCTAGCATGGTCAGCAGAACACCTCAAAATTTTCTACTGGAGAATCTGAGCCTGTGTATTTACCCTCTGTTCACAGTGAGTGCCCCTGAGCTGGTGTCTGGAAAGGGACTGCAGCACCAGCCCCTTGTGCACCCACTTCTGCAGCTGCTTACACAGAAGTCTCAGCACTGGTAACAGCAAATTTGAGCTCCTCATATTCCTTCCATTGTCAGGCTCTGTTTCAGAGAGCGACCTCAGGATATGCCTAACTTCCTGCTACAGCTCCTTGCCTTTGAAGATAATGGGGCAATCACACATCTAAAGTTAGACATCTCTTCCTCTCTTGGGAAAAACAGCCCTTAATACCTCTGAGTTTAAAGATGATCTGGCAATATTTCTGTTCACCATCACACAAAAGGCAGAAGTTGCAGATTTAAGAGTGGAAGGCAATTTCCCCTTCTGTGCTCAGCAGCAGAGAGTAGTGCCGTGGGCTTTCCAACAGCCAATCCATTTGGTACTTCACTGACAAGGTTAAAACAGTCAAAAATTTATTGTGTCACCCTTGGAATAGAGTTTTTTTCCTTCATATGTAACTAATTTCTACTGAGATATTGGTTAAGGAGAAAGCATTTGATAATCTGATTTTGCAACCAATGACAGAGTCACCAGGAAGGAAACAGAAGAAATTCAAACATGGGCAAAATTGTTATTTGCCAAGCATTTGTTTTCCAAGGAAATGAACACATTCAGCAAATAAAGGGGAACCTGACAGTGCAGGAGAAGAGCTTGAGGACAGCACATTGCTTGTGAGGTGTGCTCTTGAGAGAAATGGAGATTAAGGAGATGTCACAGGCTGGAGACAATCTACCCTGAGACAGCTCCACTCTAAATCCTGGGTGCACAACTGGTCAGAAATGGGGTGCCATCCCCTCCAAAAGCACATCCCAAACAACTCTAGCTCTGTGCTTACCTGGATGCCTTCAGGTTGTTTGGGCAGAGCCTGTTTCACTGAGGAGGATCAGAACCCAGCATCTCACTGAATCCAGATGGGAGCCTGAGATAAACTGCAGAGGAAGCCCCATGTCTGAATCAGAACATGAAAAGAAGTGAGCAGAAATAAATAGATTAGTCTGGTCTACAGTGTTTCTGTTCAAAAAGAGGAAAAGCTGCTGCAAACTTAGGCTGCAGGTGAGGGGAAAAGCCCTTAGGAAAGCAGAGGGGCTCAGGATCAACACCTGGAATGGGCCCTGCTGTTCCATAAAGAAAACATGCCAGGTTCTGAGGAAAAGCAGCTCCAGCAGGAGGTATTTTGGCAGGATGGGGTGTCCAGCAGCACACTGTGAGGAGTCCCCTGCCAGCAGCACGCTGCCCTCATCCAGTGCTTGGCTCTGGCCACGCTGCAGCAGCTGCACAGCGCAGATAATGCTCCCACAGATGCCTGCCCAGCACTCTGAACCCGAGGCTTAGGGCTGTACAAACCACCTCACACACACAGGGACCTCCACGGAGCCAGCCCCAGGGTGGCAGCACCATCCCCCTGAGGAGCAGGTACCTCCCACTGCACCTGGATGTGCTGCAGCCCATCCCAGTCCCCTGCCAAGGCTGTCCCACAGGCGCTGCTGCAGCTCCCGGGCAGGCTGGAAGCAGCACAAGTTTGTGCTGGAAACATTCAGCTTCTGGAGAAAGCAGCACTCCAAATCTCAGCTTCCTGATCCCCTCCGAGGAGCCCGGCTCACACGCCTGGGCACATCTTGCTCATTCAGCCAGGCTTTTGTCTTGTGTTACTTAATTTTTTCCAAAAACATCACTTTCAGAGCAAGGTTAATTTTTTTTCCCCTTCCCCTCCAAAGGGTAAATAATGGTGGCATTGGAAATGGGTGGGCTCAAAGGTGAAAGCACGGTCACTTGGTGTGACCTTTGGAAAAAAAATAGCAGCCTGGGTAGAATTTGAAAATCCTGGTCCCTTTGGGGCTGCTGGTAGTAATTAAGTCATACTGGGGCAATGCCCTGCCAGAATGTCACCCCGTGTAACTTACCCCAGGGAAACAAGGTGCAGTGGTGGTGAGAAGGGGAGGAAGGGGTGACAGAGGCCCCTGGATGGGTACTGACCCACAAAGAGTGCCTAAGATCCACCAACAAGCACAGAGCAGGGGGTTGCCTCCTGTTAAAAGTGTGTACCAGAATCTGCAGGTGGTAAGACATCCAAGGGAGCAAGCTGAGCCCTGTGCAGGGAACAAAAGAAGAAAAGCAAGCCTCAGAAAGGCTCTAGGCTGGCACAGGTCCCAGGGCAAAACGAGACAGGGTTGGTGCTACCACCCCCCAGGGGACTTCCAACACAAAGGTGCTCTGGGAAGGGGGGAAAGCACATCAGGTGAGGGAATGGTCAGGAAATCCTGTGCAAGGGGAGAGCCTGACCCACCCCACACGTATTTAGGTTCACTGCTCTGGCTCACCATGGGTCTATCAGCATTGCTGTATCCCAGACCTCGTCATCCTCACTGCTCTCAGCTGCAGTGCAGCATCTCCAGGGTCCTCGCACTGGGGAAGACTGGGAGCTGCCTCTCTGACTTCAAGATTGATGTTGCATGACTTAAGCACAAATTAAGTGTGGAGCAGAAAAACCATATGCACAGCCAGCATTTGCAGCCCTGGCTTTGGGCTGGCCTTGGTTGAGATTCAGCAGATCGACAGCATCAGATTTTGTTGGTGTCTGAGACTGAAGCCTCCTGGCATTTTTAGATGACTTTGTGATAGTTATCTTCCCTTTCTACTATTTGCTTTACGCTTGGAAAAAAAAGAAAGTTATCTCAGGAGTCCTTTGAACATTAAAATTTATGCCATGCATGCTACTTTCTTCAAATATTTTAAAATATTCGAAATGTAAGAACCTTGGCACAGTGCCCAGGATCCTGTCTTTTCGGATAAAAGTTTCAGATAACTGACACTTCCAATTACTGTTTCTCCCTGAAGAGGTCATCTCTGCTTCGGCTCCAGAGCAGAGCAGCAGAGGTACCAGAGGTTCCTGAATTTCACAAAAGGTTAAAAAATCTGCACGGGTGCTAATTAAAGCCAACGCACTCTGTGTCTGACCTAGTTCTGCCTTGCTTTCAGGAGGCTTTACCTGAGTATCTTTCAAACCACTTAAAAATTAAAATGGTTAATAATGCATCAGAGCCAAACGTTACCCAGGGGCTGGCTACGTGGGGAAGCTCCATTTTGCTTGTGGATGGCATCATTTGTAGTTACTGGGGGTAGGGAGCACCATCAGCCTGATTCCCTGCTTTTACCCCCACCCTGCACACCTTTATGCCACTTATTGATGTCCCAACCCTTTTTTGGATGATTTCTGTAAATGTTCAATACCAGGCTGGCCAAATCAGGAGGTAGAAGTGGGCTGAACTGCTCATCTGGTGCATCCACCTGCACAGTCAGGGTCTCCTGCACACTCAGCTTCCCTGAGTGTGTTCCTACAGTGCATCTACCACTGTCTCCTCCCAAGGTTTAATTTCCTAGGATAAACAGCAGGGCACTGCCGAGCTGAGGAACACCAGCTTAGAAATCTTCCTTTCCGCTTCTGCACCTCGCATTGACATTTATTCAGCCAAGTTTCATTTTACCATGTTTTTTACTCGGCTGCCACTTAGTGGCAATGCAAAGTCATAGCTCGGGCAAACCCGCAGCCTGCGAATCCATCTGCTGCTCCAGTGACTCTTCCCAGGGCTGTGGGAATCACTCGCTCAGTCATTTACTTTTCACCCAACACCCTTCCCACGGGTTATGAGTAATGTTACAAAACCCCATCTCACTGGAAAACGCGTTAAAAATACCACAGCCATTATGAAGGCAGCATCCACCCCGCAGTGCTTCAATTCATAAAAGAAGGTTGGTGGTGTCCAGCACGACCTGCAGGGGACTTGCAGAGGTCAGGGTGGAGGTGCTCACATGGCCTTGAGCCCCCGGTAAGGCAGGCACAGCATGGCAGGGGTCTGCTGCTGTGGCACCCCCCGAGGAGGGTCTGTCTGCTGCGGGGAAATAAACGGGAGTTTCTTGCTGGGAGACTAAACTCGTGCAAACCAAGGTGAGCTGTTTCATAAACCTCCAGTTTCTCATGGGGATTCCCAGCAAGAGGTGAAGACATGCCCAAGCTCCTCCTTGCCCTCCTCTGAAGGAAAACAGCTGCATTTTCAAGCTTCTGGTGAAATGTCAACATTCCCTATGGAAACAGTGAAAATAAATCATGGCATTGTGACTTTACAGGGGGCAATAACAGCAACAGGTAATTATCACCCCAGGGCAGAATCTTAAAAAGCCAAGTGAGATTTTCAAAAGAGGAAACTCACATGTTTTCTGCAGAGGCTCTGTGCTCAAAGTCTGGCATCCCTAAGACAGACCAACTTTCATTTCCATAAGTTTCATTTCTCTCTCCATAATTGCCCTGGAGATATCAAAAAGAACTACTTTTTTTTTTTGTATTCTCCATGGAGGTGAAAGAGAAGGAGCTGAAATTACAGCGTATTGGAGCCTTCACATTGCAAATGCTTGAAGTTTCTCTTTTTTTTCTTTTCTTTTATAACCTGCATTGATTACTGTCAAGACAAATTTCTTGCTGTGAAATAGAGGTAAGTCCTTGTAACCAGACCCTGAACTCAAAGTGACAGTCACGTTTTCTAATTAAAAAAAAAAAAAAAAAAGGAAAAAAGGCAAGTTAAAAAAAAAAAAAGGTAATATTCAAACCTCACCTAAGCCCTCAATTTCACCTCTCACTCTAATCACAATTGCTGCAGAGGTACATATTGCAAAGTCACCTGAAGGACTCTCCTGCACCTGGAAGCATGTCTTGTGCAGTAACCCAGCACACACTACAGCCCTGGCAGGATAGGGTGGCAATGGCTCCTGCCTTTCCCTCTCACATCCAGTGGGTACAGGACACCTCAGCTCCATTTCCCTGCAGTACTTGAACTCCTTTGGATCCCTTGTCACACCAGGACCAGGCTGCAGCTCTGCCCTGCATAGCTTAAAATGTCATCCTGGGGAGAGGAGGAGAAGCCCCCCTGCCCATGCACAGAGATGCTCTGGACCTTTAGGTCTTGCACCCTGCATGTGTGGGGGCCCCTCATCTCTCCCACAGCACCATGGCAGCACCCTGTAGCAAAGTCAGAAACAGGTTGGAAGAAGGTATTTTTTGTGCTGTGGATTTCTTTGTTATGAATTTTAATGGTACTTCAGATAAGTTCAGCTGTTGACAGCAGTTGGCATCGCATTTGAACAGCTCTACCTGCACTGGCATTACGAGGAAATGTTTGCTTTTCATACCTCTGCACTTTAAGCCGTGCTGCGGGAATCCAGCTTCTCAAGGCTGAGCCTGCCTAGGCATCTAGATCCCTTTTCATCCACTTTATCAATTGTCTCCTTGAGGAAACATTTTGCCAAAGTTGAGGATGATTAAAGGCTCGGAGTTTGTGCCCAGAGACAGCCAGGAGTGCCCTGCCATGGGACCATCCCGGGCAAACACAGTGGGACTCTGAGAGGGCTGCCCTCAGGCCTTGCCATTTCTGCCTGAGGGGAATTGGTGCAGGGAAGGTGCAGGGAGATCCTCATGGTCAACCCAAGCTGTCCTGTCATTGTCAGCTCCCTTTGCCCCTCCCCAGGAGGCAGCATTTTGCTCAGCACACCTCGAACAGCCCATTTCATCTGGCACTCACTGGTGGGCAGCTCCCAGCCATCCCACCCTCCAGCCCGCCTGCGGCCCAGGGAACTGGAGCACAAGCTGGCTCTGGAGTCCATTTCCTCTCTGCCTTGTGATACAGCACAGACCAACATCTAGCAGGGCAATCTGGAACAATCCACAAAACCCCCCTACCTCTTCACAGCTTCCATGACTTTGCTGGACTGATTTCCAACACATTTTACTCACTTTGAACCACAAGAAAGAATCAGATGGGGTGTCTTGCCTGGTGCAGCTGGACACAGCTTCACAGCCAGTTATACCTAAGAAGAAGCAGGGAAAATAACAGTTTTTCTAACAATTACATGTAGTTTGCTTGGCCTAGGAAGAGCCCTTTGACAGGCAGCTGCAGGAACAGGTAATATTTAGTTTGGTCCTTAGCAAGGAAGAGGGTAATAACATGGAATCGAGAAATTTAAACACAGAGTAAAACCAAATCACCTAAGTGGGGCAAAACACCAGAAAATTGTCTGATGGGGCTCACTACATTTAAGACAGAACTGGTTATTGGGAAGGGGGTGCTCTTGATCTAAAGATACTTTGCCTTTTTTTGGGAAGATATTTCAAAACACCCCCTGACCCTGGGGATTTTTTCTTTCCCCCTTCTGAGGGGCAGAATCACTGGGACACCCTGGGAATGCACGTGCAATGCCCATTTCATGCTCCCAATGCATGTTCAAAGTTCAAGGCACTTTGTAGGTGGGAGAGATTCCCCTGGCCAGCATCCCAGAGCAACAGGCTCGGCAGGACAGCACTTTTTCCTTTGAGATAATATATTAGGGAAAATGGGATAACTGCATTTTTGTCAAAAGAGCAGCGTTAAAATTCTGCCGTGCTAGCCTTGCCTTGCCCAGGGCAAGGAATTTTTTTGACAGGTGAATAAAATATCATTAGTTTCTCCACTGTCATCAATCATCAAAGTGAAGGCTGGGCGAGTAACCTCTCCAGACAGTCCTGGGGACTGCATTAGCCCCTGGTTTCTAAAGGAGCAGAGAGGGGCCAAGACAGGAGGCTCCCTTTATATCTAAATGCATGGGAGGCAGGCAGCTAAAACCTCTCCCCAACTTTGACGTTTTTCCCTAAGTGTTAGAAGCTGACAACAGCATAGAAATGGAGATTTCACGTTGTCACTCCAGCCTTGCCCAGCTATTTGTGGCCAGGTAGCCCAAGCTGGGCTAGATATTGTATCAAGGCATTGCTGAGAGCACAGCATAAGTTAAGGAGAGAGAATGACAAATCTGAAGCTTTTGTCTAAAGGTCACACACTTGAAGCTTCTTTCGCATTTGTGTGAGTTAATTTACTTCTTAAAAAAAGAAAAATCTTCACAACAAAGAAAAATGAACAGAAATCTGTCCCTGAGACTGCCATGGCCGTGAACTTCCAAAGCTATTGTGATTTCAATAGAAGAATAGGAGACACTGCCATCGAAAATGCCATTGATATTGTAACAGATCATTGCCTAAATAGACCATAACAGCCCCCATTTCAATGGTTACTGAGAAACGCATTAACCCCTTCCCGTCCGAGCGCCTGCACAATCTCTGCGTGACACATCAAAGGAGACACACCAGATAGTGTGAATTTCACACCCTTTTTCTGCCCCTGTCAGCTCCTCTGAGCTTCCCTGTCCCTTTCCTTTTCCACACCGTATCAGAGCGAGCCGCGAGGGCAAATCCTTTTAAGCACAGGCAGAAAACCTGGGGTTAGTGCATTGTCTCATCCCCCCAGCCCCACTCCTCAAACCACCCAGGAGAAGGCAAAGCCTTCCCCAAAGGTCTGGGGCTCAGGGGCAGTTGAAGTTCCAACAATTTACAAAAAAAGATAAAGACAGATATATATATATATAGATATATATATATATACACACACACACACAAATATATATATCTGTATATATATCTCTCTATATATATCTTTATATTTTAATTCCCAGTGGACTAAGCCCCAAACCCTTCCAACTGTGAGAGGGCTTTCAAGGAAAAATTAAAACTAAAACACAAACAAAACCAAAAACTCACCCCTCACCACCAAAAAACCCCCAACCAACCAACCAACCAACCAACCAACCAACCAACCAACAACAACAAAAACCCAATAGCACACTTTTTTAACTTCAGTTCTTCTCTTCCAGACCCAGGGAGGCTCTTGCAGTAGATGGTTATTAAGCTCCTGTTTGAGGTTGCTCATTTACCCTGTTCTTAAGCTCTTTGCCATGTCCTACCACTGAGACCTCCTGAAATATTAAGCTAAACATCTTTCAAAACACGTCGTGCCTCACTGTCAGCTTGACTTACAGATCCTGGGCAGACAAAGAATAAAAGCAGGTTTCTTTTTTGAATAAAATATTTCCATAATGCTCTGCATTAATTAAATTCAATCATTTAATTCTTTACTAATTGAATCTGGGGCCACATTTGCCATTGCTTAGCCCAGGTCATGCCAGGCTAACCAGTGCTGGCTTGCAGAGCATCCTCCTGCCTTTCCTGTGCCACGCTGGTCTGGGTTTGTGACATTCTCTCAGTACTTCTCAGGCACGTACATATAGGTGTTACATACATGTGCATGAATAAATACAAATAAAAAATGCAAAACTCCCTAAATTTCTTCTTATTCAATCATTCATCTTGAGCTTCTACAGATTTTTTCCTACCAAACACTACCCTGTTATACTCCAGCTGTTTATTGTTTCATTTACTTTAAAAGTTCTTTGCTACAGTCCTGCATTCTCTTCTACATAGGAACATAGTTCAGAAACACAGGTGCTCCAGATTTCCATGGGGCATGGATATCTGGCACCACATCAAGATCTGTTTCCCTGCTAGAAGCCCATGGCCACGGTTCCAAGTCTCTGCTCAGCAATTTGCCACCCAAAACCAGCATGGGGCCACTGCCTGCTCAGATACAGGGACCTTTCCTGGAGCTTCCAGCTGCCACCAGACAGCTTTGAACTGATAATTGCAAAAGGCAGCTACACTTTTTGGTGAGTTCTGCAGGCATTGGAGGTCCTGGGGAGGACACTGAAGGTCCATTAATCCTAATGGAAGGATCAAGGGTTCTTAAATCCTGCACATCTCCCTCAGGGTCTCCTGGGGAGCTCCTCAGCTCCTTCTGGCAGTCCAGGATGCAGAGCCTCTGGCAAGACCCTGAGCATGTTCCCCAAAGGGTCTGCAATGGGATCAAAGCTCTTTGCAGCCACAGGCAGCTGGACCAATGGCTTCTCAGGGAGGTGCCACGGGGTGATGAGGATGCTCTCAGTGCCTGATAAGGCAGATGCAGTGCAGGGGCAGGGAAGGGTGCTCTTGGTGCCTGGCATGGCTGAGTGCAGCCCCCCACTCTGCAGCCACTTCACTCCTAAGGTCTGAGCAATGTCAACAAGACACCAACTAGGACATTATTTTCTTCTTGCTTCTGGGGAGAGGTGGCTGTATTTTCATTTCAATGCCATTATTCATGAGCCTTAAGTACTTTTACTTTTTCATAAGATTCAAAGGCAAATAGCTATCTTGCAAACAAAAAGGCAACAGATTCAGAGAGTTGCCACAAAATGACTTCTATAACCCCCTGTCCTGTTTCATGGAGGCCTTGGGAGAACCCAGCACAATGAGAAGTAAAGCTGCACTTTGCAGGGCTTCAGTGGCAATTTCCTCCCCATATGTTTCTCAAGACACTCTGTTAATTTAGTTTGTCTATAATGAATTCTGTCATTATTCCAAACATCCATTCTCATGACCCAGTCTTATAGTATATCACCACCAAGTATCTTTTTTTGGCTATACAATCTCCCTGGGGAACTGAAAATTGTCTCCGTCTGCAGCACAGCTATGCTGGGGAGCAGCCTGGAAAACAGATCCGAGATTATTCCTTTCTGTGTCAGTCATTTAAGCCTCTTTGTGTTAAAGTTGACATTTGTCTCGATGCTGTCTCAATAGGCCCTGCTGGCTGGGTTTCATTCAGTGCTCTGAGCCGGGGGGAGAACTTGCCTCTTGTTTTACTTTCAGGCCATTATTGTGCCAAAGCGTGAAGGGAGGGAGCTGAATAACCACAAACAGGTGAGGCAGGGAGAGGCTTTCTGTCTCTGCTCTCAGCTTGCAAGAGCTGAGCTCTTTGGATGCCTTTCAAAGCCAGGAGAAGCCAAAAGCAATAATCCCCACCATGGGAGCAGGCAGGAAGGAAGGGTATCTGGTGTTGGCCAGAGATGTCCCAGCGCAGGGGAAGTGCATTCCCACGCGGTGACATCGCCGTGAGCCAGAGCAGCCTCTTCGGGGCCAGAAACGCACATTTTGAACAATCTCCAAGCTCCACACCCACCCTGCTGCTGCAGAGTGGGGCAGCAAGGAAGGCTTTTTAAACTCTGTGCATGGGAAACAGCTGCTAAGAGTAAGGGGTCTTTTCCTTAGCCACTGCTGCCTCTGCCTGCCCTGTCAGCAATCTGTAGGTGCCAGATGTAGGGATTTTGGCAAACCACAGCCATTTTATCTCCCCTCTACCCCCTACCCCTTGCTTTCATTTACAATGAAAGCCTTGCAAAAAGAGCTGTTATTTTTCCCTGACCTTCACACGGCTGCAGGCTGGCTGGCAGTAGGTGGGTGCCACTTGGTAGCACAGTGAGGATCCTCCATGCAGGGATTGGGTGTGGAGCTTTTGCCACTCGTGATCCTCCCTTCACCATGCAGTGCTTGCATATTCATCTTTTCAGTACCAAGCCAGGGAGAGGCATTTTCCTGAGGCATCCCAAAAGTGCCTTCTCCAAACCATAACCAGAGCCTCTCAGAAGTCCCAAGGAGCAGGCAAAGCATGTTCCTGGGGGCAAACAGGATCTACTGTTATTCTGCCTGCTATTCCATCCACCTTGGACTCCCAGTGACAGCGCCTGAAGGAAGGTTTGGCTCATTCAGTCTCCCTGTCCATGAAGGCTCCCCAAGACATGGCAAAGCACTCAGCACTTCTCCCCACTTTGGAGAAGAACAATCAGGCACCTGTAGGAGCACTCCAGCAATATCTGCATCCCTGCCCCCGACGGTTCCCTGGCTCCATCCCAGCCCACGCGCGCTCACTTCAGGCTCCACATCCTGGGGAAATGTAAGATGTTACGCCAGCAAGGCCCTGTAAAGAGAGAAAGGAAACAAGGGAGCGTTGTTTGGTAGCACCAGGCTTTAGCGCCCGCAATTGTGTGAGCTAATCAGAGCCATTACATGCGTGTCCTTGTGCGACTTCAGATGTCTCACCCCAAAAGCTCCAGTAACAAGGGATTAGGGGAGAGGCTGGGGAAGTCAAAAACTCTTCACTGGAAATTTGTTTCAAGATGTTTGCAGCCTGCTTCTGAAAAGAGCTTGCATTGTCTGTGCTTTACCTCGTGAGCCCAAGACTGTGGGTGCTCAGGATATGCTGCTGCCCTGCTCTCACCAAACAGCCCTGCAAAGATGAAAGCAACTGACAGAAATGTGGCACCCCAGGCTGAACCCATGCCAGATTGAGGACAAAGCATCTGTACACGTCATGTTCCCTCATGGTGAAAGTCCTGCTTTAATTCAGACACTTGCACAGGCATGCACGATCCCTCAGCAGCTTAACACCACTCAGAGCACCTTGTGTGATGGAAACAAGCCCATTCTCCTTGAAATATCCAGGGGCCATGGTCCTGATGAGGAACTTATCCCTGTCTAGGCTCAAAGGCATACACTCACCTATGCCCCCCAAAATCCAAGTATTGCATGAAGCAGAATGAATATCCAGAGTTTCAGTGAAAAGGTAAATAACATTTTCAAAAAAGGGAAGAAAATATCCACAAAAGCCACTCACATCATGGTGATCCAACTTCCCTGTAGGAACTGTATGGGCAGACAACCCAAGCAGCCCAGCACCTGTGCTGGCCCATGCTAGCCCAGAGCCTTCACTCAGAATCGCTCAAGTTGCGGATCCCAAGCCTTTGAGGATCCTCATTCAGCTCTTTCTCAGCACCTCTTGCCTTGTCCCTTACGAGGTCTCTGGGACAGAGCACTCACGGCCCCCCAAGCCCTGTCACTCCCTGCCTGGCTGCTCTGTGCACCCATCCCATGAGAGGGCACAGCAGCACCTCCAGCCAGGACCTCCTCGTCACAAATGTCTGTGGTAGAAACAGCAATTTCTCTTCTCAGGACCCACTTTGGAGCGATGCATGAAAGGAAAGGTTTCCCAGCCAACATGAGCTGGCAGAGCTGGTTTGTAATCAGGCAGGACAGATGGGAACACACAATGCCTTGAACCCAATCAAGAAAACATCCCAGGAATGCCTGTTAATGCGAACCTTTGGAGGGGTAAAACGGTCATTCAAATCAGAGCAGGATGATTGATTCCAACCTAAGAGAAAAGCACAAATCAAACTGATTCCTATCCACGGGGAAAAAAACGGTTTGATCTGAGGGAAGGCTTGACAGCAAATGAATTCAAATTTTTTTGGCTTCCAAGATAAAATAATATAAAGGAGATCTGAATGCACAGGCACTGAGGAAAGCTGTGTTAGCAAGTGCCATTTAGGCATTTTACAAAACTAACAGAGGGGTTACACTCAAAATACCACGGGCTTTGCTTTTCCTCCAGGAAGCATCCTTTACTTCCCAGCTTTCCCAGTCAACCACCTTTATCCCTCAGTGTGTCACTGTGGCAGTAAATAAGCATCATCTCTTTGGAAGAGCTTGGGCAGCAGCTCCAGTTTGGGCTCAAACCCTCCTCTTCTTAAAAGTTCCCTCCAATACAGAATTATAATCTCATGTGTCAGTATGAATTTTGGTTTATAAAACAGGCATGCAACACATCTAGAAGAAAAATTGCACCTGTCAAATGCCCTGCCCCATGAAATAAACCTGTGCAATTTCACTTTTCACCTAGTAAATACCCAAGCACTCTCCAGAGCAGTCTATTCCAGTATTCAAATCTGTTTCCATTAATATTAGAAGCTAGGAGGGTTTGGGAGAAAAGGAAGGAATTGATTAAAAGCAGATGGTATTCATTATCTTGCTAATCACAATCCTACAAGGATTTTTACAAAGAAAAAAGAGAAAGAAAAAACAACATCAAGAAAAGGTCATGCTAGTACTTTTCAAATAAAACTTTAGAAAAATAACACTTCCAAGGATTTACTCCCCTCTCATGAGAAAATCAGCTTGTTTCATATCACAGCTCAGCCACTCTGGGAAAATGTCTTTGTGATACAGTCATCATTCTCACATTTTGTGCTGGGACTGCAAACTTTTGCTGAATGTCTGAGAAAGAAACCTGTTGAAAGGACCATTACCACGTGCACCATCCCACAACCTCCGGTGGCACTGCTGCACTTCCCAGCCTGTTCTTTCTTTTCCCCAAAGGGAAGTCACAAATAAGCAAAGAAAGCAAACAAACAAAATAGAACTGAAATGAATAGGCAGTTTATTAGCCAGAACTATCATAGTGGGAAAACCCAAGGATAGATTCTGTTTGAGCTGACTGGCTGGAGTTCACTCAGAACAATTTTCTTAGGATTTTTGCTCTTGGTATCTGATCTTGCTCCAGTTAAAGTCAATGAAGATGCAGTTATGAGCAATCCACAGCATCACAAGAGCGTGAGATGATCAAAAGCCTTGGCTCTTTTTCACTTTATAAAGTCACAAAATTCAAATGGGTCATACTCAGCCTTGCTTTGGGACAGCTGGGCAGGATGCCAGTCAGGAGGAGGAGGTGGTATTTCCAATATCCAAAATCCCAGTGGTATTTCCAACTGCAGGAACATAACTGTTAGCTTGTTCACCACCACACTCTCCTCTGGCTTTTCAAAACCCACCAATCTGTCACAAAAACTACCCAGAAAGTGTCTTAAACTAGCCCTGGAATGCTCCTGCTCACCTCTGGGTATCCAGGGCAGGGGATACCGGTCTCCACAAGGTAGTGGCATCTTGGGGTGGGTTCAGTGAAGACAGGAAAAATCCAGTTATGATATGCTCAGCCTCCTGGAATGAGAGGCACTAGGAAACCACCAGCAGTTGTCACTGACAATAGACTTTATTCTTTTCCTATAATACTCTTTTTAAAATAGGAAGTGGTTTTACAACACGCAGCCAAAATATTCCACAAGTACACATGGTGCTACGTAAGCCAGAAAAGCTATGCACTGGTGAGATTTTGTGGTCTTCAGGCTGAGATTCCTAAACAGCTATTTATATGATAATTTATTTTTTAAACCACAATGACTCAAGGCTGCCCTGAATGGCAGCAGATTCATTGTTAACAGTCTTTCTGTGCCATCTCACAAGGTACTAAATAGCTCAGAGACAACTGAATCCCAAATATGCCTCAACACCACCCTGCTCCCTGTCTGGGAATGTACAGCACATCCATGATGATAGACTTGACCTAAGGTTTTCCTCCAGCTATCTCCAGCTTCTCCTGCTGTCATTTATTCACCCTCAAGTCAGTCCCTTTGCAAGGCAGGGGCCTTGCCTGCAACACACCCCATTTTCAAGACAAAGTGAAAATGTGTGAAATGGAAAAAGAGAAAGATGTAGGTCTGTTTTCAGGCACACGTACAAGAAAAACAAGGAGACCTGTGAACAGTTAAACTTAGGAAACCCAGTTTTCTGCAGCTTTCACCTGTGGGTTTTCTGAAGGCAACCATAGACTCGAGCTACAACCTTCTCCACCAAGGGTCCAGCTTGAGCCCTTCCCCACCATTCTGCTACTTATTTTTTAAAAATTTAGAAAAGCTTGGTCTCTTTGGGGTAACAACCCACATGTCAAACAGGGCTGGAATCAGGCAGCTGGGTCTAAAATTGTTCCCCTTTTTATCTAAGCACTGTTTTCTTATGGAAACAAATGAAAACTCCAAGTCCCTTCCTTAGACACATGAGGAAGCATCACACTGTATCTTCATGGAGTTCTGGCTGGTGTCTGGATCCTGTGTGCGTGCAGAGCTGCTGTACCTACCACAGGCAGAGTGTAGAAGTCTGTCCTTGCTGCAGTGAAGAGCACCAGGAGCTGGGCACCATGCAGGTGTTGGCTCCCACTGGGAGGCAGGAGACACCCACACCTTTCCAGACCTGTGAGTCACTGCTCACATCAAGGCTCAGTTGTATTTAATGTTAATAAAATGCAGCATTGCATTTAATGCCCATTTTTTCAGGCCTAAGCTCTGAGCACTCCCACTGGAAATAAACCCAGAGCACAGCTGAGGCAGCGTGAGAATCACTGAGAAGAAAATACACGACAACAACATCTCCTCAAGGAGCTTGGCAATACTCAGAGCTGTCTTTTCCAACATACCCGTGTTCCTAGAATCTGGTCCCCAGCCCAGAGGGTTAAACCCAACTGTGCCTGCACCAAGGCACTGCAGGTGAGAGCTCAGCATTCCCCCAAGCTTCCCTTTGCCCGTTACCTTGCCTGCAAGCCCAAGTCTCTGCGGTATTTGCGAGAGGGAAGCTGGAAAGCGTGTATTTCTGGTTAGCAGTTACTAAGTAAAAACATCTCAGATGAAAGAGAGAAGCACTGTACTAACGCTGCCATTCTGAAAGATAAACAGCAGCCTGGAGTCCCGGGGGCTCTGAGTTATCTGGTTAAATAAACGGCCCCACCCCACGTGCCGAGAACAAAGCGGGGTACGTGGTCCCGGGGCGCCGCGCGGTGACCGCCCGGCGCTGAGCTCAGCCTGACACCCCGCCAAGAGAGACCACCACACCCAGGAGAGGCAAAACCCTTCAGGAAACGTGACTCTCCTTCACTTCAATTTTTTGTTTTAATAATTTGATTTTGTTTCCATTTAGCTTCCCTGCCCTGCCAGCAACACTGCAGGGTCAATCTTCTGTTTGCCCAAAGCCACTGGCCAACAGCTCCTCCTCCTCTCTCACTCCTTCCTCCATATCTATAGATTTATTTAAAGAAAGGGGGGAAAGCTTACAGTGCAAGATATCTTTCATTTTAACTTCATAGTCAGCATCACATGCAGCTATTTTGGAAAAGCACAAGGAAATGCCCTGCTCCTCATACTGTTGCCACTGGACCCCACTTTCACCTCGCCCCAGCTGAACACCCTGAGCTGTCAGTCACACAATGTGTCATAATCCTTCAGTGGAGCCAAAAAGGGACCTGGGTAAGGCAAAACATCACGGGCATGGTCCCAGTCTGGCTGGGATTTCAGGCCAGGGACCAGTGCCCAAGCTCAGCAAGCTCCTTGATGGTCCCAGCTGCAAATCTTCCAATGCATTAGTCTTTCTCCCTCATCCAATACTTTTGACTGGATTTGGACTACAATATTTTGGGTTAGAACTAAATATGGCAAAATTTCAGCCCCAAGGGCCAGCTTCTCAAAGCAAAGCACACATGCCAGGTGGTCACAGAGGGAGAAGGGACATCTGTTCATTACCCACAGCGAGGACATCAAAATCTAGCCAAAGGGGGCTTCCTTGGCTGGAAAGACACCACCAGCCAAAAGAAGTACTCATCATATTCCTTGCAATACTTTTTAAAATTTTTCTTTTTTCTATTTTAAACATGGTGGTTTTGGGGCATGGGGAAGGTTTGCTGGTCAAGGTTCTTGGGAATCCACCCTCATTACTCCTGCACATGTGGCACAACAGAACCACGTTATCTGCACCCAGGAGAGCATCTCTGAGCCTGGAGTGCACAGAGCACAGGAGCAGCCATGGGAACTTCCAGCAGCTCCCTGGGCCTTGGGAGAGCTGCTTCACAGGAAAGGCTCCAGCTGAGCACACAAGATTTTCCTCAAGACAAAATGCCTTTCTTGTTTTTTTCCCCCTCCTCGCTGAGCTGATGGGAAACCGTTCGCCAAACTAGAAATATCCCCTATGGAAAAGTCTGCAAGAACTCAAAATGAGTGAAACAGCTGCATTCTTTAAAAGTCACTGGAGTGGAATTTGATGGAAGGTAAGGTCTACACCACAGTGTTTTCTAATGCCTTTAAGAATTCGGTGGCAGAGATCTAATTTTCTGTTAAGTTCCACAAGGAGGTTATGAACAAAATCCATTGAGATAAAACTCTGTTCAGTATCATATGCTTAAGTTTTTGGTTTTTTTTTTTTCTTTCTTCCTAGATAATCAAACCTTCACCTAGATTCTAAACTGCAGAGGTTTAGCTGTAATTCTAAGACAGAGCTCACACACTGAAAGACAGATCATGTCTTGAGGATATTCTGAAACATACTTTTAGGATTAAGTCTGTTATGAAAGCACTAACATCAACCCCCAAATTCAGATGGAGCTGGCTCTCACAACAGAGTTAATCACACTGATACATGTGAAAAAAACACAAAAAAGGAATACCTTCTCCTGGCATATGGCATCAGGAACCTCCGACTGCCAATTTGCAAGCTGGACTTGCAGGTTTGCTCATCACTGGGATAATTTCGGCATTATTACTTCATTTTTGGAGATTGCTTTTAGAAATGAACAGTTTGTGATCAGACCTCTTTTCTCTTTAATTTTAGTGTCAGAAGGGCACAGATCTGCTCTAGCTCCCCCACTCAGACACCCTGCCTGTAAGGGTGGGAGTGATGGAGGGGGATATTGTTTAGTAGCAAACGGACACTGCCCTTCAATACAAAATCATATCCAAAGCAAAGCAGTGAAGCTTTCTTTATCTGCTGAGAATGATGCAGTTTTATACCATTTCAGAACAGCAGAAATGTAACTGATCACTAAAAATCAGTATAAATAAGCCTGTGCTACTAGAACAGTGGTTCTGACTGGGAAAGACCTTACTGGGAATTGCCTGAGTTAAACAGGAAGCTTAGGGTCAGACATTTGGGAAGAGTTTCTAACCTGCTTTTCCAAATGAAGTCACGTGTGGTCCTGCCAGCTCCAAGGAGAGTCTTGTCAAGAGATCTTCTCAAGCCACTGATGATGAGTAACGTGTAATGAAAGTCCAACCTGGCAGAGTGAGGGCCAGCTGAACACTCAGGCAATTTCAGTTGTAAATATGAGTATCTCACTTGTTATTTACCTGGCAGATGAACACTACTTGTGTATCTGTAGTAATCAGAATGTTTGGAGACTGGCATTCCCAGTCATGCATGTGCATAACCAGCTTCTTTAATAAAGCTGAAGAATGACACGCTCTCCCACCCTCCCTCTCCAATCACTTATGCTTAGAGTAGTCTCTAGGATTGTGTCCATACACATTCTTCCTAATTCATCCCATTAAGAAGGACATTACAGATGCTGCTGGTTTATTTTCATTGTCTCAAAGATACAGGCTGCGCTGTTGGAGGCCTGGGTTTTGCACGGGGAACATAATTGGTTTGAGATCACATAAATCTAATGAGATTTCTTTCCTATGTGAGCAGTAAAAACACACATTTCCTGTCCCCCTCACAGTCGCTGGTACAGATGTTTGGTTCTCTCAGTATGTCCCATCACATAGGTCTGCAGGAATACCAAAAAGTGAGTTGCATTTCAGGTTAGTCAAAAAGGTTGAAAACAGTAAATTGATATACATCATGATGGAAGAATTTTCAGCTCCTAAAACAGAGTTTGCCTAAAAGAGAAACAAAACTTAAATTCAGCTCAGGTTTTATAATATGAATGACCAAGTTTTTGCTCAGCATCCCAAGCACGAGACCTGGCACACAAGGGTGGCTCACGTTGACAGGAGAGTGGCCATAATCCATCAGAAATGTCAACACATGGCACTGGTGGGGCCGTTGGTGCAGGGCAGTAAATCAGGGGGTTAATGGGAGTAGAGAGTCCTGCAGCAGCACTTCCAGCTCGCAGCTATCTCAGTTCTCTCTGTTTTATGTCTGTACCTCTGAGGGGGTAAAAGATAGAGAAGAGACTTGCCAAAGATCCTATAAAATATCTCATACAAAACGAGGCATGAAACCAAGAATTGCTGACTGACAGTCCTGTGATGGCCTGAACAACACACTCGGGCCAAGTTCTCCTTCTGGGCAGCTCAACTGAGCACAAATGATTCATTTTCTAAGAGCAGCTCTACTCCAAGCCTTGCATCTCCCAGGCAGGAAAGGCAGCCAGGTCCCTCTCCATGGAAACTTGAATGCCCAAAGTGGTGTGAGCAGCTCTCCCCACAAACTCTAGTTACATGCAGAAAGAAGTATTCTGAAAGGGAAGTGTTGCATCATGAAGTCCCCCACATCACCAGTTTTTTGAGGGTTCCAGTAGGAACCACAGTGCAATTTACCCTGAACATTTCTGCACTGATGACGTAGCCGAGCAGCATGGAAAGTCACACGGATACTTTGAGATGCTCACACAACACAAATAATACTTTTGCTGATCATTAGATCTGTTGGCAGCCACACACCAGTGCCCTGAAGGACACCCCAGGCAACCGAGGGGAACTCTAAATGAAAAACAAGCTGCCAACCCGCCTGAGGACACAAGATGGAGATGGCAGACGTTTCTAAGGGAGCGTGTTCCTCACTGGCTGCCATCTGGGAAAGCAGGAACTCTGTTTTACTTGAATGCTACTCAGGATTTAGCTTTCAAGAGAAACTGCAAGGCAGGATAGCAAACAATGACACATTTGTCCCAGTGAAGCCTCGGGGCTGACGCTGGCAGGGCAGGAGGTGCTCACAGTCTTGGAGAACAAGAGGGGCACCAAGCAACCCTGACTGCTTGTTCCCACAGTGTTCAGCATTCCAGAGCTGCACAGTGGGGTAGATGCCCTGGAGAACCTGCCCTGGGGTGTGTTTCCTGCTTTCAGGGATATGACTGTGCTGCAGATCCAACACAGGCACTCTTTCTTGATTTTATTGACTTGGTTTGCTCTCTGCAAATGGATGTAGGGCTATAAAAAACCAGCAACATACCTTTGGCCTTTAAAAAGCAGCTCAGAGTTCAAGGAGCAAGTGACAGTATAGGAAGGCTCTCTGGATTACAATTCCTCCATTTTTGGCATGCTTTCATGTTTTTCAGGCATTCAGTGCCAGCTGCTGTAGACAAGGAACCAGGTCACAGCCCCTCAGGTGTACCCTCTTCCCACAGCTTTCTGTTCAGCTTCAGTGTTACTATCCCAGCCCAGCATGCACAACCAGGGGAGAAACTGGGACAGGGAGGACAGGGGCGAGGCTCTCACGGGAGACAACAAAAGGGAATAAACAGCCTGAATGGGGAATCAAGAGGCGCTGCTGAACTCCTGATGTCTCTGGTATTCAGGTTTCTCCTTCGGATCCCACTGACCTGGCCTTTCTCACATTTGTCCACCTCATCTGTAGCGGTTGTTGGCAGCAGCAGCAAAGACCATTCCTTGCTGCGTGCTCAGCCCGTGCCCAAAAGCAGGGTCCCAGGCTGGGCCTTGGCTGCCCAGGAGGAGCACAACGTGGGCTTCAGCCACGCCTGCTGTGGCAGCAGCTCTGCGGTGCCCAGCTCAGCCCCCTGAGCTGCCCGTGCCAGACACGCAGCTCTGCCATGCTCTCCCTGCTACAGAGAACGTCCGAAGTAAAAAATCACTAATGACATCAACAGCACTGCTGATGCTCCCCGCCGGAGCCCACTGGGAGCCCACAGTCCCTGTAGCCAAGTTGGCAATGCCATCTAGTGCATGCAGGCAGAAATAGCACAGAGCCACAGGTGGGCAGGTGTGCACGGCCACAGATGTGCAGCCCAGATGTGCCCTCAGCCAGGGCGATGGCACCAGGGTACCCCAGCCCTGCACATTGCCTGCCCCAGATTTTTCCCACCCAGAAAGAGCTTGGCCTTATCCAGATATCCCACTTGCCTGGAGAGGGAGGGGAAATCCTCCCCTTTCCCCAAAGGATTCCAGCTGAATTTTTCCAGCTACATGAGCCTGTGGTCATTACTGCCAATACAGCTTCACATTTTGGCTCTCTGGCGTCACTCAAATGTAAAACATCTCCCACACAAACATTTTTTTTGAGCAAGGCAAACACTCTCTCAGTAACTAGAACCATTTCTCTTCAACATGAACAAAGGGTGAGGTTTCTTCAGACAAAGGAGCTGAAGGTTTCCTTTTAATGAAAGCATTCTCTGACGCAGACCAAAATCTGTGGCATTCTGGTTTTTTGGTTTTTTTTCCTGAGTGCCTACTTTCAAAAAAATATCTGGGCTGATCATAATTTTCTTCTTGTGCAACTTTTCTGTAATTTCACCAGTGATTTAAAACCTTTTTTAAAAAGGGAATCATTTGGCTTTTAAAAATATTTTTAACCAGAAAATGATACGTCTTTCACTAAAAATGTGTGACCTCTACAAGCAAAATATTTCAACAGCTATTGAAAACAGATATTTTGTTAAGAAAATTATGAGTTAAGGATTTTGTGTTTTGTTGAAAAATGGTTCCATTTCTAACTCTGTAAGATGCAGCTCATTCTCCAACTGTTATTTTAAGTTGTTCTTCAATCCGATTTAAAGGAAAGACATTTTTCCTCAAAGCTTTCTGTATTTTCCATACCTTTAACAAAACATTCAAGAAGACTCTGTTCCTCATTACAAACCCTTTGCCTTCCAAGTGCTTTATACATTTAATAGGCATAAGAAGTCAGAGGAGAGGGGAAATGGGTCTACCTGGGCTTAATTTAGAAATAGAATTTAATATATAGACCAGGTCCAACCCACTCACTGCTGCTGGGTGTAAGAGCCAAGATTGGCTCCCACTGCGATGTGGAGGTAGAGCAGAGGGGATATTTCTGTGGCTACTGGTGTGCTCCAGGGGTTAAATGCACCCTGGCCATGCAGGGGCATGTAAAGCCTCTCTGCAGCTGGAGCTGGAGCCGCTGGGGCTGGATGAGGCAGGACCGGAGCAGGCTCAATCCGACTGCTGCTGGAGTCAGCGGGAGCCACTCTGCAGGCTTGGAGCTAAGTCAGAGCTTAAATAGGAACTGGAAGGATAAAAGCTTGTGGGATCAGGCCTTAAACCAACAGCTCCCGACTCAGTACAGCCTCAGAGAATATCTAAAATAACCAGTATCGTTACAGGCCCGCATGTTAAAATAAATTAAAATCAATAATGTTAATAGACATTAATTCATGCTAATAGAATCACTGCTCCAAAAGCAGAGTTAATAAGCCCAGTTAGACCACTACCACTGGCTACATATTAAAAAGATCCAAAATATTTAAATATTGACCACATTCCTTTGAAATTAATAGTATTTCCTTGGGATTACGCATTGATCTTGGCTGAGCCATGCTTGACATCTGGAGCAGTTAAAATAGCAACCTGAACAGTCACAGTCTGCCACTAATTTTTAAAAGTAAAAAATCCCCAATTTTACCTTTTGTGCTCTCATTAAAACCACTCTGCTGTCTCAGTGCAGGGCCCAGAAGAGGAGAGCCATGAATACACCGTGCACGGGTTAGCTGAGGCACAGCCAGTGCTGGAGGCAGCTGTGCCACCACAGCCCCACTTGCCCCACGTTAAGCCCCTTAAACCTTCATCACTGCGGGGCTAGAGGGGTTTGGGGTGTTGGACTTTTTTCTCCCTTTAATGCTTTTGAAAAATAAAGGTGGAACCCGCTGCTTCCTCTGTTGATTGAGATAGGATAAATATATAGGTTTGGTCATGGGTTTACTCACGTTTTCCACGCACCTCACAATCATATGGGTTAAGCAACTCCTCACAGCTGGGATTCCTGCTTCTTTAATGCTCCATGTGTGAGCAGCAAGGGCAGGACACCGAGGAATGGAGCAAACCACCCTATGCAATGCAATGGGGCCAAAATCATAATGGGGGAGGTTTCTCCCTTCCAGGGGCTTCAAATTCATTTCTGATTCCTGTGAATGCCTGGAGAATGCAGTGCAGAAGCCACATACAAACCTGGCTCATCCAGCTGGCTGCCACCTGCATCTGTCTCCCGTCCAGGCTCTGAAAAAACTGCTCTACTCCCACCCTGGAGCAGAATGAAAACACTGTGAAAAGCCCCACAAAGTGAGCATGGCTCTTTTGGGAGGGTGACCAGCAAGCACCTCTGCAATGCTGGATTATAAAGGTGGTCAAAAAGCTGAAACCCCCACTGCCTTTTGATAGAGAAAAGCAGCACAGGAATGTGGGCCAAAAGATGCTTCTGCCAGCCCCTCTCAGGAGAGGAGGGCTAATACAACACCAGAGATGCATCTAATGCACTTTAAATAACAACAGAGCGAAAGAAAGGACAGGAAACAAGGACGTGGCAGTGGTACAGCTCAAGTGCTGCCCAAGGCACTCTTCTCCTGTCTCCCTCTCATTTCTAACCATCACCTCTCAGTCCAGTCCCACAACTCTGGGAGCTCCTGGATGAGCCCCATACCATGCCTGCACCAATATGATGGAGCACACCTTCATGGAATGGAATTTTTACTGGTTTTACTCCCCAGTTTGCAGTTAAACATGCCCTCAGTGGCAGGACATTCTTGCACTGGGAAGCAGGGCAGCTCTGCCCACCCACCATTCCCACTGGGGGATTCAGCCCCATCGTTCTGGTCAGCACAAGGCTTCCAACAGCTTCTCCTGCCTGTTACTATCTGTGCAAAGAACAGCTCCCATCTTCTCCATGGGTGCCCCCTCCCAGGGACAAAGGACAGGCTGAGGTATCTCTGTATGTACATTATCCCTTCCCCTAGGAAGCCGAATGTCAGAATTACTTAGCATGGAGCACACCTAATTTATTTGGCTAATTATTTTCAGACAGCTAGGCTCCAGAAGCCCTCTGTCAAAGACAACAGCTTCTTTGTAACACTGACTCTCTTGGCCCCTGGCTTGCTGAGAGCCCTCACTCGCCCACATAAACACTGACCCCCAACTCTTCCTGCTCAAAACTGAAAATCCCACCACTGTTTTGTAGCACAGATTCCTGTTCAATACTCAAGTGGTTTTGAATGCACAACCATCCAAAGAATTTAACAATGAATAAAGAGTGATCATGCTTTTGGGTTTTTTCCTCCAAATTTGGAGATTTTTTTTCTGTGACAAAAACAAAGGAAGAAGGTTGTAACACACCAGCCAAAGTCTCCACTTGTCCCAAAACATGAAAGGCCCCAGAGCCACTCAGAAGTCATCACCTTGTCTCTTTCTGTGAGGCATTTTACCTGAAGCACTCTCCTGGAACGCAGCATGGCCTATGTTGGTACACAGGAAATTCAGAGCAAACAACAAAGTCACTTAGGACTGTTCAAGTGAGAGCCACTTACTCTCCTACTCCACTATCCTTTTATAAGGGTGCCCAGCTCCTCCCCTGCAAATAAGGCAAGGTGGCTGCTCACCCAAAATCAGAGGGGTGGTGTGAAGACACATTCACTGACAGCTGCCTCTAGACCTCTGTCACACAGGAAATTATATATTTAGGATTGCACATACCAGCTCCGATACAAACACACTGTTACGAGGACACAAATGAAGGCAGCCATAAAAAAAAAAAAGAAAAAAAGAAAAAAAAAAAGAAAAAAATAAAGAAAACTCTTGGTTAAATCAGAATTGTCTTTCTGCTGCAGGAATCCAGTGGATATGTACCTGTGACCTTGCTTCCATTAAAGAGTCCCTGGAAATGCAGATGCACCTCTTGTCAACACCAGTGAAATGCCTCCTCTGGATTTAACTGTCCTCAGATCTGGTCTTGCACAAGACAGCAAGCGGTGTGTGGTAGTGGCATGGGGGAAATGGCTGAACATGTACAACAATTAGCTTTAAAAATGTACGATTCCGGCTATTGTTTCAGTTGCCTGTCCCTGGGGATCCTCAGCATTACTGTATTATTGGTGATGCTAAATGGGGTTTTCAACAGAGCTGGTCTGAAGGCTCGTGAATGCCAAAACAGCATTTCAACCCATTAAACTTCACAGACGAAACAATTTCTTCTAAAAATAATCATCAGTTCTTCCCACCAGAAAAAATAAAAGTCTGGCCAATTCCTACCGTGCTAAGTTTTCAGGCAGGCCTGATTTTTATGGCTGAGCTTATTAAGCTCCGAAGAAAAGCAGGTTAATAATGGAAACAACCAACAGAGCAGAGTTATAGGTGAAGGGAAGCCACCCTACACAACAGGGCTGCCAGGAGCCGCCGGCAAACGCATTCCACCTTGCTAATCCTGAGTTTTCCTGCTCAGACGAAAAGATGGCTTAGCTCCTGCTAACATCCTTGCCATTATGTTGATGCAAATACAGTCACGAGGCAATTACCAGCCCAGCCAAGGGCCAGCCATTGTGGGGCTGACAATGGCTTGTCAGAGGAGAAACAAATACCCTCAAACTTCTCCAAGATTTTAAGTCTCATTAGTATAAATCGGTAACCCAATTAATGAGGGGTTTAGCATATTGATTTGCATCGGATTACACAGATTAGTGAGACCCATAGAGGGAGACTGTGGCAGGACACGCTGGGGAGGTGAGCAGCTACGTAGGGGAATTGTATTGCTGCAATACATGAATGAGGGGCACAGGCACCCCGGATTTTGTGACAGGGATGAAGCTGCTCCCACTCGACTCCTGTGAAACCTTCAGGGAGA
This sequence comes from Promerops cafer, assembly GCA_013398275.1. Classification (NCBI taxonomy): domain Eukaryota; kingdom Metazoa; phylum Chordata; class Aves; order Passeriformes; family Nectariniidae; genus Promerops; species Promerops cafer. Next base: position 513,395 of record VZSE01003592.1, on the reverse strand, counting down.
CAGACACTACCAGGCTGTTGAAATGAATCATGGACTCATTAAGACTGGGAAAGACCTCTCAGAATACTAAGTCCAACCCTTAACCTAGGAATGACAGGTCCACCACTAAACCATGTCAATGACTAACAAGTGGAGCAGATTTTTTGATGCAAGTAAGAGATGCTTTTAAAATCAAAACTTCTGTTTTAGCAGTTGCAGCAATGTCTGGCTGGTGTTGAGTGGAGATGGCTTGCAAGGGAGACCACCAAGGTCCATGGGTGAGATACATTCCCACTCTGCTCCTGCTGGGACACAGTGAATGCACAAAAGGAACCACCACAAAGAGCAAAGGTTTGGGAAAAAGGAGCCAGGGCAGCAACAAACCACAGGACCAAACTGCAGTGAGCAGGCTAAAAGGCAAAAGGGTCTCCTTTTGGTCGAGGCAGAGCAGGTCCAGGGAGGAAAAACATCCCCAGCATGTACCCATCCAACAGCACAGGGATAGTAACCAGAAGAAGGCAACACCACATCAGGACTTGCCATCAGCATCCCCAAAACCTTCTGGGTTTAGCAAAAGCCTCTTTGCCACAGCTGCCTGCTCCTCCTGCACCCAGCTGGGTCTCCAGCTGTGCCAGGCTGTCCAGCCCCTGGGATCACAAAAAGGACAGTTCTCCCAGAGAACGGGGACAAGGGGACCGGCTGTGCCCAGGATGCCTTCCCTTCCTCCCGGGGTGGGCAGCCCCTCCTTGCTCCAACAGTCATAAAAGGGCTCTCAATCCATGTAATCCATTAGATACAAATTACAGCAATTTGAGCACACTTAACCTGGAATTACAGCAAGCCCATAAAGAGCTGTGTCTTCCCAGGCAATTTACACTGCTACAAGCGATCAAACAAACCACAGCAGAGAATTAGGCAACAAGAAAAGCAAACCAAACCCAGAAAACCTGATTCCTGAAACAGCATTATCAAGAAATGAAAACTATTACTAGGGTTAGTTCACAGTCAGGTGGTCCTAAAACCACCACTGCTGCATCATCTCTAACCAACCTGTGTCTTCCAGATATCTTAAACCATTAAATCCCAGAAATTGGGAAGATGCCATGAAGCACAGCACACTTCACCATTTGGGATCAGGATTGCAGTGTTTCTGCATCAATTTTCACCCCCTTCTGCAGATTTTATATTTATTTTTAAATTACCACTAGTCCTAGAGAACACTCTGAGGAAGAGAAGCAGCAGAGGTCAGGCAATCCTCCTGCCAGCCTGGCCAGAACTGCAATGCTGGCTTACGAACCATTGCAGGCAGGTGTCCCCTGGCCATCACATCTGGCAGAGACACTGCAGTTACCCCAGTTGAACTTACATGGAAAAACAAAGCCATCAGCACTAAAAAAACCCCAAAGCACAAGTAGTTTTCCTCCAATAAACAGGTGGATTTATCCAAGCTCTGACCTCCTGCAGCAGCAGAGCCCACCAGATTACACACACCCCTCAATCCTTGGTTCTCAGGGGCCCCAGGATGCTCCAAGGCTTGTCTGCACTGGCAAGACCTGGGTGTCTGTCACTCCAGGCTGTGGAGATGTGCCAGTGGCATGGGCTTCCCCAGGGACAGCAGAAAATGCCGTGGCTTTGTGCTGGCAAGTGAAGGGCACAAGCAGCAGCTCTCACTGATCTGGTTGCTGCTGTCCACAATGGGGGACACAGCCACGTTCACACAGTGGGCTGCACATGGGAGGGAAGAGGGTGACATTGTGAGAAAGGTGACAAACAGGGCTGGCAACTACTGTAGGACACATGATAAATAAAAGCATCCAAACAGATAGAAGGGATTTTAATGTGCCATGCTCTGAGATGCCCAACACCAGATGCCACGATGAGGAAGGAGCCAGGACCAAACCAGAGGGCTTGCCTGGTCCAGCCAGGCATCTATCAAAGCAATTACAGGATGGGGATGGAAACAATAGCACAATCTGGTCTAAGAAATGACCACTGTTCTGAGAGGTTGCACCCTCCAGAATTAATACACCACCTTACCTGTGAGGACAAACCCAGGTTGGCTCAGCCAGAAGAGCAGGATCCTGCCCTGGAGTGTGGAAAGACTCCCTTAGTTGCTCTGGCCATTTATCCTGACTTGGGGGGGCACCAACACAACACAAAACCAGAGACTCTGATCACAGTCCCATTACATGCTCTCCTTTCCCCCTCCATGTGTCACCTGTGAAGCCATTTCAGGACAGGCACTGAGCTGTTAAAACAGGTCCTGTTAAGAGCTGGATCTTTTCATTCCAGTGCTTTGGGAGACAGCACCTCCCATGCTGCCAAGGACACCACCTTTCTGCTTCACTTTGAATTTGAAGCGCACTTACCAGCTCCATTAACTTTAATAATTAATTCTATAGATGGGAATTTTTCTTTAAAATCATGCTCATAATGGCACTGGTTATGTGTAAAAAAAAAAGATCTGAAAGAGGGGAGCACATGCCTTCCCCGAAGTGAGCAGCATGTCTCATCCCTACCCGTATGGTTTAGTTTACAAACTCATGTCAGAGAGCCAACTTCACACACAAAGACAAAATAAAAGCAGGAACACAACTTTTGATCGTCCTACATTGACGTTTACTCTTGTTTCCTGCAGCCCCAGGTGACAAATCTGTCCTTTATGTACTGGAAGTCTCTTGTGCTATTAACAAAGTCAAATGGACACGCTTAAAACTGACCGGAGATCTTTGGTGGCTTGTACCAAACTAAGGAATAATAATTAGTGAGCAATTAGTTGTAAAACGATAAATATAAATTCAGAAGTGTTTTTGTTTTCTGAGCAGAAACACTCAAAACCAGGAGAATTTACAAGCACCTTTCTTACATATGAACACTTACACCAAGAAAGAAGATGCTGGAGCAGGCAGCCGCTCTGAACATAAGGGCTTTTGTTCCACCAATCTCAGAGCTCTGAAGTTTTATTTTTTTACTCTTTTTTTCTTAATTTAACTCTGCTGGCCTGCCAGCTGGGTACGAGCCAGAAGGGTTATCCAGTCAGACCTTACTGCGATATATTTACAATGGTAGTGCATCTAAGGTTTGTTTATTTCAGGATTAAAATTCAAATGGCTAGAACCATTTAAATAATTAAAGGGCAATCAGAAAATGCCATGAAACCAAACAAATCAGGAAAAGTCATGGAAACCATCAGCAATATTTAATTCAGAAATTCTCTTTGTTAGGGAACTTTGCTGAAAGAAAACAGCTGGATGTAGTTCAACCCTCTAAATTAAAAACAATCTAACAAGGTCTATAGGGATAACTCTTTCAGCTACATATTGGAGACCAGATTCACTTCTACCAAGTAAATGCAATAGCACTCAAAGCTAGAAAGGAAATTCCTCAGAACTGAGGTAGTTTCTAAGTATCAGCACATTTTCCAATTCCTCACAAGGCAACTTAGCTATTTACAATCCATTTTTTCCCACACATAAATTTGTATTTTTTTCAATTTTATGGTTCCATGATTTATTTTCTAAAGAAAAATAATCTAACCAGAATATCCCTAACTCTACTAACATCATGTTTTAATAAATAACTGGCTACTTCTAGTAAAATTAAGCCTCCAGAATTATTTATACCAGCCAAGAATATTCTGTCTTTATAGCTTTGCAGAAATTTGGTGTGAAAATAAAGTTGAGTATAATGCTGACCCTGAGCTAACAAGTAATTAATGCTTCAATATAAAAATAGAAAATTATCCTTTATGACACAAGGGTGGAATAGAGCAAACCTTTTCTCTCTGGATCGCTCTCCTGGCCAGATCCAGGCATCCAGCCAGACCTAAAGGCTATCCAAAGCAGGAAGAGACACGCAGAATAATTTTGAGTCTTTCCAAAGACGTTGCTTTCGCTAAACTCTTTTAAAAATTATTTCATCTCTTTTCTTAAAAATATACATTTCGTTTATTCATGAGTTGCTGTTCACCACAACATTGTTCCAACTCCAACAGCACAGGTAGAGAGAGGAGGGTGTCTCAGGTAGTGCCGAAAAGCTACAGGCGCTGGGCATCAGCTCCCAGGAGACCAAACACACCCAAAATGAGGCATCTTCAGCCCTGCCAGCTCCTGCTTCCATGTACCTCCAACAGCGCCTGCTCCTACTCTTTTGCCCCCATCAGAGAATAAACAAAACTCTTGCAAAAACAAACCCAACCCCCTCCCCACCTGCCCTCCCACACAGGATTCCTTAAAACCAGAACCAAAACTGTTAAAAGATCAATCCAGCATTCACCTAACAAAGGTGGAGACGAGACACGTGTTGGCACTTGGACCTGCGAGACGACAAGTTGTTTCCAACCGAACAAGTTTAATGCCTCATTCCCGTGGGGGATGCACGCTGGGCACTGACCCGCAGGAGTTACAGCTAATTGCAAGGATCCCGGGGAACAAACGGCAACTCTTCTCAGCGTCTGCAGAATGGGAATTCTCTGTAGTCCCTTCCAATTTAACCCAACTTCCTGAAAAGCAAGCACAACCTGCTCCTGGCATGGGTGCCCTACGCAAACAGGGCCCTTGGCACAATGACCAGCTCTGCCTTCACCTTCTGTTTTACCGCATAATAAAGACAAATGAGTTCCACTTCTCTCCAGATAAGGCAACTAACATAATGTGGATAAATGGGAAGTTAACTACATGAAACATTTTCTGCTTGTTGGGCAATTATTTTTTTCCTCATAGGATAACATGATAAATAAAACCTGCTTCTGTACAGATATTTCTCATTTCAGAAACACATACTTGTTACAGGCCAAGAGAAGACCCTGGGGTTTTTGTTTTTGTAAGAAATACAGTAAAAGAAAAAAAAAGAAGTGATAAAGACACAAATGCAGAGCTAACTACAGGCTTGTATATACATTTTTGTTATCCACCTCTAACATGGACTCTTGGTGAACGGGATAGACTGGTACTTCCCGTTCCTGTTATTCCCAGAATAGCAAGGGAAAAAAAAATAAATCAGTATCTTAAAACCAGTGGCAACATAGTAAAAACTGTACACTGTTGTCCATTAACTTAAAAAGCAAAGTCTCTAGATGGTATAAAAGTGAAAGCAGGTGCCTTCTACCTTTGATAATAAAAGTCTCTTCCCCTCCCCCTATGCTGCACAATTATCTCCATTGTCTTTGCATGGCCAAGAACAAAATGCTAAGGAGCAAGGCTGCTTGTGATAGACCGCTTCTGGTGGCAGCAGAAGTGTTCACGGTCTTGTCACTCTTGTTGGAGCTCCCAGTGACCTCGGTGGCGTTGAACTCGAACTCCGGGGAGCACTGCTGGTGCTCGCAGCCGCTGCCGCTCTCCTCCCCGCTGCTCTCCTCACCTGGGGAAACAAACACACCTGCTGTCCTCCTCTGCTGGCTGCACTAGACAGCGGGGGAAGAGGCAAGACTGTGGCTGTTCTGGTGTTTATGAGAGGTAAGTGTGGGTCCCCTGGTTAATGTGATTTCTGTGTGCAGTCATCATGTCTGGGTGATGAGTGCAGCCCAGAAAGTTCAACCACGTCCTGGGCTGCACCAAAAGCACTGTGAGCAGCAGGTCAAGGGAGGGGATTCACCCCCTTTACTCTACTCATGAGACCCCACATGAAGTTCTGCATCCAGCTCTGGGGCTCCCAGCATAGGAAGGATCTGCTGGAGAAGAGGACACAGAAATACTCAAAGGCTGGAACACCTTTTCTGTGAGGACAGACTGAGAGAGCTGGGATTGTTGCATTAAGACAAGGGGCAATGGTTTTAACTAAAAGAAAGTAGATTTAGATTTGATATAAGGAAGAAATGGTTTTATGATGAGGGCGGTGAAACACTCTGGCACAGGCTGCCCAGTGAGGTGGTAGGTTCCCCATCTCTGGAAAGATTCACGGTCAGTCTGGTTGGATGGGGCTCTGAGAAGCCTGATGTAGTAGATGATGTCCCAGCTCATTGCAGGGGTGTTGGACTAGATGACCTTTAAAGGTCCCTTCTAACCCAAACCGTTCTATGGCTTTGTGGGAACACCCCTCCTCACACAGCCTGCCTGTCAGAGAGGTCGGTTCCCACCCTCTCCACTAACACGCTTACCCAGAGCTGAAGCTTAACCAGCTACTCATGTTAGCATGAAATCCAATTAAAAGGGAAAAAAGAAAAAGCAAAAGGCAAACAACAGCAAACATACTTATGTCAATGAAGTCGACATCGTTCCCACTGTAGGCATTCTTCAGCTTGTTGGTCATCACCCGCAGAGCCATGATTTGCCGGCGAATCACCATGTCTGGCTTGGTAATGTCGACTTCAACCTCTGGATTATTCACCTGACTTGCTAAACCATTTCCAGTCACTGCAAAGTCATATCTGCAAAGAAACCATTCCTGCTGGTACCAGAGCTGCAGCTCGGCAGGGTCCCGTGCCGAAGGATGACACCACGGGAACTCTGCAATGCCATCCCTGCTTTCAGTCTGGGTGATATTCTGAGCCCAACAGCATCTTTCCACTTGCTACACCTCACACAGCCCTTCTTACCCCATCTCCCTTCCCTGCAATCTCTGCAACATGTGGAATGAAGCACTGTTTTCATCTACACTGTGCCACAAGGGCAGGGGAATGACAATTTTCTCCCCAACTTGAAGAGAAAAGGAAGGTCTGGGGTTTATATTAATAATGGCTTTTAACAGCATAAATCAGCTTGCTGCAGGCTACAGAGCAATACAAGGTGCTGAGATGCCTTGATGCCAGTTAGATGACACTTTTGGGAATGCAACCTTGGAGACCATAGTTATCCCACAGAAACCTACAGTAACTGTTGGAGGCAAGAGTGTCATTCTGGCTTTGAGTAATGCACCTTAACCATCAAGCTGGGATATTGAATGTGTGCTTCTCACCACGCAGACATGAGATGCAATTTCCCTAATAAGCCCAGCAGGAGAAACATCTGTGATGCTGAAGATGAGATCCTAGCCCCACACATCAGAGAAGGGGAGAGCCAAGATGCTCAGCTTCAGAAGGTGTACACACTCAGGTCTGAACACATGTACAGCCTCCTGGTTTAAAAGAGAGACTGAGCAACAAAACCCAACAGAATACATTTCCTGACACAGGTATTTGGAGTATCATCTTATACAGCAGGGATAGGACACATTCCCCTTTCCTCCAATTACCTGACTTGCTAGAAAGATCAGTTTAACAGAAGAAAACATTACTTTTCTTAGTTATGATGCCAACATCAGTATCACAAGAGAGAGAAAAGCCTTTAGCGCAGTCTACTGATCCTGGACACCAGGCAATGAGATGTAAGGCTACTCTGAAAAGCATGCTCAAACCCTGTCCTATATATGGGAGTGACAATGACAATGATAATTGGTGCTGACAGTTTTGTTATTATTTGTGATCAATATTATACGTTTCAAAGAAGTCTGAGACCCAAGTGTGGAAGACCACCAAACTTCCACCTTATTGGAGTCATGGAGAAAATAGTAAAGCAAATTATCTTGCCCAACCCACATAGGATATCCAGCCTGCCCCTGTCTCCTTGCCAAGTCTCCATCTCCCCTCGATACTGATGCCCCTGCACACACTGGGGGTATCTGCTATGAAAAGGCCCTAGAAGCTGCTGATAAACAAGATTTCAGGAGGCAGAGCCATTTCTTGTCACATACACCCAAAACATTGCCCTAGCGAAGTATGGCAGAGTTTTAGGCACACACAGAACAGTGCAAAAGTTATGAGGTCCGAGTGCTGTGGCCCAAAACTATATAGGGCAGAACCTACTCTTACTTAGAAATACTGCTGGAAAACCCCAGACAACTGCTTTTTTTGTGTTTTTTTTAATGGAACATCTTGGATTGTGCTTGTTTCCTCAGTAAGCAAATAGAAAAAAAAAGAGGCACTTTTATTTTGGAAATAAAAGTTAAACATTTACATAAACCATATGACAGAAAAACTCTGGCTTACTCATGTGTTGGCAATTTCTTCCTTACAAGCAAAAAAAAAAAAGTTCTGTAACTCTTTTTTCCATAAAAAGTGTGAATGAAACCACTGGCCCCCTTGTGCCACTGACCTCAGCAGTGGAGAAGGTCTCCACCCTCCATCATCCATGCCCTTGCTCAACAAGGAAACCAGTTCCTGGTGGAAACACCAACTGGAGGTACTGGGGTGACAGCAATGTCAGACAACACAAGCACCTCTGCTCTGTGGCTGTGGTACAGGATTTTGTACAGATCATCTCCCCAGTTCCACAAACAACTAGTAAGGGGCTGAAGTCCAAGGAGAGATGACCTATTTGGGTATCTACACTCTGTTCCCTCCTCTGAAAGAAACCCACATGTAGAGCTTGGACAACACTTTGGTGCTACATTCCAGCTCTCCCATCTACAAAAAAATGGCAGCAGCCTGTCTTGGGCAAGCTGGGATCACTCCTGTAGGAGAAAAGGGCTGAGGGGGAGGGATCAGGACACAGGGAAAGCCTGGGGTGAGAGGGAAAGGGTTAACCAGGGGCAGCAGCATCACCAAACCTGCTCTTGGCGCTCCCATTCCAGCACTCATTCTCATTGACAGTGCCTACAGACATCTTTTCATCATTGCAAATGTTGCCAGGGAGAGATGACCAAAATTTTTTTGCTTGTTTCAGCTTCTCTTTCACATCAGTAACCTATTAAATAAAATAAAAAAAGGAACACGACATAATCCAGAATACCAAATGCTCAGTAAAAGTGAAGTTGGGAAGGTATTTTTTATCACAACAGAGATAGATCTTCAGGCTGTGAGTTTTGATGGTTGATTTACTTTTTTAATACAAAATTAAACACTGCTCCTCAAACACATATTATTCATAAGCCAAGCTTTTAACACAGGCATTTCTCTGACATAGAAGCCTTGAGGTAATTAATGTCTAGAGCTATGGGCAGATTACACCCCTTAGAGAGTTTTAAGACAGCCAAGGAATATTAAGAAAGCCTATCAATTAAGAATGGTAAATTATACACTGTGGTACCCAAGTATGAAGCACCTGTGTGGCACCAGCAGGAGCAGGCACTCACCAGTCGGTCCAAGCTCGTGCCAGCAGCCGTGGTCGGCCGCTCCTCTGGGTTGTAGGGTCTGAAACGAGCACTGAAACCACCTTCAGAGACAGAGCGAGCAGTCCGGCCTTGGGCAAGTGTTTTTGGCTGGCCACATCCCTGGAAAACCTATGTGAGAGAAGGAAAGGATTTTATGAAATAAGAGGTCACAAGAACCTCTCTCTTCCAGGCTCCAAGGCGGCCCCCACCCAAAATAATACGTTAGCTTTATATATACTTGAAAGGGCATTCAAGAAAAAACATATTGACAAGAACATGGAAATAAAACACATTAAATAAAAAAATATCAACTGTCCTCTTGGCCCATTTACCTTTTGAGACACCTGCATGCTGTTCTCCTGCATGTTCATGATCGCATCTGAAATTTTCACATCAATGGGGTCCATGACTGACTCAATGTTGAAAGGTCCCTCCAGCCTCTCTGCTACCAGCAGCATTGAATCTAACACAGAGAGAGAAAAACAAAGGTTTGTAATGGAGGAGAATGCAACAGAGAGAAAAATGAAGGTTTTTAATGGAGGAGCTTCAGGAATAAGGGTTAAGAAGGATAACAGTTTGAGCACATGGACATTAACCACTGCAGTGTCACCTCTGACCAGCACACATCTCCAGGAAACATTTTGCTCGGTTCCCAGAGTCTACCCACCTTCACCAGGCATTTAGAGGCTGCCAGCACCAAACCACAGGCTCATGTACATCAAAAGCCATCACAGCCTGCCAACAGCAGCCTGTAATCAGCTCCTCCCATCAGAACAAGCATTACTAACACTCTCCTTTCCATGCTCATTTATTAAAGGTTGCCTTGTGTCATTTGTTTTTCAAGACTGCTTTCAAAGCCATCAGTTTCCTCATGCTGGTCTTTAGCACAAGGCACCAACATGCAAGGGTCCAAGACAATCCTTGATACCATCTTTCCCTTATGGACAGCTACAGGCTTTTTCCTGCCTGGGGAAGCCAAGGGATTGCAACTCCTAGCATTACATGGACAGTTTGCACAAGGCAGGGAGCCTATGTGGGAGCAGGGTGAATGCTGTGCACTCATGATGTATTTGGCACTGCTCTAAGCAAGGGGAGATGGAAAGTCTCTCAGCCAACACCGGGTCACTCCTCCTGTGTCGACATGCACGTCCTCATCAAATGCATCATTAAACACAGCAGCTACTGGACCATCCACTACTTCCTCTGGGAAATTATTACTGGCATTAAGGCTTTCACCCTGCACTGCATTTAAGCCCTCTCTCTGGTTCTCCCCGACAAGGTGCCTCCAGGAATACACCTGGCACTAAGCTCTTGTCTCTTTTCACCCATCACAACCTTAATTTACTGTTAGCTTTCACTGTGGTCCCTCAACCCCAGAGCATTTGCTGGTCTCCTCTCCTGCATCACTTCATGATGCTCTGCCACAAACTCATCTTTTTCCAGCTGCATGTAATTCTTCAATTTTTCCTAGTCTGAGTGACAAGGACAGAACAGCCCCGCTGGCCCCAAGGGGCTCGTCCCTGCTCCTAAGATCTGCCTGGTCCCTTCCATTAACGAGAAATGGGCGTTTCACACTCAGTCTATTAATCCTTCTCATGACATTCATCCTCCTCCTAAATGCAGAAGGCACTTTGCACAAACAGAAAACTTCTGTGGGCTCTATCTGTTAAAGACCTATAAAGAAAGTCTACATACTGAAAAATGTAGTAATAGCTCTGCCTTAGTGCCCAAGTCATGTTAAATAAACTACATTAAAAAACCACAAGCGATGAAAAATACAAAACTAAGCTGAGTATGTGAAGTTATTATTATTATTAATAAAAACAACAAAATACAACAATTATAATAATAATCCAACACCATAACCCCCAACATGAATTGCAGATGCCTTTCTAGCCTGTATATTGACTTTTTAAAGAAGACTCAATATTCTAAAGATTTGCTGGGTGTTAGTTAAAGGCCTATCATTCAATTAACCCCCTCTCACTCACTCAGCTCCACCAAGGTGTAGGTGTTTAGGGAGTGAGCTCCAGAGGAGCTGAAGGCTCCAGGGAAGGCCCTCACTCTGCAGGCACACACCACCAGCATCAATGACAGAGCTCTTGCAGGGCATGGCTGGAATTTCGCCATCAGGGACTACAAACAGGTCTGAACTAAATGCATTTAAGAAAAAAAAAAAAAAAGGAAAAAAAAGGAAAAAGAAAAGAAAAAAAAAGGAAAAAAACGGGAGACGGTAATAACAAATGAACAAAGAGTCTTAGACTGTATTGTGGTGGGCTCCAATAAAGTGATGCTTCAAATCTCTGAGTAATGACTGCTAGCATGAATATACCATTGTGCCGGAGGAGAGAAAAATGCTTTTGATGTGCTACCAAATGGAGACTTTTGTAAACAAGTGGAGCACAACTTAAATGTGTTCATCATTGTCAAAGCTTTTGGGGTTTTTCACGCGCATAAAGAACATCCCGGTGCACTGTGCAGGAAGCCGCTCGTTTCAAATAAAAATATTATGAATAGACAGATAATAAAACACATAAAATGCACAGGTTTTTTTGTTTTTTTTTTTTTTTTAAAAGAAAAATCATTCCGTTTTGTAACTACTTAATTCTCTGAGTGGCCAGGAAAGGCCACAGATCAATAAAGTGTTTGTGAAAGACTGAAAGGAAACATAAACCCCAATTCTTCTGGCTGTTTGGCATCTTTGTAAACTTTGAGCCGGGCAGGCCATCCACAAGACCATGGGAATGTAGAGCGAATTGGGTCCTTTGTTAGCAGGGGTGCCATGGCGTTCCATGTATCACAGCCCAGGAATGCAGCCTCTGCTTTGACTGCCCATAGAGAAAATGCATTCGGCCTCCAGCAGAGCTGCCAAAGCTGGCGAGAAAAGATAAGGAAAGTAGTAATTGGAGTTGGGATTGATACTGGCAAAGAACACTGAACGAAATAAACTTTCATTAGAAAGTGGTGGGGAGGAGCAAGGGCTGAGGGTGGGGGGGCTCTGCCTCATCCACAGTTTTGATTTTGGAGGCATCCTGCAAACTTTTACCCCCCAGCAGGAGCTGGCTGGTGTCCCCACAGCAGTGGTGGCGAGCCGTGGTTCCCTCTGGCAGCCCCGTCTGACACTGCTGAGGCTGGCTGGGGTTCAGGGCACCGCCAGCACCGCTGCCCACAGGAGGGGAGGCTCCAGCTCCAGGAGCCAACCTTCTGAGCAACTCATCTCCCAGAAAAAGATTTACCATTATGGGGAGGAGAGAGGACTTGATTACAAATAACAATTATTTGCTCCAGTGCTCGTGCAAAGTAAATGATATTTATAAGCCACGGTGAGGTGGCTCAGCGTTGCTTCACAGAAAACCCCAACCCTGTCCGAGTGAAAAATGTACCTGGGCCATGTATTACAAACATACAGCATGACAAAGACTTTCTCTCCTCCATGTGATGGGGAGACAGAAGTGGAATAAGGTGAAAAAATACCCAACCAAGACACACCATCTAGCACCATCCCTTAAAGACCCTTTTCCTCTTGCATACATTTGTCCTTGCTACTGGCATTGAGACAATCCTTGGCAACAAAGCACCTCGCTCTCATGAAGGAAAGCAATTCTTTCTCATTGTGCCACCAATAATCAGAAACCCACATCTTCAGCCTCACTGTCTGACTTGAAGAACAAAAGGCAGTTTTCAGTCTTAACCCCAAGATCTGATTTAAAAGGGGAAGGAAGGAGGGGGAAGACCTTGACCATTCATTAACAACAATCTTTTTTTTTTTTGAAGCAGGGGAAAAAAATTCTTTGCACACAAAGTAGTACTCCAGATATGTATATGGAGCCTGAATTCGACATCTTTGAGCAGAGTAAACCTTTGTGGAGAAAAAAAAAATCATGAAAAGGCACTGGAGATTAACACTGTTCATTCAGGAAAGCTCCAACCCCCCAACAGCCTGTTTGAAACAAAGTATACCCCTGTCTAATTGGTGTACAATTGTGTCAGGAATAGAGGGAGAAATAATTTAGATAGTTAAAGGGGAGAAAAGAGTACAATTCAGTCATTATTTCATACTCCTCAGCTTTAAATGGTACTTTGGAGAAATAAGGAATTACAAAGTCTTCTTGTCTCAAAAAACCTACAAACTTTACATCCCAGCTTTACATAATTGACTTACTTATAGACCCGCTAGCACACACAAATGCATATTTCACATGCACCCACATTCATACAGACTTGCAGCACTTGCTACAAGTTCTATGATTTAACTATTTTTAAATTGATTTGATAGGTTCAAAATCTGCTTCTGACTTGTAATAAATCATTGCCATAACTTGGCACTTAAACTCATGATGCAAAATCTGATTGAGACCATGAAGGTGGGTTTTTGGGATTTTGGGAGGTGGTTTGGGGAAAGTTTTTTGGGGTGTTATTTCTTTAATTATTTAAACCTTTAAACACAAACACAAGATATTTGTGGCATATGCCCTGCCCTAAACATCAGATATATTGAACTTAATTTGTCTCGAGCAGCAAACAGAGAGAGAAACCAAAGTCTGGAACACAACCAACACCTGTTCACTTATTAAATTGTCTAAAGAAAGCACAGCTTAAGTTTTCTGTATCTGTACTCCACTGCAACCATCAACCCAGAGTGCAAGAACCAAGCAAATACTGCCAATAAATGTAATGAAGCTTAATACCATACTTAAGTAATGAATGGGCAAGAAGCCCTTTGGGGAGGAAGCACTGCAAGAAGAAAGCTTTGCTTCCAACCTGGAATCACATGTATTTATTTTGTCCTGTTAAATAATCTTAATTATTGTATGCAGTCCCTGATCAGTCTCGTGTGACAGGGCTCGCCGGCTTCCCCCGAGGTTCGTTTTTAGCCGCATACCACCTACAGCAATTAGCTGCTTGTGCTTTTGTCTGTTTTCTGGCATTATGCCCTTCCCTTTCATGGGATTCTTCTTTTCTACTTGGACTAGATGTTTGCAAGGCTCCTGGATTTGAGCTATTTCAGCAACAATTGTAGTTGAAATACTTAATATTCTCATGAGAAAGACGGCTGTGAGGACTGGGGGGGTGGGGTGTCAGCCTCCCAGAGAATGACTTGGAAACCCAACTTAGTGTCACATTTAGCTCCCTATATGGAATACCCACACCAAAAAATGCCTTCTGAAAATAACACCCTGCACACATTCAGTTGGCATGGGCAGCAAAATGAAAATCCAGTGCACAAAACAGAAGAAAACAACTTCTAAGACATAAATGTAGCCTGGAATAACAGCTAGCAGCAATTTCCTTTTTTTATTTTAATCTTGCAACTTAGTGGAATGGAAATATTTTCTTTCTAACAATCTTTTTTTTTTTCCCATGAGTGGAATGGGAAGAGTACCACAGCCTTTTCAGTAGCAGCAGATACTTTACATGTGCACTTCATCACACATTAACTAGAGTGAAGCGACTGCTCCCAAAGGATGCTCCATCACAGATAAATCAAACCTCCTGGAAAAGCAGCACAAATGAAAACATTTAACATTATCTATTGCCTGTGCCCCAAAACGTGATGCACTGCCAATTCTGATGAGCCTTGACCCAAGGCAGAACTTAACATTTCACTCTAAATTTTATGTATTGAATGATATTGTGTATAAGCACAGAACAGAAATAACAGACAGAAGGAAGAGGATGGCAAAAGCACTCACACAGTGTCACACAAGACCTGCTGACATGGCAAGACGATGGTGGCCAAGCACCAAATGAGCTGTTTGAAAACAGATTCAGACATGTCCTATTCAATTTTCTAGTGTAAAATCCAGGCCTACAGCTTTTCCCAAAGCTCTTCATGGCTGGCAGGGAGACTCCCAGGCTGCTGAAGGAGAAAACTGACTTCAGGAAGGACAGCTGTATGGTGACAACAAGGTATAAGTAGCACAGAAAAAGCCAGCTTACACACATGCTTGGTCCAGCAAGATGAAACATTCCAAACCTGCAAGCCCATGCCACCTCCGTTCTCCTAGAGCTTGCTGCAACAAAAGTCACTGGCACAACGTTCTCATTTATTTAGAGGTTAATGTGAATGGCAAAAGGTGTACACAGAGGTGTGGAAGGAAAAGATACCCATCACAGATACCTGAAAAACCTGCTACAGCTCAGCACAGCCACTCACAATGCTATTCAGGTGAGGGACACAGTACCAGTGCAGACGTACAAGCAGTTTTAACCCATACTGCCTTACCCATAAAGATATTCCACTCGGCATCCAAGTCCCCTTGATTGGCCAAGCAGCCTCTCATGACATTAAAGCAGTAGTTGTAGCAGGGCTTCACCGACACCAGACCTCGGCAGTGTGGGCAGTACATCATTTTCAGCAGCGCTCGCGTACCCTGCGGCGTGGGGTTTACCTTTATGGGAGAAAAAGACAAAAGGACAAGAAAATTAGCCCTCAGTCACTAAAGCAAAAAAGCCCACACATTCACCCCAAGGTGCACGGGACAGAGCTGTGCAGAAGAGACGCAGCAGGGTCAGCCATCGCCGCCTGGTCTCTGCTTATGTGGTCCAGAGATGTGGGGAACAGATGAAGGGGTCTGGCTCACCTCCTTGGGTGTATCTGCCACTCCAGAGGACATACACTGCTCCCATCTGTGCAAAACATTACTTGCACTGCAGTGCACCCCTCCCAGGGCTGCAAGGACAGGCACCCCAAGGGGACAGGCAGCACTCAAGCTCAGGGAAGGCAGTAAAATGCACCCAAGTCAAAAGATGTCACACAAGGCTGCACTCTCTGAGCCCTGCTGCAAACACATGCTGAAGATGATGATGTTGGGATTTTTCAGGAAAAAGTAGAATGTCAAGATGGGATGTCTGACACGATCCCTGTACCAAACCCACTGGGAGCATGCCCTCCTCCTCGGCGGGGCTGTGGCTCTTCTGGACAATCGCCCAGCAGGGCTCTCCAGCACAGAGACCAGCTCCTTTATATCACATTCAAGCCCCTCAACACAGCATTTACATGACAGATACCCGGGTTCATTTATACTCAGCACTCATCACGCTCAGTAACACCATTCCCCACACCCGAAGGAGGTGGCAGCTACAACCCTGCAGCTGAGGACAAGCCAGGAGGACCCTCAAAGCCACCGTGCAGCCACTGGGCGTGCGAGTGGAGCTGTCTGCAGCAGGCACGTCACCCCTGAGCCCTCAACAGGGCTGTTTTCCAAAGTGACTCATGGTCATTCATGTTTGATTCACTTTCTGGCCCAGCTTCAAAACATTCATTGAAACCATTTCCATGCAGTCAGTCCAAGGAGCATTAGCTCCATCCCAACCACATGGTAGGTCCATCTGAAGCATTGAACAGAGAAGCTCCCTCAAGACCAAGTTTAAGTGTTAATCAGCCACACATGAGAAGAGAAAATTAAGATGCAATCAGAGATACACTGACAAAACAGAAGTGGTGTCTGGTGTTTTAAACAATGCACCTGAGACTCCTTGCAAGGCATTTAGGGAAGTGCTCTAAAGGCTCTGATCCAAAACCGTGCTGGAGGAGACACACAACATGCCTGAGAAAGAGCAAAGTCCCTCAACACAAACAGCTGGAGATGTGGCTGGCCTTCACATGTTATCTGCTGGAGGTCTGGGGACCGACTTCACGACAGAGAGGACAACAGGACTAAGTGGAGATGAATGTACATGAGGAAGAAGATCTGGTACCACACATATGCTGAGGACCTTACTATTGCCCATCTCAGTGGGAGGACTATGAGGAAACTAAGCCTAGTCTTCTGGTGCAAAAACTTGTTGACAACACATGAAACTAGGAGGCAACAGATTTTAACAAAAACAAACCAGAAAAGAAAAAGCATTACATAATCAGGTTGGCTTTGTTAATAACATCAGCAAATTTTTAAACCCTTTTTTCTTATAGAAAGAGATGACAGATAAAGATCTGCTGTGTTTCTGACAACTCCAGAAAAACCACTGTTTCTCTTCAGCAGGCAAGTGAACTGGTTAGAGAGACAGAAGGACAGTTTTCTGCAGCTGATGTAGCTCAGCACTGGATTTTGGCTACCCACAATGTTCATCAGACAGCACTTTACCCTTCTTTTGTCCACAAAGAGCCTATTTGGCTGTGGAAAAGGAGAATCCATGTAGAAAGCTGTTTGTGGTGACTGTGGAATCTGATTCAGATGCTCCAGAGCATATACACATTTTATATTATATATATATATTTGGAAGGCACAGTGGGAGCAGGAGCCCCAGCAGAAGGCTCCCTATTGGGACAGCATGGCTTTAAAGGAGAGCTGGATCAAATACTAAGAACTCAAGCAACAGAAACCAGCTAAATCAGATGATTTATAGTTGGAAAACTGGAAACAGACAAATGTTAAGGTATCATCTGCTATCCAGATGGTGCAAAAAGTGGCAGGGGGAACTAAATAACATCTCGCACCCAGAGACAAGAGCTCTGAAGGACGCTCAAGTTTAGTAGTTTAGTTGTTTCTCTGATAAAAATCCCTTCCTGTGTCACTCAGCGGTAGGTGACAGGACCTCCATGCTAAGTCCAGATGGTTATCAGTTGATCCTGGCCATCCTAGCACTGTTAGCCCCCAAAGGAGTGCTCTGCATCCTCCTTGGGAAAAAAAATTAGGAAAATGTTGATAGCAGGAGCCAGGTGCTAGAGCAGTTTGAAGTGGAATGAGGGGCAGGAGGATTCCCCAGCCCTACTGCAGAAAGCTGCAGCTTTATGAAAGGGATTGCATGGCAGCATGCTGGAAAAACCCACCCGCAGAGCCGTGACCCAGGAGGCCCCTTCCCAGCTTAGGTTCCCACCTCGCCCCACGAGCGCCGCGCGGCTGCAGCCCCGCAGCATCCCCTGCTTTGATATTCCATAGGGGTTGATCTTTACCAATCCCAGCAGATGCAGGGGAAACTGAAGCTGCTTTCCTGCATTCCACAGCAGACAACATGCAATGGTCACTTGGATCAGGTCCTTTGAGAAAAGACACGGGATGATTTTAAAAGCAAGCGAGGTTTCGCTTCCTCCCATCATAGGTTTGAGTCCTGCACAGAGCTGAGCAGAGTGTGATCACAAAGGGGTGATGGGAAAGACAAATCACAGCCTGCAGTGGCTGCCAAACCAAGCCCTGCTAGTGATGGATGTAACCCACAGGGAAGCTGTTAGTGTGCAGTACAGTTGCAGGTAAAGAGCAAGACAATGGGCAAATTCATCAGTCTAGAATTGGCATTTTACGGTGTCAAAAAGCAACAGGAAGGCACAATCAGACATCATTCTGAGAGAGGGCTTTGGGGAAGACTCTGAGCAATTACACCTCATTACAACAGTGATAAATGTTTAACTGCTGAGTATCACTGCAAGGAGAACCTTAACCCCTGGCACGGGGCATACCCGGCCCAGACCAGCTCTGGCTCTGTCACTGGGGTGTGCCATATGTTGCACTGGCAATTCTTCACAAGCTTTTAATGTTGGCCCTGCCATGCCAGGTGCAAGCTCTTAAAATGCCATTGTATGTAACAGTAAACCCAGATATGCTTTGTTCTGGGGTTGTGTTTATCTTGGAAAGCAACTCAAGTTGATTCAAACTGTACTCTAGAATGACCCTCAAAACCAAGTAATCTCCTTTCTAATAAAGCAGAGTACCAAAGAAAGCTTTATTTGCTGGAGGGGATATGGTAGACTTGAGCCCAGGTAGCACTAGCTGCAGTGCACATACCCTGTAAAAGCTTCTGATAGAAGTAAATGCACTCCAGTCCCTTCCTTTTATCTTGTGAAATTTATTTCCTTTCCATGGCGTTCCACGCCACTGCAGCAATCCATCACCCTGCGGTTTCATCATGTAAATTACAATTTGTCCATATCTATACGCTTTGTCAAACGTGAAGATTAAAAGCTGCTAACAGATGTGTTTTGGCACCAATCTTAATATCAAACTTGCTCCTTAAAAATACAGATTTGCACACAACTCACAAAAATTAAGTGAAAAGCAAACAACTCAGAGCTTAATGCAAACATTTCGTATCATATTTTTTGGGGTAACATCCCAACTTATATTGACTGGTGAAGCTAAAATCATGTTCCTGTAAAAATGACATGCTCTTGGCATAATAAAACCCAGTTTTTCTTGGTACCCTGTCATACTCATCCCATTTCAGAGTTTCACATGAGGGAAACTGTTACACCCTTAGTGTTTTCTAACTTGCTGGCAATTACAGCTGGATGCATTCCTCTGGCAGAAACATCACCACTGAAGTACACACCTATGGAGTGCAATGTCTTATTCACAGGCTACCACAAAACCACCAAAACTCAAGATCTCTGCAAGCAGATAAAGTTCAGAGAAGCAACCAGATTCTTTTTCATCTCCTTCCCAAGGCAAGGAATAGCTGAGGAGATGACAGAGCTCCAACCATGGACAGTCCTGCAGGGAGCTCCCACCAGCTGTCAGACAGCCAGAGCTACATTACATTCTCTCATTCTACCCTCAAGTTAACATTAAGAATGTTAATAATAACATTTAAAATTCTGTCAGCTTTAATAACTATTTATAATAACACTGATAACTCAGGCTTTCTTATTTTCCACGCTTGCACAACAACAGTGTTGCCATGCCAGCAGCACAGCTGCCAGAAAACATAAAATCCAACAATTTGAAAATAAATGTAGTGAAATTACTTTTGTCTTATACTATGTTTTCTTTGCAAAAAAAAAAAAGAAAAAAAAAGAATGACAGCAATACTGGCCAAGAGATGATTTCAAAAACATACTCTGAAGCTGCCTGTGAGATGCTCTAGGTGAGCAGTCATCTTAGACAAGTGAGTTGTCATCCATTTTTGGGACCAACACAACCCTACTTGCATCATTTTTTCCTTCTCTCAGCATTGTGCAAGAACATCATCTTGGCACACGCTGGTCCTGACGTTCAGCTCACTGAGGCAGAACATCACTTGGGAGGCTCCTGGTTTGCTTCCCCACCCCAAATATTCCAATGAAAGTGTTTTGGAATTAACTACATATTTAACCAATTTTGCTGGCCTGGTGCTAGAACATTAATAATTTAGACAGCATCTGGTTCAACCACAGATTTGGGCCTCTGAGGTCTTGCATAAGGGAACACATTTAGGAGTGATTTTGGGAACTGCACGACTCTGTCTCAACACTTGTTACCCACGGCGATGTCTGCTGCAGCGTTATCTCGTGCAAGGAAAAGTTCAAGAGTACATTCATGCTCAATTCCCTACTTACAGTGTGCTCCCTCCACTCCAGATGTGACACTGCCAAGAGGAAAAGCAGAGCTCCTGAGAGTCACACCACCAGGCACTCAAGCTGCTCAGTCTTAACATTCACACGCTTGTCCTTCCAACAGCAACCCCAGCCCCGCCTCAGACACCACGGATCATGAGGAGCGTTCCGTTTGCTTTAATGAGCAAAGCAGCAGGGACATTCATCTGGGTATCTACAACCAAAACCATCCTTAATGATCCCT
Organism: Promerops cafer; assembly: GCA_013398275.1. Classification (NCBI taxonomy): domain Eukaryota; kingdom Metazoa; phylum Chordata; class Aves; order Passeriformes; family Nectariniidae; genus Promerops; species Promerops cafer. Next base: position 492,861 of record VZSE01003592.1, on the reverse strand, counting down.
CACATTGTTTTCAAAAATAGCAGCAGAACCACAGTGCAGGGCAGAGAACGAAAAAGCCAAAACCATGCCAGTGGACTGAAGTACTCCTGCATGACACCATCGGCTCCACAGTCCTATCCCACACACTCCCAGCCCTAAATCTGAGCTGACTGCTGCTCCAGCATGCTTTGAAGGACTAGCACAGGCCCTCAGATGGCTGGAAGTGAGGCAGATGCAGTCACATTCTTGGCAGGTCTTCTCAGGGTCATCTTTGATGTGGAGAAGTGCTTGGTATTGTTTTCTGCATTGATGTTTGCCCCTGGTATGTGGAAGGAAATGTCCTTGTGCAGGGCAGCCCCTTGGTCTGGCCTCGTGGCTTGCAACCTGCTGCCTGGCCAGCACTGCCTCTTCAGATGTTCCTCTGCTACACACTAAAAAGGCTCCTTAGCTCCTCTGGCTGTTCCTTAGTTACCCACATAGCAGAAGTGTTGCCTCCCCAGCCCTTCCCAATCCATGCAAGCAACATACTCCATTTCTGTCACTTCCCTGGCAAGGCTGGCTCTTGCCCGAGCAAGAGATTGCAGCCTTTGGATATAGGAACATGAAATCCTTTCTTGAAAGAGGATTACAGTCACATTCCCCTTAAGTCAAACCAAGGGTAAAAACTGCACAGAGGGAGTTCAGATCTCTGACTAAACTTTTAGATCCTCAAATGGTAATTTTTAGGATCACAACTTTTACCAAAACCAGGTCTCAGGGCCCTACTATTTGTGATGACACAGGCCTTAATTCTTATTCATTCATTGTTTTATTAGTTTCATCATTGCTTCTCTTAAATCTTCTTCTCCTGGTCCACATTCAGCACCCATGCCAAAAATGACACAAGCACACAGCTCAGGTTGCTCATGCAGACCAGCAGATCAACCAACAGCTCAACCTGTGCTCCACAGGTGCCTCATTCAAGATGAGGCAGTTCAAAGCAAAAGGGGGTAAAAAGCCACTGGGCTCCTGCTCCAGCTTTGGAGCACTTGTGGGAAGGCAATCACCTGTCCCCCTCTGCAATTCTCTTCATTAACAGCTTGAAGAAAATTCCCTCCTTGGCTGCTACCATTACACTTCATTAGGGCAGAAATGCCAATACAAAGAAAACTGACCTCCTCCACCCACTGGGAACATCTCCAGCAGCCTCCTCTTGGTTGCCAATGTCACCAGAGGACAGCAGATGAGGAAGTAGGTGTAACTCTCATTTGAAACTGCATTATTTCATATGGCTCATAACTGTGCTTCCAAACTAAACACCATTTCTTGCATGCAGCTTTCAAGCTGCTGCCTTGCTCAGGGTTCCCAAGGATAGGCTGGAAGACCCTTTCCAGCAACCCAGATGCTTTGGTGATAGTTACATCTCGTGTGGCTTTCAGCACACAAATGCTTGTTGAGGAGGTGATCTGAGAGCCTCCTGAGCTCCTAGCAGTTCTGCCTCAAATTATAGGACACAAAGGCAAGAGGGAAAAGTGGTAAAAGAATTCCAAAACAACAGTTTATCAGTATAAATTTCCTGGGGGGTTCCAGAAAACTCTCACCACCACTGCCAAGTGCAGAAGGTCACACCCACACATCCTGGTCTGCAGAGAGATGGTGACACAGACACAGGGAGATTCAATGCTGCGTGGCTGCATGCTTCAGCCTTCATGTGCCTCTGCTGCTGCTGACCTCCAGCCAAACGTCCCCTCCCAGCTCCTCCTGACCCTACAAAATGCTGCCAGGGAGCCTAGCCCTTGAATTCACTTCTTCCCCCACAAACAGGGACTTCCACCCCATAGCTGTAGCTGACCTGCACCCCACAAGCCCCAGTGCACTTTGCCCTCAGAGGTGTCATGACCCTCGACCAGGCTGTGGGTTTAAAGGCATGCAATTATGGGAACATCTCTGCAGTCTGAGAACTGCCCAGTTGCAGGTTCTCATCCTTTTTCAGTCATTCATGGCTCTGGCTTGTATTTGCTCCTTTTTTCCAGCCCTGGCCAGGGCAGGAAATGTCACTGCTGGCAGCAATTTAACCCGGCTGACTTCAGTGCTCGTCCAGGGCTAAGTAGCAGGAGAGTGATTAGGGGATGGCAGGGGCAGGAAGGTCAGGGAGAAAGCACCCAGCACCAGCACAGGACAGAGAGAAGCACTGGAGGCCCCCAGCCCCTCACAGCCAACGCCAGAGGCAGGGCACATCTCTAACAGGCAGAAACAACAGCCTGTACAGATCTGCTGTTCAGAACAGATCTAGAAAATATTGTACTTTTTGGGTCCAAAGAAGGGAATTTGAGAGGTGAAGACCTGAGCATTGCAATTGTGGGGTTTAGACAGTTTGAAAAAAGTCTGTGCTTTCTCTCAAAACCATACAGCTTTCTCTCTGTTGTGTATTTCGGCACAGTGGTACAGCATTTGATCCACTCAAGGCTGAATTTAAAGTTGTCTTCTAGAATTCTGGCTCAGAAATCAAGCATATTTGCAGCTTTTCAATATTCTCTCTTCTTGTACGCCTTTATTCACAAACTCATGGAGGAACAATATCCTTCTAAATGCAACTCCCTAGTGAAGATGTAAAAATATCTAGGATCATTAAAAAGCCATCAAGGCCGTTGCACTGTGGAGTGCTCTTTGCTCTCCTGATAGTATCCCGGGGAAGTACACAGCTGGGCCTTGCAGTAGTTTGTACTTCTCCTCCTGAAGATTTTCAATTAAACATTTTTAACTTACTTGTCACAAAGCACATTACAAGTAAAACTAGTTTGCATTCCTTTGGACATTTTTTCATAAAGAAGAATGAAGATTTATCCCCCAAGTTAATCCCTGGTATAAGCAGTCATTCCACTACAAGTCCTGAGTAAAAATAATAAGGAAGAAAAGTCAATGGAGTCATTACATAGAGCTCAGCAAAGCCAGGCTAATCTATATGTAATGTAGGAAGCCCCAAAACACAACCGCAGAGCAGCAGGCATAAAAGCATCAGCTTTTAAACTCACATCTAGGATTTCCCATTGTGTCTTGCAGAAACACAATGTTAGATTCCCACTGAAGGATATTAAAACACTACAGAAAAGATTATTATTCCTTCTACTGCTGCAACTAAAGCTTAGGTATTCAACAGCAGGGACTTTTGTTACTGCTTGGAAAAGTCAATCCGCTGTAGGATTTCCAGTGCAACTTGTGAAATTGAAGTGGAAAGTAGAGCAACTGTGATTGTCCACGGCACGTGAGCTATTTCTGCAGCTGCGTGGGACTCTGGGTAGCTTTCCACACTCAAGTAATTAATTCTAGGGTTGAAGGCAACTCTACACTCAAGGATCTTCAAAAGGGAAAGAGAAATCACGATGCCACCTTGGGTTCACGACTGATTCGTAACAGATGCAGGGACCGTAGCCCTTGTGGTTCCGTGTCAAGTCTGGAGACGTTTTGATGAATTCTGAGCAGATGGAGCATAAACACGATCCCTCACCCATGCACGTTTACTGCCTATCAAGTAATTGCACTGTACAGGGGCTTAATGGCCAGACCTCCCACCCGAATATTTCATCTGCACTCTAGAGCAATGAAAACCCCACCCCCTGACCACAAGAGCTGCCACACAGCCACAAAACAAGGGCCACCAAATCTGAAACCCCAACCAAGAGTCAGCAGGCTTGGCCAGTGGCCTGGCACAGAGACACCACACTTCATCAGCCACCACCTCTCCCTCCCACCACAACAGCATCCCTGAGGCTGAAAGATTTTGTGATTTCATCACACATAGAGCTCCACACACCCATTCTCAAGTAGCAGCACATTAATCTAACTTGAGAGTCATCTCTATTATATGGGGAGTCAAGGTGTCCAAGGACCTATACCTGTCACTGCTAACTTACAACTCATTCCTGGAGTCTGGGTACTCTAGTTAAGCAACTCCTTCCTTGCTAATATTCTCTGCCCTTCCATACATGTTCTGGCCTATTGCCAGCTGTTTGCCTCATTTCTCTTCAAGAAAAATTACCATGGAAGCAGACTTCTTTTTTCCCCTATCCTCAGAGACAGTATTTTAATATTATCCCCATAAGTCAAAGAAAATTGAATTATTATCTCATTTAAGGATGCTGTTTGTGCTGCCTACAGAACTGCATTCTGCTTCTAATAGTATCTGAACAGCTATTCTTTTTTTTTTTTTTTACCTGGCACTTGGGGTGATTCAAACTCTTGCCTGCTCGTTCAGCCTCACGTTTTATTACTCCATAACCAGGTAGAAAGAAAGTAAATGTCTCTCTGCCCAATTAAATGATTACAATAAATCTTCCACAGCCCACAGGAAATTAGCTGAGTTTGTTAAAAGGAAATCACTAATATTTGTTATCTTACATAATCACTTCAAGGGGATTATTGACTGCTCTCTATACCATACAACTCAGACTAAAATTAAAGACAAACCTCGTGTCAAAAAAGCAGCCACCCCACTTAAACAACTCCAAAGTGATTTATTTGAAGAGGGAGGTAAAGATTTAAATGACCAACACACCACAGCTGTTTTATCCCCCGAAAAAGTGACTTTACTATAAAAGTCTGAGGTCTAACTTGTGGTGCATGTGTGGCACCAAGTACAAGTGGCTTCTGCCCTGTGCAGATGGCTCTAGCTTACTGTTATCACAGAAGTGCTGTTTGCTCATGTGAACTGCCTCTCCCCATGCCCTGGAGTGAGGAGCAAATCATCAGCTGCCTCATAATAGACGCCTGTAGCATCCCTGACTCACTGTAATTTAAAGGCAATATTAAGAAGAAGATATGGCCATTACACAAGCAAACATGGTTATTTCCACTGCAGAAGGCATTTAATTTCCTGCTGTTGTTGTTCCCTAGACAGGAGGAAAGCATCCACCCGGGGAACTGGGCTGCAGCACTGGGCAGTGGTGTCCTCAGAACGTGACTCCACCATGCAACAGCACAGCCTACACAGATGGAGCTGGGTCCCACCCGCGCCCAACTACCACCACCGCCTTTATGTACAGGACAACAGGGAGAGAGATGCTGCCCGTCACTGCTCCAAGGGACACGGGGACAAACCCTCGGGGGACGGAGCTCACCGCAGACACTTTGCTGATGACGTCCCTGGCGACGGCCAGGCCCTGCGCGAAGGTGCGGGCGGCCACGAAGGCTCGCGTCACTTGCAGCTTGAGCTTCCGCGGCACGTCCCCGAAGGGCTTCAGCTGCTCCGTGTACTTGCTGACACACTCCAGGTACTCGTCCGTGAAGTGGTACTGGGGGTTGACCAGCCGGAACATGCGCTCCAGCAGGCGCGCCCAGAACTCGTTGAGCATCTCCTCCAGGTTGACGTTGCCGCCCACGTAGTAGCGCTTCAGCTCCACAAAGAGGTCCTTGAACAGCTCCGAGTTCTGCATGTACAGCCGGCCGTACGTCCGCACAAACATGTCGTTCAGAGACTTCTCAGCGTTCTCCAGGAGCTCTTTGAAGAACTCTAGGAAAGAGGGGGAGAAGACATGGTAAACACGGGCACTGGGGGTTGTGTGTTCACACACTCCTACAACCACTGCTTAACTGGAGGATTAGCACAACGAGACCATCACCAAACTGAAATGGAAAACTAAAGGACTCCCCCAGAAATTTTCAAACAATGTCTATAGCTCAAAATTTTTGATTACTCTTCATAAACCCATCCCCAAAACTCTCTATAGACTGGAAGACTTGTATTAGTGAAATCTCTCCTGATACAAATATGAATATCATGATTAAGAGTCAGCAAAAAGACAAAAAAAGCGCAGAAGTTTCTGATGTTTCCATTTAGGCATCTTAAAAGATGTAATTTCAAAGAACAACATAATGGAAAGAAAAAAGGTGGTTTTGTTAAACAGATGTTTTGCACAAATGAGTCCTTCTTTCCAGTTCTTGACAATTTATTTTCCAAAATTACCATAAACCAGCCTCAAAAATGAATAAACTTTAATATCTCTGAAAACAAAATAAAAAATCTGCCTGCAGGTTCTTTCTCCCATCCTGCATCATCTTACAGGGCAAGGCTTGACCGCTTACCCAATTGGTCCTGATCGCAGAAGGGGCTTCAGATGTTTGTGGCAGTGCGAAAACCCCCACAATTATACCAGCATTTGCTTAAAATCTAAGGGCTAAACACTTGGCACAGTAACAAGAGATTTTTCAAATGACAAAGGACAGATAGGGTTTGTGATTTTTATCACTTTCTAAATGCAAATCCCCACTTTGGCTCACTCTCTGGCAGCACTGGACAGCCCAGACAGTGGCTGCTGCCACGTCTTGGCAGTGCCACATGTGTCTCCAAGACTGATAACAAGTTGACCCGATGATGATACCGCTGCAGAAGCAGTTTAAAGAACGCATCCTCCAAGAACACATCACCACAACCTTGACACGTGGGTCTAAGCACAAACTACCCCGCCACAAAGCCTCTGCCTTGGAGATTTGGCATAGATGAGAGAAAATTAAATAAAAAATAGGAAGGGGTTCCACTGGGCCAAAAGCATTTGGGCCGTTTTGGGAAAAAACTCCGTGCTCTATGGCCTTGGGGCAGCTAAGGAGAGCAAGGTAGGTGCCTCTGGGACAAAGCCTCCCATGCCTGTTTGCTCCAGCCCGGCAGGGAGCACCGGCAGCCCGGGGAGCGGGCGCAGCCGGGTGAGGAAGCAGATTATTTTATAAATGCCACCAGCAATTGAGGATTCTGACCTCTGCTTTTCTGTGACTCATATTCAATAAATATTTTTTAATAAAACATGCCTCTGTGGTTTTCTAAATCCTCAAAGGAGCAATGCTTAGAGCTAGAAGTTGTTATAAGAGTTGGGGGGGAAATACTTTGGCCCAGTGTGAATTTAAACCTTGTTAAAAGACATTAAAAGTATGCTGAAGTTCAGATTTTTGTCTTCAAAGTGCTCCAGTACAAACAAAACCTAACACAGAAAACATTTTCTGGAAAAACTGAAACATTCCATGAGTTCCTGATGAACAAAGTCATGGGGTTCAGTGCCTGACATGGCTGTATATAATGCAGCCTCTTAGGAGCACAAGAGAAATGATCCAGGGAAGAGGAGATTGATTTCAAACACCCAACACGTCCTCTGTCCAATATCAGCAGGAACCTCCACTTTCGTTCCCATGACTGGCATTTCCTCTCCAGGAAGATTTTTTTCTGTTGAGTTTATATTATAGAGATTAGCTTGGTGTATATTAATTTCTAATTCACTTAATCATTTTGAAGGCTCACTTCCTTCCTTTGCTCAGACCTTTTAGTACCACCAAATAAGTTGTTTATTTAAATACTTCTGTACCAGGCACAAAACCTGCTAGATGCATCAAACTCTTCAAAAAGAATTAGATTTTTGAAATTATATTGATGGCAAATCTATCAGATAGCTCCAACCATCAGACTAAAGAACCCAAAGCAATGTTTTAAGCCAAGAAAGTTATCCTAAGTAATATATCCATATTACCATAACCAATCTATCCTCCTGAACAAACTCATTTTATTGGTTACACTCCAAAGTGAAAGTTGAATGAACTGTATCCAGGCTTTAGAGCTCTTCATCTCTTAGCAATTTTTCATGTGGGCTAGAACCAGGTACGTTCATTAATTATCACGAAAAAACCCCTGCAATCTAATTAGCAGCAAATACCTGCACACCTGCAGCCTTCCAGCCAGCAGCTTTTCCTTGCCCGAAAGGAAGGTAAATAAAGGAAATGAAAACTTCCCACCAAAACTGGGCACTTCCAAAAGCCCAACACAGCACTGCTGAAGGAGGCGGCGTGCGTGCACAGCACTGTTGTCTCTGGCTCAAGCTTCAACCATCATTTCCATGGACAGAAAACTCCCGTTCTCAAGTGCCACTTCCCAAAGAAGAAGGGGAGGAGGGCAGAGGAGGCTATGTCCCCAGGCTGGAGTCAGCTTCCACCCCTGCCAGCACATGCCTGTATCCCTGAACACGCCAGACAGGATGCCCTGGTGACCAGCGCCTATGGCTTGGCCACTGGGTGCCACTGCTGGCACCTCGAGGCTCCTGGGGTGGACGTGGCATTGGATGGTGGGCAGGGGTGATGTCAAGTGTGGCATTGGGGATGAAGGCCACTCAACACCAGCAAACAGGGACACGCCCAGCAGTGGGATGTGCATGGCATCTTCCTCCACGCAATACACAGCATTCTTAACCTGGTCAGCAGCAGCAATTAAATTATATCTATAAATGCATTTTAGTGTAGCTATTGGCACAGTGTGAGTCTTCCTCCTCGGTTTTTATCTCCACATCAAGAAATCAGCCTGGGCGCCAGAAGGAACATTAATCTTTTCTCTGTGCAAACTATGGGCATAGATGTCTGCATGGAAAAGAAAAAAGCCTGAAAGTCCTTTTTATGAGTTAAATGCTAATCTGACTAGTAACCCCCTATATCTAATTAGATACTAATTCTCTCCTTCACAGAAATGAGCTGATTAGCAAACACCAACATAACCCAGCATTAACCTTGCCACCACAAGAAGAAAAATGGCAGGTTCCTCTCTTACGTCTTGGCTGTTTGCTGGGTAAAATAAATGACCACCTTTCATTTGTATTAGAAGTTGACTTGTTCTCAAACAAAGCAAACACACAAAGGCCTCGGCTGCTTATTTTACAGCACTGTAAAAGCACGTTTTACAGCTGTGTTGCAAGCAATCTGTACTCATTAAATTATCACTCTGACAGGCTTCCTGTGAAAAGCTGTCAAACGCAAACATTTTTCACAGACGACAAATCATACTTTGCCGGTGCTCTCTCAGACACTGCTATCTGGAGGAATGGCAGGCTCTCTCTTCCCTCCAGTTATCTTGTTTAAACTCCCTGGACAAGGGCTGGCCCCTCTTGTCGACAAACAGGCACACACACGGTTGGGAAGGGCTCCACAAACTGACCTGCGAGAGCAGCACGTGGCTCCAAGGTCTCCCTGGCTCTCCTGACTACGAGCAGAGCCTGCAGAGAGGGCTGGGCTACTCACAGAGGATGGACCACAGACAAGGCCTTGGGATAACAAGGCACAGCCAGCTCTGGTCCAACCTGACTGAGGAGCAAGGCCATGTTGTACTGCTTCAACACACCTCAGCCAAGTCCTGCTGATGCAAAGTCACCTTCTCACTCAAGCTGATGCTCAGGAGGACGCTGAGGGAACCAGCACTGTGGGACAAGAGCCACAAAACCTTTCTTAACGTGAAGAAACAATTTTAAAATTTGTCTGTATTGCAAAATAAATCCCGTGCATGCTACGGGCTTTGATGCTCAAAGGAAGATGGCATCTCCAATGCAATTAACTTTAAGAGGCAGAAAAGGCAGCAATCTGCAGTCAGGCAATCTACAGCTCTGGGCTCTGTGTATTCTTTTAACATTTTTGAATTTCAGGGTAGAATTTCAATGCCCCCACTTGGTGAAAGCCTAGAGATCTCATGAAATGGTAAGAAAGACAGGATGTGATATATGTGCCATCTCTGCAATAAAAATCCTGGGAAAAAAAGTCTCTGCTTTTGAACAAATCCTTCTTTAAAAGAGCACATTGAGAAACAACCATAGTTACTCGGCAATTTCCTTTTTTTCAGATACTAAAATGTATTACCTCTCTGCAGCTTGAGGGCAGACCAGCCCTGCCAGTAACCCAGGGCAGGAGAGCACTGCATCTCCCCAAGGTGCTTCCACATGACATCAGATTCCACTGCCAGAATAATTCAAAATCTTTCTTCTAAATTGCAGATACATGAGCTAATTGAAGAAACAGTCACTCCACCCACTGCGAGACAGAGTAAATCCCACCTCCAGATAATACATTTACTTCTTTTGACTTTCAGAGCCAATATATATTTAATCTTGGATTCATAGGTGTCACCTGAAAATATTCATTTTTTTAAAGTAAGAAGGGATGCAGTGTTTTCCTATTCCTTGTGCTAACATTTTCAGATATTTCAAGAGTGGGATTTTCATACAAGAGGGCTTTTGCTGAGGAGAGCCCAGTGCTGTAGGGCACAGTCCTACCTAAATCAAAGGCAGCTCCTGGAAATGAGATGAACACATCAAAGGAGCACATTCCCCTTCACCCACAGACAGGTTTGGCATTTCCCTACATGCGCTGGCAACAAAGGAAAAAGCAGCAAGAACTGCCTGGTCTGAGCTGTCTTCTGCCACCACCTGCCCTGTGTCAGGACCCCAGCACTGGTGTCCTCAGCCTCCCCAGCCCTGCCCCAGGCAGAGTCCTCAGGGCTGAATCCAGAGCTGACCACTGCAGGAGTGCAAAGCTGTGCTTTCAATTTCTTTATCTTCAGGAGCAAAACACATTTATTTCAGGGAATACTTTCACACAGAGCACCACACTTACTCCTCTTGTAGCCACGGCCAAGAGTCAAATCAGCAGTGACCCAGGGCTCAGCACCTAAAACCCCCACGTTTTATAGAACAAAGGAAACCTTAACTGCAGTGCAAAAAGAGGTCAGGTCTTATCCAAGAGTTCAGCAAGGCTGTTGAGCCAATGTGCTCGCTACAGACGCCCATCTCTTGGCTATGTTCAGGTGTGCTGGTGCCCTTCCAAAAGGACACCAGGGCTGCCCCACACACCTTTCTGCTCCCAAAAGCTACCAGACATCCTGCATTTCCCCTGCACCAGGTTTCCTTAGTTAAGAGCCGAGTTTCCAATTGGCCTTACTCTGTTTGAGGTTTGCAAATGGACTACGCAAACAGATCCCACGTAGAGGTGCAATTACTCAACCACCTTAAAAAACAAATAAAACCAGGTTCAAGCACACATATGGAACATGCTGAATTTTTACAGGCACAATTAATTAGTTTCAGATAATTTGCCACACAGGTTTTTGAGCATACTCTTAATATATTGTCCAGATTATGATTAATTAAGGACCGTCTGTCTTACCTAAACCTTTAATTTGCTTGTCTGTATAGACAATTATGCTTTCTAGTGTGTACAGGAGAACACTGCCACAAAGAGATTAATTATATTTTCTCCTTAAAAGGTTTACTCATAAAATGTCCACAACAGCAAGATGGATTCCCAGACAAATGCTCCTGCCCAAGCCACGGCCCCGCAGGCTGTGCCGTGGACAGGCCGGCGCTGGCTCCCTCCCTGCCTTTTCCAGAGGTGCATCTGCAGATGCAAACTCCACCCTGCAGCTGCTCCTACCGTGTGAAGCAAAATTCAACCCAGACAGCTAAAGGGAATTTGGGAGAAAAGAGACAAATGTTTCACAGCTCTCTTCACCTGGAGGCTGAAGCCGTCCACAGCCATGCCACCTAGTCCAAAGGGAGGAAAGCAATTATTTTTTTCTGAATGTGCTTCATAATTTTTAATATGCCTTCACTTCCTTTATTGCATATACAGCATTTGTAATTTCCACCAGGGAAAAACAAATCCTAGCTTAACAACCTTTTTCCGGAAGTGTTGAGAAACCGATGAACACATAGTGTTAACACATTTATTGAATATGAACGCAGAAGTACAGGGCAGATCCACAAGCTGTTTATCTGTCCTGTTTTCAAACATGTGTTAGCACTTATTGACATGGGAAGAACTCTTTCACAGGGCTTGAAGAAGTACAGGCTTAAATCTTGCCAGTGTCACAGCAACAGCCACAATACGTGAATGCTGCAGAGCTGGGAGGAACACCTCCCTAAACTTTGCTTGATTAGTGAAAGTCAAGACGACAAAAACAACTGGGCCACATTCTCATAGGTTAAAAACCACCAAAAAACATGATTTCTAGAAGTTCTGGTTTGTGGAGCACTGTGGGGCTAGGAGGAGTCCAGAAGAGCAGGCCAGAAGATAACACAGCACTGAGTAGCACCATCACACTGAGACTGAGCTTGTTAGAGATTAAGGAGCAATGAAGGAGGAGGACAGTGCGGAGGTTGCCGTCTCTGATCCAAGAAACAAACAGCAGCACATTGCATCCTGCTGTATGTACCTGTCATCTCATTAATTAGGAAAACAGCGAGAAATGCCCTTGGTCCCTTCTTGGTCCATCCTGCTCTGCCACATCCCATGCAGCAGGATGAGCCCAGACTTCATAGCCTCCTCATCCCCGGTTTCAGGGACCGTCACTGCTCACACATCCCATTTTTGGTTAGCTGTGCTGAGTTTTCTCCCACTGCTTCCATGCTGCTTCCTCCCCAAGCAGCAGGTCCATCATTCCCAGCACTTCCACCCCCCTCCTTACAACAACTCTTCCTCAATGCACCCCTCTGCAGCTGTTTCTTCTTCCTCCATCACTTGTTCTTCCCTCTACTCCTCCCATGCCCAATTTTCACTGCACCCATTCCTCAATCTCTTCAGACATACCTGTGATTTCTCAGGTGCTTCAGCCTTTGCCCCACATCCATTTGGTACCAATACACCAAGTTCCCAGCTCAAACCTCACCTGGAAGTGAGCTCCTTCAGGCTCCCTCCCACATCCTCCCAACGCAAAGGAGCTTTCTGGGACACTCACTAAGGTATTTCACAGGTACATGCTTTCCCAAGCCTCCCTTCCTACTGCTGTCAGAGTGTGAGGAGGGCCTGCACTACTGATCAGTGGGGATGTCCTTCTTGTTCCCATTACCTCAGTTACCCTCATCTCCTTACACTCGCATGGAGAGCTCTTCCAGCTGGGGCTGCCTCTTATTTGTTCAGCCAGCATGTGAGTGGCTGAACACTAAGACATTACAGTACATTAAACACTAATAAAATAGCTCCAACCCTGCACCAGTGGGTTATCACACCCCCAAGCCAAACCACCACCACCAAAACAGGCATCCAGGGCAGCAGCTACCAGGACTATGCACATAGCCTTGGTGGCTCCTTTGTGCAGGAAGGAGGAAGAGAGAGTTAATTTTAAACAGACAAACAATAGCTCATTGACTGGTTGACAGCAATTAGTAACCAGAGAGCACCAGGCACGTTTCCTGTAGCCAAGTACAAAGCCTGTTGCCCGCATCTTTGCTCTTGGGAAAAAAAGCCAAAAGGATAAGACCAGTTTACCTGTGACCTTAAGAGCAGAACTGCTTTGACCTGAGATCACATAAGAGTGTTTGATCCCTCCAAGCCCATATACAAACTGCTTTTGCTCCTTGCTGAAGTCTTTGCTAAGTTACTAGACCTAGTATCTTATTTTTTTCCCCTCCTAACCAACAGGGTAGGAACCCCCTTCACCTTGCCCTATGAGATTTCCTACTTCTGCAGTAACTTGAACTTGCCCTTAGGTTCTTTCAAGCCTCCCAAAAGAGAGGTCTGGTTCTCACCACTGTCAGACAAACACCACCCTTCTCAATGAACAAGACTAAAAATCATGGTGGTGAATGTACTTCCTTAAAAACCTCCAGATGGAGAGGAGCCAGTTGAACAAAAACAAAGAATAAACAAACTTCCAAGGCACAGACAGCAGACAATTTGTTTCATTGCTGTTGCATTGAGTGGGAAAGCACAAACAAAAGCCCACAAGTGGGATTTTCTAAAGGAAGCGTGTTGGTGGGTTCTCCCTGCAGCTTCTCCTCAGTCACTCCCTCCCTATCCTCGGTAAGCACCAATCCGAAATCAAGTCCAAAGGATTGCCTCTCCACAACAGCTTCTTTGAGGTTTATCTTCCCAACATTTTCTGCCTTGGTTGGTATAAGGTTCAGTGCCATCCATATCTGGAGAGGGCAGAACAAAGCTGCGCCTTCACCTCAATGTGAGTGGCAGCACAGACCAAACCACCCTATTAATTATTTGTACCTTAACGATGCCATGGTCATCAGTGCGCTTGCCTGAAGGTGGGCGGCAAGGGAAGAGGTCCTCCCACCACACAGATTTATTCAGAAGCTTGAACTCCATGCAGCTCTGGCACAGCAGAGGTCCACCAGGTCTCCACTCAGTGCTCCAGCTGTGCCAACACACCTGGAGCTGCCTCCTGCAGATATGAATGTGCTGGCACCAGTACTGACCCCACGGTCCCGGGTGCCACAGACACAGGGGGACCCTGCCAAAGGAGCAGGATGAGGGCCCAGGTCTCTGCTCTCACAGGCAGTTTCCAGTAAAAGAGTTAATGTGAGATGAAGGTCCCCAAAGGGCAGTTATTTTGGTAAGGCAGAGCACCCCGATGGGCTGCCAAATTCTAACTATAGGAGCAGCAGGCTGGGCACCTGTGGGGCTCATCTTTCACTGTTTGCCTCCACACTGCCTGAAGCAGCGAAAAGGAGACCACCAAGAGCTTTCCCTTGTCCCTTCTGTGTCCTTCCCAGTAACTAATACATCCCAGCTATGCACCCCACTGTACCAGCACACCTCCCTGATAACTTGTACCTGGAGACAGCAGCTGGAAGCAAAGGGTTATCTGAACAACAAAAAACTAAATTCAGAAATTATTTACAGGCTTTTTCCTCCAGTTTCAGCAGAGCTTGGAAGCTATTTGGCCAATGTTCTCCTGACCACTCTCTTGGATTCAGCCACATGCCAGTAGTTGGAAGAAATTAATGCACCCAGGACTAACACAGAGCTCACACTTTGGTCAAGGGCAGCCTGGGATGCTTCAAAGATGCTCATCATGATCACACTTTGTACCTGTAGCTACCCTGCCCAATACAAACATGGAGCCCACAAGCAGGAGTCCCTCTCCAGGCCCTCTGCCCACTCCCTGTACAGCAGAGGGGTTGTGTGCACCATGGACTTGGGGACCCCTGGCCAGCTCTTTCTTCTTAGATTTGGTTTCTTTCCACTTACTGTCCCCAAAGGTTTTCCTTTTACGCTTGTGTATTTGTTTTATCTTAAATAGTAATGGAAAATCCAGGGAGATTGGATCAGAAATGGCACTCTCGGCATTTAATCGCTTCCCAGATGCTGGCATGGGCTGTACCACTTGATACAAATCCTTCTGTGATCTGGGCATTGGGAACACCAAACCTACTGCCAGCCCAGTCCAGAGACAGACCACCTCACACACTGCCCTCCTGTACAATGAGGGTTGCAGAAGTTTGCTGCCTTGCCTTAGTATGGAGTGCACAAAAGAAAGGGACACAACTTGGTTTAAGTGCAACAGCAAAAGCGCCTGTGAAATACAGGGGCAGGAGAATAAAGGAGCCTGTGGGACTCAGCAGCCCCTCTAGTCTTTCCCCCTAGAAAAGGGCTTGGCACAACAGCTACATCTTCCAAGAGATTCAGGATGTGTCTTTAGAAAGTAGAAAGTAAGAACATCTTATCTAGGAAGCAACAGAACAGCGGAAACACTGCAGAAGAGTTATGGGCTATGTCCTGTCCTGGCTCCAATTCCTCAAAACAGCTGAGCAGTTTCCCTAAAGTGCTGTTGGCTAGCACAGACCCTGGCGTGGAAAACTTCAGCCTCAAAGGGCAAAAGAGGTGAAAGTTCGATTTTAATACATGGAACTGAGCATTTATGTAGTCTTAATGTCACCCTTAATTCTAATAATGTTATTAATCCCCGAGAGAGTGAAGGGGAGGGCACTAAGTTGTGAAGATAAGACAAGGCACAAGAGATTTTATTAAAAAAAAGGGAGGGGGTGTTTAAATCCCTGACTGCTATAGCTGCTTCTACAGCATGAGATGTCACTACAGTCAGTTACAGCTTTCCCATGAATGTCATTGCCACGGAGGGAATTGCCACGCTTACGTGGTCAGAAAATTTGACCCACTAATTTCTCAATGAAGCCCATAAACTTATCTGAGATTAACCAGCAAATCTTCACCTCTAAAATCATTTAGCAATGGTGAATCCAACAACTCACCAAGTATTTTTTATTTTAACAGAAAAGCATTTCCCTTGCTGCTGAAAATACATTTCCTACTACTATGCTGGCATCAGGCTAGTGGTTTAAATTACAACAGAGGGGACCTCCAGGAGCATACATACCTGTACTGTAAGCAAATATTTAGACAGGATATGTAAGATATGGGACTCCTGAGCTCACAAGTTCTCCCAGTGCCTGCAAACCAAATATGCAAAGGAGGATCTGATGCTGTCACATTATGCACTGGGAGCCAAAATGACTCCTGGTCAGCCCTTCGGGGATGGATAATCAGCAGATTGTTCCATGCTCCTGATTAAAGAGGAGATAATCCATTTCTGTACAGCTTTGGTGTCAGATCAGAGCAATTCTGGCAACAGTTCCAACAGCACACAGCACTCCAGCAACAGCTGATGCAAACACTCCAGAAGCCAGAGGGCATCCCAGCCTCCATCCAAAGGAGTGCCGCCACTCGGACTGTCCTTCTGCAGCAGCAACTGCTGCAAAGGTCAAGCACGTAACGGAGGCAGGACAGGTTTGCCTCTCCTCCCAGACCTCAGTGCCAAGGCTGGGAGAGTAGCAGCCAGAGAATCCACAACAGAGATTTCCAAAGGGCTAGAGGACAGGCTTTGCTGTTTGGGCTGCATCCTGGAGTGGCTGATCACAGCCCGGGGATGTGTCACCCCACAAGAGAAGTGTCCACTCCACTTGAAGTGAATTTGGTCTCTGTAATAAATAAATAAATAAATCTCATCCTGCCTACTCAGTCACTCTGCACAGCTGTAGCACAGGGGATTTAATGTTGAACTAAGGAAGGTGTACAGCTCATTTTTGCCAGTTTTATTTCTATTTGAATGGATTTAGCTACAAGTGATAAGGAAGCCCTGAAGAGCTGCACATAGTAAAATCAGAGCTTGGGTCCATGCTGAAGAACAGCTCTGGAAGGGATTGTGTCCTTTTCTAGTCTCATCACTAGGGATCCGGACACATATACAGGTCTCAATTGCCTCTCCTGCCTGTAGTTTGGGTACATTAGATTAAAAAGTGTGGGATGAATAATGCTGGGCAAGAGGAACTCAAATGTGCAAGACACAACTGACCACAGCTGATCTGATGACCAAGCACCAAGACCAAAGGAAGGAAACACCATCCCACAAGAAGCCAAACCTTCAACAGCAGGCTCTTAAACAAACAAAACACAGCAATCTAGGGCATGGAACTCCAACATTTTTGCAGAAGAGTCTGAGGACCTCAGCGGGGAGACTCTTCAACCCGCCCCAGCAATCAGGAGGAAGGTGTGCCTTCAGCCGCCAGGTGACTGGGCTGCAGGGAGAGAGGCAGTCCTGATTAAAAGCCTCCCAAGAGGTAAATGATGGAGGGTGGTAATCAGTTCATCTCTACTTCCACCCCAGGTAAGATTAAAAAAAATCCCTAAATCAGCTTTGTCTGCAGCAGATGAAGATTTAGTTCTGATATTAGCACTCAAAGACAGAGTCATTAGGCTTTGGGACAGGCTGAGGAGGTTGCCAGGTCTCCTTCATTAGTTTCATATGAGGCAGAGACACACCCTTGAGGGACAGGCCAAACACAGTAAATCCAGCTTTCAGGAACTGTCCCCTTCCAGACTTGCCAGTCAGGGACTTCCCAGGCTGAAGTTAGAGTGAGAGGAGCACAGAGGATGCTCTGAGGGGCTGACAGGAGGACCACAGAGCACAGACAGAATAGCTTGTGCAGGCTCCATTCCAAAGCTCACCTATTTTGAAGCCTTGTACATTGACAGGCATCCATCTCAGCTTGGCTTAATGTCCTCCTGCTCTCACACAGCCCTGCAGCCATCCCTCCCCCCACAAAGGGGCAGATGCACCTCACAGGATGTCTGCTCCACGTCAGGGATGCTAATGCAGCGCCCCGTGCATGCTCTTTGTTTTCAATGCAGCATTTCAAAAAGCCTCATCGTTCATTTAAGGTGAAGCAGATGCTGTTCCTCTGGTCTCTTTGAACGGGCTTATCTATGGGCTGGATTTCATTAAGTGTCTTGTTCTGCATTTAATAAGCTTGCAAGTCTAGACACTTTGGTTCTCCCTCTATCACCCCTTTGGTGTACCAGCAGGTAGAGACAACAGAGGTTAAGAGGGAAATATTTAGCCAGCAGATTTAGATGCTATCAAGATGATTGCATAATTCTACTTTGACTCACTGCAATTTCATACCCAGGGATTTTTTCTCTCACCCTAGTGCCAATCCCTTTCGAAAGCAAGAGGCTGCTACCCGCTGTAGTAGTGCAGAGGAGGTTCCTGGGAGGTTCAAGGCATACACTTCTGGATATTCACAGAAAACTCACACTGAACCAATGACCAAACATGGGAGCAAAAGTCCAGAGGAGCTGCATGGGGGAACTGCCCCTTATCACAGAGTGTGATGGTGATGTACAAGCAGAACTGTGTGAGCAACCCAGTCCACTTGAGCTGTCAGATACTTCCATATGCAGCTGGCTGCCACCTCACTCCCCCAGCCAAAAAGGACAACCCAAGCAGCAGCCTGACACCCTGCTACTCCTTCCCAGATGCCCAGGCAACAGGGGGTTGCAGTGTCTGGGAGCACTGAGGCACCTACAAAGCCCCACAGGAACCAAACAAGAGCTTAGAAGCAAACCAAGAAATGCCCTGGGACCTCAGCCAGGTGCTGTGCCCAGTGCCCAGGCGTCGACTTCAGCTGCTTGCAGAGGTGCTCTCAAAGGAAAAGCACCTGGCTACAAGGTGGGCAGTGCTGACTGTGCCAGCTACCTCCAAAGGGAGCTTCTTCCTGCAGCTCCCATGAGCCAGGCATGCCCTATGGAGAGCCAGTCTGACAGGACACATGTGGACCCAAGGGCAATACTGAGACCAGTCATTTGCTTATCTGTCAGCAGTTAGCATCACTCCAGCGATGGGAACTCAGCCGAGACTTGTTCATTATGGCTCTGACCCTGCATCACACTTGAACCCTCGGCCTCCACACAAAACCACTCTGTGTTTATCTGCTGCTCTGCTTAGCCCCAAAGGCTAAAAGGGAGATGGATACAAATCCTGTGGGCTCACAGCGTGCTGGGAAAGATCAGCATTGTTGTGGAACTGGGCTGCAAGATGTGCACGTTACAATTACGCACACTGCGGGGATGTACCAACAAAACCAACTGCAATCTTACATTAGAGCAAAATGGCTTTTCAAAAGATTAATCAGAAAGAAAGATCTCTCTCTTTGGGAAACAAGCAGCCATAACCAGCAAATACTTCTCTCTCACAGGATTGCAAAACAAGGCATATTCTGCCCTCTGAGCCGAGTCATGAACTTTCCCAGCAAAGGGGGAGACAAGCAGAAAAACTGCACAGAAAATAACAGGATGGGGATTTTTCACATTTTTATCCCAAGGAGAGCAAGTTCAAGGTCTCTGCACTTACCATCAAACTTCTTGTATCGGGAGCTAAACATGTTTTGTAGGTGATTGCTAAGCTCTACGACGGCGTTTCTGAAGTCGTGTTTACTCTGCTGACTGTACTTCTCCTCCATTTCTTGAGAGCAGCATGTGTAGCCTTGCGAGCAGACTTTCAAGTGGTCACCTGAAAAGCAGAGAAGAAAATTTCCCAAGTTAGAAGGACTCTCTATGCCAGAGAAAAGAGGTCTCATGAGGCAGGCTGTGTGAAGATTTGCAGCACCATTTACTTGCAAGGAGATCCCCCCACAGAGAGTGCTGGACAAAGCACATCAAAACTTGATTACTTAGAGAAACTTTATAGCAACACATGTAAAAACCTTGTCTTTCTGCAAGAACATTAAAAAGTGTCTTCTTAATTATTCAGTTAATAAACAGAATAAACAGATACTCATTCTGTACAATATTATTTGAAGAACCAGAAAATTGACCTGTATATAGATATATTGTATATGGTAACTTGCATGAAGTTTTTGCTGAGTATTTTAAATACTTCCAGTTCATTCAGTTAATATACAACATCAGTGGTAATGGCCCTTTTTGTCCAGATAACTGCTTTTTTCTTCACCCCTCCCCAGTCCAATTATCAGAGGAGAAGCATTCTCTCTCAGAAGTACAGTTGTCACTGACACTAAATTATACTTGCTGTATGCAATGGCTCATGAAAACGCTTCATATTTCCCAGCTCCTAATTTTGCAGTTTTCTGTCATCATCCTGGAGGAAATAGGGGGTATGTTTTTGGAGACTTCAAACAGATATTTTTCCTTAAGATAATTCTTTCCTAAGAGTCATCTGGCTCAAGCTGGCTTGGTCAGAGGGATCATCACCAAGTGTTTCAGTATCTGCAACAGCTCCATTTCAAAATCTCTCAGACAATCTGGACATAAAATCTGGACCCATATAATTTGCTTTTGGATGCCTTGCAGCAGTGTGGGATGAAGCTGTCCCCTTCCAGCACCACCCGTAAAATGCCACCGTCAAGTTTTTTGGGCCAAGATAAACCCTTGGCACTGCAGTCCTCAGCTCCAGCTCTCTGACAGGCCCCACAACACAGCATCAACACAAAGTAGGTGGGCTGATGCCGAAGTGGTTCAAATTTGGGCAAATTGTGCAAATCTTTGTCAACACAGAAGATACGATCAAAACAAGCAGTCAGGATGAGAAACTCATGTTTCCATGTCAGATGGTATTTTAAAAGACACAGCCAACGTGTAAGCTGCTGCCTTCTCTCCCGTTTCACACCCTGCTGCCAGATCTTATCCTTCATTCTGAGGAAACAGATGGAGAAGGGAAAGCTCTTCCCTGCCTGCTCCCACCCTGGAAGTCACCAAGGACCTCCAACCACCGTGGAGGTTCAGAGACTCACTGTCAGAGCTGTAAAGGGCTTGTCAGGCCCCACGCAGAAAATAACATCCTCCTGGCAAGCAGCGCACCACACATTTAAGGAAGAGCCATCCATCCTACCTGCTAGAGCATCGAAACTGGGTTTAGAGAAACAAAAGCAGGTTTTGGACAGTTCAAAGCCTGCCCATGGTTAACACAACAGGCTGATGCTCTGCCTGCCTTGTGCAAGATTTCTCAACAATGTCTTTTGCCCAGGTAGTGAACCTTTTTATCACTGTGCATGACTTTCTAGCCCATTCAGGTCAGTGTCTCTCCTTACAGACACTTCAGGGCCATCTTAAAAAATGACACAAATATTTTTATCTCTCTCTGTATAAATATAGTTCCTAAGAACCTCTCCTCCTAAAATCTACTTCCCTGTTGTGCTACAGGGTTTGTTTGTTTTCTGTGGCATTACAGAGAGACCTTGACCAGCAGATAATTCTGACATAGCTAATTTATTGCACAAGACCATCCACTGCTCTTCAATTACAGAAAGCTCAAAGTCTGCTACGGGAAGCAGCACTGCTTAAGCACAGCTTTCTGAAAACACAGAAAAATCTCACTGACTCCTTGCAGATATATCTTTTTTTCACAGACTACTTTTTCTGTCTCAGAGGAGCACCTCCAGCAGCAAATACACAGCTCCAAGGGAGGCAGCTCCAGGTAGCTTCGTAAGTCATTTAAAAAAGAGGAAGGAGTGCACCCAGATTTCCAGATCCTGCCCACTAAATCCATCCTGGAGCACGCCTGGGCACTCCTCTCTGAGCCCACCTTACCAGCAAGCATCAAAATAAGAAAGAGCCCAAGCATCACTGCCTCATTTCACCTTGAATCTCTGCTCCAGTTGCAATACAGGACTACGGACTCTGACACAACATTAAACATGAATAGCAGCAAAGCAAATTCAGACCTATTGATAGCAGGATTTCTTTTCCTAGTTACACTTCACAGACACTTCTGAAGTTGTCCATAGATGCCCTACAATCCCTAATACAGTGTTTTTAACAACTTCTCAAATTTATTTATTATTAAAAAATAAGCCCAGTGTGTTTCACAAATACAGCCATCAGTTTCAAATCTATTTACATTATTAAACTACAGTTACCATCCAACCTAATGTTACAAAGCAAATTCATTTCCTCTAATCCCCTTTGTCCCAGATTTGACAGTGCCTCCCCCAGGACACACGTGCAAAGCCAAGCAAGAGCATTTACTGACAGTAAATCAAGCTTGCACAGTTCCCATTTGGTTGATCATTAAGAAATAATGCTCCAAAATGTAACTCAGACATTCAAAAATGAATGACCAAGCAATCTAATTATGGAAGATATTTCTCAGTCATGTCAGCACTATGTGGTCTTGGCTCATGATCAAGAATTAGCTCTGTCTGGAGCTGAAGAGCTCTGGCTACTCAGTGCTAATCATAGGAGGATGCACTCTGCTACCCGGCATTTAAAAACCAGAAAGTTTAGGTCTGTGGGCTGCTTTTCTTGCAGTTTTCTTATGCCACAGTGGGAGATGCCACTGGAAAGTCACTGGAAGACACTGGGGGCCCCAGTTTTCCCACACAGAGGTTTGTCCTTAGCACAACTGCATCCCTAAGAATACATCCAACCAACACTGGCACAGTGTGTGAGAAATCTCATGTCTGGCCTTTTAAATCTGCTAGCAGAGCTCATCCATTCAGGATCCGTCCACGGGACTCTTCCCACACAGACAGGTCCTGACACAAGACATCATCAAACAGCTTTCAAACACCACGGTGCTACAGCCAGGGGAATGGAAGGGATGAAGGCTGGAGAGCTCCATGGGAGCACGGACCAGTTATGCACACACAAACACCGACCTGGAGCCACAATCAAAGCCATGGCCCTTTGTCAAACTGGCAGTGAACTCCTCTAAGGAAACTAGTGAAAAATACATGTATTTAGGTGTACTCAGCAGAAATCCAATATTTATGTATATTATGTAGACAACGCTCATGGTGTGCGCTCACTGTCAAGGACACATTCAGCAGTAATTATTTCCCAAGTTAAAACTCATCAAACAATGCCCATACAAGGCAACTCTTCATCTACCGTTGAGTGTGAAAACCTCGGTAGCTTTTGTAATTTATCACCATGTGAGCCCAGCAAAAACACAACTCTGCCACAGCCTCCTTTCAAGTTAGGCTTTTTATTGAATTGTTTGGCAGGGTGTGCAATCATCACATCAGGGGCTGCATGGCAAAAAGAGCTCCAGTAGCAGAGATTGACTCCAAATATCTGCCACATATGCACACCATCACCGCAGCTTGACACGGATTTGCAGCAGATCTTTCTCATGGCCTGTTGCAGCAAGACTTTTTCTTATTTTATGATACATATGAGTACAGAGAGAAATGAGAGACCAAAAATTATGGAAGATATGCGCTCCTTGGCTGGTTAACAGCACACCTCTGGGGAATGGAGGTGGTTGATTAAAGACAGAAATGTGATGGTACATCACATTACCATCTGAACATCCAGGCAAATGTGCTCAGAAACTTATGATTTAAGCCATTACAGAAACACTGCATTTAGCAGACTTCAAGCACACAGAGTTTCTTCCAAATCAAGTAACTATTTTGCAATGTGTTGAAAAATAAGTTTTCATCAAATGCGTAAGTGAGCAGTGCAAACTCAGGGGCTACATGATACTGAAAAGCAGTTCTCTTTACCAAACAATTTTCCAAGACCTTTTCAAAATGCTGTTTCTGGATGTCTAGCATGCCTTCCCAGCCTGCTTCTCCTCACCTCGACCAAGTTCATATTTTAAGGACAGCTAACTGCAAAACTAGCTAAAGGTCCAGGAGCGGCTTACTGGGAGGCAGGGAGTGGGTATTTCTTTAAAAGGCTCCCCACACAGCCCAGCCCTTCAGGGGAGCTCAGTAAACAAGCCAGAAGTGGTTTATGGTCTGAGATGTTACTGCTGGACTTTGCTCCCATGTGAGAAATCAGCCTGGGCTAAGACTGAATGGTGGAGGAGCAGGAGGCAAACACTGCTGAGGACCTGAGAGGGGGGCCAGCATTTCAGCCTTGTGCTCTGCCTCCCCCCTCTAGCACACACGGGTCTGTCATCTTTAAAGGAGTTTTATGACTTCCTCTGAACCAACTACCAAAGGAATCCCGGACTGTAATGCCGGACCCTAATCCAATTTCACACTAGACTTGCCTTCTAATTATCACAGAATATTAGGCTTCCACCCATCATATATAATTGACATGCTACCCCGGCTTTACAAAACCCCCAACAAAGATGACAAGAAACACTAGCATCACCCCTGAGCACAGCTCCACTGCTCCAGCCCCGCATTAGCAAGGGGCAAGAAGAAGAAAGAAAAGCATGAGCTTGTGATTGACTCCGGCGGAGTCACCGAGACAGACACAGCTACTGAACTGTCCACTCAATCCAATCACCTTCGATTTACCCAAAATACCAAAAATGCCCAGGTTTCCTGGCTACAAAATGATCTGGGGATTCTCAGCACTTCTGGGAATGAACCATGAGCTCTTGTCCATCTTCAATGGCGCTGCCGTAATCCCTACAGGATGTTGGCACAGCCACAGCATAATCACTGCCTACATTGTTGTTAGATACCTGCTAACAAAGAGCACTACCAAAATGCACAGAGTCTTGGCATTTAAATAGTCCAGGTGAAATTACACTAAGCTGTGAACACTAAAGGGAGGGAAAAATATCTGTCTCTGGGGTACACTGCACCCCCAAAGCAGCCCTGCCACCTCCTCCCTGGCTGCCACACACACACGCGCTGCTTCAAGATATGCTTTCTTCCTGGCAGAAGCAGCAAACTTGAATTTTTAGTTACTGCCTCTTATCAGAGCTCTCCTTTTTCACTGGGTGGTCAGTGTTCTCCACTTGCTTCAAAGCTGTGCTGCTGTCGGCCTTGTGTTTATTTTACTGGGGAGAATACTCCTGTGGAGATGGTCGCGTGCCAGGAAGGAAGGGATGTAAAACTGCACTGAGGTCCTGCTAACAGTGGTGACACATCCACGAAGGGCAGCAGAGTTAGAATCCTATGCTCACATCCTGCAAATGATGCAGAGCTGCTGGCACCCTCTCACCAGAGCAGGGCAAACCAGGCTGGCACATCTGGGGCTGTACTTACCCCGATGCTCCTGAGTGCACGGTGTTACAACCATCCCAAACCTTATTTCAACTACACACTTGCAGGAGAAGCACTTTGTGCAGCCTCCCTACATCTATCACCAGACCCAAAATAACATACCCCATTTCCCAGTGTGAATTATTTCCCATTTCCCTGCTAAAGGCTAAAGAGTCAGCTTTCCTTTCTTCCTTCCTCAAAACATTAGTAACTCCTCTTGGGGTCTCACACCTAAAAAGCACCAGAAGAGTGAACACACCCCATGTTCCCTACCTCAGGTCCTCACCATGAAGGTCAGCAGCCAGCACCATTCTCCATCCAGACATGGGCCTCCAGCCCTTTCAGAGTCACAGAAGACTGTGGTCCTGGATTCAACCATCATGGATTCCTATACCCATCTGAACGTTTTTTCCCAAACACACAGGATTTTTTAAGCCAGAAAACATCTTCAGCATGTAGTCAGCTCCCAAAGCTGACTGGTAGGGTTATGGAAGTACCACAGTTTGGCACCACACGCCAGCATGCAGCATATTTAACATCCCACCCAATTAGCAACCATTTTATATAAATGGTTTATTTGCCTTATTAATGTTAAAGCCACTTGTTTCCCCTGCACTTCCACTTAGGTTATTAATCAATGTGCATTTCAGATTTTTGTTGATTACTCTAATGGCACAAAAAAATTTCCCAGACTCACAGAGAAAGCTTATAATAGTGAAATGATTTTTTTTTTTTTTTGCGAACTTGTCAAGCAGTCAAAATACACTCTTTGATACCCAAACCAAAGCCCTTTCACCTACGCTTAACAACAGTGAACTATTTTCAGTTCAGCTTTACTGCATCTGTTAACTCAGCTGCTAATCCATCTTGTAGGCACGGGAATGGCAGTGCACACAATACCTCAGTGACATACCTCCCTTCAACACAACAAATAATCCTAATTATTTCCATAGCGCGTACCTACAGTTACTTAAAATATCGTATACAACCGAGGTCTGTCTGGCTTCTATTTTTCCATTTTGCTTTGTTGACAGCTTTGGGTTCCCAAATTTACTGCCAAGAGGGTCAGGGAGTGCAGAGAACAAGAGAGATTTATATCCATGTGTGTACATTAAGCCAAATGCACATTAAGAAACTTAATTTTCTACTGGAAAGAGCAACTTAGGACACAAAGAGGGCTCTTGCTTCCACCCACCCAGGTTCAAATAGCCACTGCAAAGCTCATCCTGGACCTGATGACAGAGCCAGTCCCTGCAGGACCAAGTCTGGGTAAACGCTGTCTGCTGAGGTCAACCAGAGTGATTTTGGGACATCCCTCCCGGGCAGGGACAGACCAGGAGAGCCCTTCCCACACTCCTAACCCAGCTCTCTCAGCCCCAAACAAAAGACAAAGATCTGTCTCTGCTCTCCATAGCAGCCCAGAGAAGTGACACTGGTCAGCTGAGATCCCCTCCTGCCCAGCTCTCAAACTGAGGTTGGGGCAATGGAGAGGTGCAGGTGGAAGACCCCAAGGACCAAACCCAAAAACTCTCTACAGCACATCTCAGCTGGGGACTCTGCCCTTTGTAGGTGATGTCTAAGCAAGGAGGCTGCAGGATCTTGCCTTTAGTGAGGTTTAGAGAGTTCATTAGAAGCGAAAAGCCAGCTCACCTGAGGAAAAATACCATCACTGCTTCATTTCCACAGCACAGCCAACAATTTCCTACCCGACAGGGTGGCCCAAATACTGCAAGGTTTTACACCCTGGAAAAATATGCCATGATAGAGCCTGCTTTCATTCCAACAAACAGGATATTGAGTCAATTAGTGGCACACCAAACACAAACCAGACAGATGAAGATAATACATTTCTGCAAACATCAAAAGAGAGAGAAACCACACAAAGACCTGAATATTCAAATAAGGCAAGGGGGAAAAAAGAATATTAAAATATTACATAATTAAACTTACTATTTAAGCAAATCTGAAAAGGAAATAACTCTGGCTAACCTAGAGGATTCTCCCTGGCTCTAGCTAAGACAAAAACCTTCAATGAAAACCAAGAGTTGTTTCTTAATTAAAAAAACAAAACCAAAAACCCTCCTTGGTATCTCTGAGTGAGAACTTAGGAAATGCAAATTCTCTTTATTATCACTAAATTCTTTAGGTATGAAACAGTTCTCATAACATGTCTCTGCCTACACACACAGAGTGGTGTTATACAAGGGACAAGGTATGCTGAAAATTATTGTTGTTTTTTTCTCACTTCTCTGTTGAGGAAGTTGGATACAGATAATAGAGAGCAACCCTCCAGGATGACTGAGCTCCTCTATCAGCTACCAAAGAACATGTAAAGAGCCCAATACCTGCAGTCAGTAACTCTTACATTTACCTAAGGGTGAAAGTCATAGGAAAAAGAAGTTACATACAGCCAGCGGACTTCAAAATTCAACAGAGATTGGTCAGCAGATTTTACCAGGGTAATCCAAAAAACCTAACCAAGTATAATTTCATGCAATTAAAGGGGCAAAAGGGTGGCAGGGAAGAGAATCCATTTGGAAGAGCAAATACACAGAGTTACTGAAGCCTCGGGCACAAGGAACAGCAAATAGAAGAGATCTGTCTGGGAGACAGTTACTTTCCTTGTGAGACTTCTCTTTTTTTTTCCCCCTCAAATTCCTCATTAAAAAGGCAAAACAAAGCCAAAAAAACTGCTTGTTTGTATTTTTTTCCCCTAAAGCTTTCAGCTATTTGCCAAAAAATAAAAGCAGCGTCTGACCAAAACTGATTCCATCACAACCAATGTAATTTAAATTGGAATATTTTTCCTTCTTAACATTTTCTCCCTCCACTTTTGGCTCCTCTCCCTCTGCATGCCCCAGACCCTCCACCAAGCACCTCCAGGGATGCTCACACTGGTGCTGGGTGACACCACATGCAGGCAGGCAGGAAAAAGCAGGAATATGCCACTGGCAACCACTTTTCCAGTAATTTTTTCCTTTTCAAACACAGCTGATTCCAGTGTCAATGCACAAAACCACATTTCAGAGTCACACAGTGGGTTCTTGTGAGATGCACCCAGGCTCACCTGTTTGTGCCAGCAGACCTGGTCATCCCCTGGCAAGTCCCAGATCTGGCAGTGGATGACCCTTGTGATTCTGAGGATCATGCTTTATGTGGAAAAATACCCCCAAAAATTACAAAAGAGACTTAGAAGGATGTAAGACATTCATGGTTTTGTGGAGGCACTTGGTAAGACAGATCTTAGCTGAGAGCTGCACTACCATGGGAAGCCACTGTTCTCCCCACTGGTGGCACTGGCACATTTCAAGGCAAGCACCACTGTCCCAAGGCACTGGAACTGTGGCTGTGTGGCCAAACCCCCTGAACATCCCCCCTTTGCAATGTTATCAGCTGTGCAGGGGCTCAACAGAAGTGAAGCTTTCCTGCTTGCACAAGCAAAACCACACATGCACCACGACACAAAGCAGAGCTACCATTTCCATGAGTTCCACAGCAGTAAGAGCACTAAAGGCATGCAAACTGGCAGCTGTGACCCAAGCAAAAATTTTTTAAAAAACTCCAAAACCTAAAGATGTTTTTAATTCCTCAAATAAGAAACAAAGCTCATGGAATTCAGCCACAATTTCCTGTTTTCGACTTAAAATAAAGTTAAAAAAATATCCCAGGCTTTATACAAACAATAATCTAATCTATAAATTGGAACACAAGAGAGATGTTAATTAACTTCCAGAGAGATTAATTCCCTATTGCGGGATCCAAAATAGGCACTGCGAAACCTGCTGCAATTCTGAGACCAACTTTACACAGAAGAGAAGAGAAAAAAAGAAAACAAGAAAGAAACAAACAAACCCAAACAAAAACACAAGACCAACTGCAAACAACTATATTAAAGGGCAGTGTATGAATAAATACACAAATATCTGGGAAGTAGCAGGGCAATGTTTTCCCCTTGTAAGGATCCGCTCCTTCACCCTGCCTTGGGTAGTTTTGGGCAGGGAGAAGAGTAAGCTGGAAGCAGGGGCTCAGCAAGGAGCCAGGACCAGCCAGGGCCACCCAAAAGTCTTAAGTGGCATGGACAGGAGGACTGCTTTTACTCCCCTTGCTTTGATAGCAAAAGCCATGTGAGGTCCTCGTCCCACGCAGCTGCCAATGGCAGGGCTCTCTTCCCAATAGCACAGGCAGCCTGGACTTCGGATCAGAGCACCAACTCCTTATCTCCTTCCTCCGGGGGCCTGCATGCCACCAGGCACCCACTGATCCCAGGAATACCACCCAGTGAGGGAGCAGAAGTGAGCCCAAGCTCCATACCAAGGAGAAACATCCTAACTTCTCCTTTTGCAAAAGCATTGCTTGCTCGGGGTTTTTGCAGTCAGGACTTAGCACTTGTGGTAACTGGAAGTATAAACAAAGAGACGACATGCTTTAAGGGCTCGGATGTGGCAAAGTCCACTGCAGTCTAACACTTGGGAAACCAGGCACCTCCCCTGTCTCTGCATACCCCCAATGTCACCAAAGGCACCTCTGTACAGGACAGAAAACTGAGCTTCAGAAAACTCTGCTTCTATCAGAACAGCTAAAACCCAAAGCCCAAGGAAGAACGAGTTTGCTTGGGCAACTTGTCCATCCACACATGCTGAGAATCACAGGCCCCTGCTGCCCCCAGACCCTGTCCAGCAGACCCAACTCTGATCCCCACCCTTGATACAAGGCAAATAAACAGGGGTTTGCCCAGAGGGTCCCGCAGCCTTGAAGGGCATCATCTCTCCAATCCTCTGGCTGGGACGTACGCAAACTTCACTGTCTTCCAGGCAGGGACAGACCTTCCCCATCACGCAGAAATAGAATGTGAATAACTCTTTTTGGTCTGGCTGCCCTCTAGTACCACTTGATGATGGATGGTTGGCTCCAGACAGCATTTCACACACACTGGCTCGCTGAGGACGAAGCCTGAGGGCTTTTGCTTCTTAAATCCCTTCTTATTCAAGCTCAGAGATACCCATGGCCTTTCTGCAAGACCTGAAAACCATCCTGACCTACGAGGGGAGGCAGGGTCCTCTAAACACCTCCAACAGCATTGCTCAAAACCAACTCATTGGCACAGAAAGTCCTTCAGCAAGAGCCTCCTGCCAGCCCAGGACGAGCAGTCAGGGGACACCAGCTCCCTGAACAGAGCAACAGCTGTGCAAAGCCAGCAAAAATAGAGCGAGGCACAGCGAGACCCAGCCATTTGGAGGATGCTTCCCACCAACTGCAGAAATATTTGCTCCAACAGCCTTGAAGTCTTTAAGGAAGAACTTAATTTTTTTATTTTCATTTCCAATCCACTATTTTCCATTTCTCCACACAGCAACTAAACCAACCAAAACCTACCTGAGCCCTCCACCAACAAGGCCCTAACTCCCAGACCTTCCCCCTCGCAGAACAGAGTTGCTCCCCGCACGGCCACATCCTGCCGCCCCTCACAGGACAATTAGCCTTAATCCTCGTTAGTTCTGTACGTTTCCTTTAAATCCTGTTACCGCATTCCTCCGTGCACTGGAGCGCGGCTCAGCCGGCCTCCTCCAGCCTCCTCCGCGGCGGTGACGGTGACCCCGCGGTGCCTCCCGGCTCCTGACCCGCCGGAGCTGCTCGGTCCCAAGGGCTGCAGTGCTCCCGGACTAATCTATCTTCACTGATTAGTTCTTAATCAGGAAGGCAGACGTGAACAAAGCGTGCAGATGAAAAGAGAAGTGGGGAGGGCGGGGGCTTAAATAGGAGAAAAAACAAAGATTTTCTTCAAGGAAAGGTTCCCCCTTTGCTGCTTTAGGAGGCAACTC
This sequence comes from Promerops cafer, assembly GCA_013398275.1. Classification (NCBI taxonomy): domain Eukaryota; kingdom Metazoa; phylum Chordata; class Aves; order Passeriformes; family Nectariniidae; genus Promerops; species Promerops cafer. The sequence goes on along the minus strand of VZSE01003592.1, from coordinate 462,302 downwards.
CGAAAACCTGGTCCAAAAGCGGCATTTGAAGTCTAGCTACTTTCATATTTATAACGTTTGAGTCACTCCAGAAAACATACGCCAAAGCAGACCGAGTTGGACTACTACAGTCATTTATTTTGGAAGTTTATCCAAGTCTTGGTTAAAGATAAACAATGTGCCTGGATGTGAAAGAACATCAGAGCCAGGCTACCAGAGCAGCAGGGAGCTCCCACCCGCTTTGATAGCACCAAGGCACGAGATGGTATCAGTACAACCCAAAATGTACTTACTCCTTCCTGGAGAGGCATGGGAAGGCCTGGGAAATTCCTGTTTGTCCTTGGGAGGCATTCCTGCCATGCTAATGTTATGCAAAGATTCAGCTTAGAAATCTCAGGCACAATCAAGGCATTTAGACCTGACTCATTAACGGCCAACAGTTAATAGGCTGGAGCTGTAATTCCTCTGTCTGGGGACTTGAGGGTGTTTAAGCCAAATCCATAAAATATATATATATATATTACAGCTGCACTGTTGATCTGTTACTAAAGGTAGGAAGCACCTCTCCATCCAAAACACTCTGAAAAGCAAAAGTAAAGCCAGACTTCTTCAGGTCTCCACTGATTTCCAAAGCCAGTAAGTGCACTAGTCTTCCTAAACCTGGGAAAAATCCTGGGAAATTAGCAGCACATCTTAGCATTAAGTACATGCCCAAGGAAAATTCTCCATGAAACAAAGGTTTAACAGAATGTAATTACCTCAAGGGCAGCACCTAAATGTCACTATTACAAATCAGTCTTTGGAGCTTGCAACCCTCCTTTCAATTCAAAGTTTAAGGCAACACCAACACACCAAAAATCAGTGTCTTTCTTGGGAAAAACTGATCTGCAAACACATGGTCAACATATTGCCAAATTGGAGAGACACCTCAAAAGAGTGACAACGCGAACTTTTGGGACTTCAAATAAACAAATTTGAACTAATCAATCTGGAAAGTCTGTTTTTTATTTGTGGCTTAGGGTTTGCTGTTTTATGTTTCTTTCTTTGTCTTGGCTGTTTGTTTGCTTTCAATTACGCAGGCCCCTCCTTATCCTAACCCCTGAATCTCCCTGTGCCGTGCCGGCTGGGAGGCAAGCAGCAAGACACCGTAGCGGTGGAATATCAAATGTGAGCTAGAGGATGAGCCAGAAGAGGCTCATTCTTCAAAGGCTGGTGGTTTTGCTCTCAAATCAACTTTTTTTTGGTGCATCCCCTCCACGACAAGGGTATGGCACCAGCAGTTTGGCGACTGTTCCTCTGGAGTTGGGACTATTTGCTGTTTCACAGGTCATGAGGAGGTAGCAAGCAAAGTTTACCAGATGTGGCTTTTATCACCTCTAGTGGAACTATTTTCTTTATGGGAACCCTGGTTTTTAAGGTTTTATCAGATCACTGCGATTACAAAAGCCTCACTTACATGCTCAAAAGCTCCTATAAAACCTGTAGTTCAAGGTTTATTTGGGCTAGGTGGTTTTCAACTTGGAGGAATGACTTGCAGACACAAGTAATTTGTCCTATAAGCTTTGACTGACCAGTTGCAAAGTACACTCAAACCGCGCCTGCCTCCTGAGCAAAATTCCATCAACTCATTGACCAAAAGATGTTCTTTTAAGAGTATTTTTTAAAAAGTGGGAAAAGAAGGGGGGAAAAGGGCTTGCAGCAAAAAGGAAGTTTCAATTACTTTGTGAAATCAAGCAGAAAAATTAAGATCCAAGCAAACTTTATTAGCTCTGACAAGCAAATGCCAATGCCTTTGTTTCCTATGTGCGCAAAACTTCTACTAAGGAGGGGTGTGTGTGGTTTTGGGTTTGATTTTTCTTTTTTTTAAGCCACAGAAATATGCCTTTTTTTTTTTTTTTTTACAACATGCTTTGCTACAACTGGGTTTCGTAACTATATTCGAACGAGGGAACTGGCACAGAGCTATCACAAAGCAGCTGATCCTTCTCTGAGCATCCACCAACATTTCCATGTGTCAATAGTACTTCACAACCACATTTATCTATGTAAAAACCCACATTAATAAGCCCTTCTCCTGCCTGCAGAGCATGCCAAGCAGAGTAACACTGCAGATAACGTAAGAACTTAGAGCAGGTTAAGAGACTCCAGAAAGAAAATACACAAAAGGCCAGATTTTTCGAATTAATTTTGCATCCACACAGTTTTCAAGTCAATTTGGCTCCTATTAAGCCCTTCATATTCAGTTTGTAGTCTGCAGTCTGGGGGGCGACTGGAGGGGTCTGTGGGAGCACAGTAGTAGTCTGAAGGTTGCAGTATGGGGAGCTGTGGTGCCCTGAAAACCAAGTCTTTAGAGGGCTCACAAACTAGAGTTTGAGGGAGCTGTGCTGCCCACTGCCCCACTCAAGCCCTACGCTGCTCCTGCTGAACAAACCATCTCCTCTGCCAAAACCCCCCACTGGCTCCCAGGCCCCTGAGGGCGGGTGGGCTGCAAGCTGGTGGAGCAGTTATTTCCACCGCCTCGAGGACCAGAAAGTCTCATTTGCTTAGAAAATAAAATTCAGTCCAAGAGCAGGTCCTGGGCAGACATAAATGAGACTTCAGTTCTAAGTGGAAAGTTTTCCACAAGACATTTTCATAGCAACACGGAGACTGTTTTGGCACCAGAGGGAAGGCAAAGCACTTGTGCTGCTCCACAATTCCAGCTCCCTGGTTGTCCCCCCAGTTTAGCTCAGCGCAGGATGACCTTCTCAGCCCAGACACAGGCAATGCCCCTTCCACAAGCCAGTTTGGGGCCAAATATTCTAGCTGAGCAGCTCCACTGCAGAGCAGCTTTCCAGGAGTCTGGAAGAACCACTGCCATCACCCCAGAAATGCTTCTCCAGATCACCACAGCCACAAGTCAGAATCACAGAAGCACTGGGTTGGAAGAGACCTCCAAGATCATCAAGTCCAACCTAACCCTAACACCTCAACTAAACCATGGCACCGAGTGCCACATCCAGTCTTTTTTTAAACACATCCAGAGATGGTGAATCCACCACCTCCCCAGCCAGACCATTCCAGTACTTAATCATTCTTTCTGTAAAAAACTCAGTTTTGCAGAACCCATGCTACATCTCAGTACACAGCTGCACACTATGAACACCCAGTAAAGCAGCAAGTTTCTGGACTGCTGCATTTTCCAGCCTTGCCCACAAAGCCACACAAAGGCCTTTCTTGCTTCATCAGTGACCCCAGGGATTGCTGTCAACCCCTTGATCCAGCCCGCCTTCCTGGGAAGAAAGGTGATGCTGCTCTGCCCCAGGTCTTCACTCTGCTCATGACTGTACAAACAGCTGGACCAGAAAGAGCCACCAATTAAAGGGGTTTCAGAAATAATTAGCTCACATCAATCTGATGCAAAGCAGGGTTGGGGAAACAAGCCCAGATGAAGGGCTCTGGGAGGGATAGCCAGCAGAACCTGATCGTGCAGCAGCTCTTCCACTGCCGATGCAGGACCAAGGCACAGATCTGTGCTTCCCAGCTCATCTCCCTCAGTCAGAGTTCCCAGGGGCTAACTGGGACATGCAATAGGCTCTCTGTGGCTATCTTGGCTTGCCAGGCCATCAGAAGAAAGGCTACATGGGAAATTAATGAGCAATCTGTGTATCTGATATTGCATTGGCAAAAAAAAAAAATAAACCATACACTGATGTCTAGAGCCGGACACCACAATTTCATAGGACTTTCCAATTTAAAGGTTAAAAAACTCACACCACATGTTACTGCAAAAGGCAAAAAACCACGTTGCTCAAAGGGGATGCCAGCACTGCAAACGAGGAGGTGGGTCAGGTTTAAATCTAAACAGGTCCACCGCACATCCATCCTAGGGCCACTGTTTATAATCAGAGAAAGGCAACTTTATACACAAAGATCACACACTAGTGGTTCCTGGCTGTTCCCAGGAAAAAAAAAAAGCTGCTTTTCAGCTGAACTTTCCGAGAACTGTTCATGTAAATAAGACAAACCTCCAGAAGCGCACATGGTCAAGGCTGAAGCAACACATAGAGAAAGGCAAATAAGCAGCACAACAGGAGGCAGGGGATGTCCAGTGCCAAAAAACCAAGGTGCAACTTGCCCAGGAAACTTTGAAACTCCCTGAAACTGGATCACCATACAGAGGGAGGGTGTCAGTGAAAATTTTTCATCCAACTAGAAGTACAGCTCCAGGTTCAATCCCCCTGAAAAAAAAAAGGGATGGTGCCTGGAGAGGCAAGAGGCACCAACCCCAAGCACAGGGCAGGACATTTGCTCAGAGATCCCAACAGTGGGGTCACTGCCTCTTCACCCAGGGAGCAGCAGCACTGGGACAGGAGCACAGCCTGTGCTCTGGTGACGTTCAGAACCATCTCCTACACCTCCCACCTCCCTGTTTGTCTCCCCTTGGACAAAACACCTCAGAGCTAAGACCCCAGCTGAGTTTGTAAATAAGATTTTTTGACCTGCAAAACGTGCTTTTAAGCCCTTGACTGCTACTCCCACCAAGTGTTACTTTTCCAACAGCCAGGTATCCGTTGCAGAAGCCACCCAGCTCACACAAGCACTGCACTGTGTTCTGCTAGCACAACACGACCTACGTCCAAAAACCCATCCCGCTGCTGAAACAGAGTCCCAATGTATTCCCAGGTCTGGAACCACCAGCCTGCCAGTGTTTGTGGAAAAGGCGAGGCTGAGTAGTTTAACCTACCCTGGACGAGGCGAGAAGGGGGGTGGAAGAGAGGGGAGAAAGGATTAAGATAAGGCTATCACAAAATTAAGAATTCCTCCTTCTCCCCCTCTCCAGAATGCCCTATCTTTCCGCTCTCCTTGGCGCAGCTGTGAACACCAGCCTTATCTGCCACCAGCTTCACACCGGCACTCCTCCTCCTCACCACAGCACAGATAAATCCCAGCATCTCTGCAACAATTCCCAAGCCAATTTCTGTGCTGCCACCTTTGTTTAAGCAAGTCCCTCCCAGGAGGGACAGCAGCATCTCAGATGACAACAGCAGAGTGCAGGAGGCCACTTCAACCTTTGAAAAGTAAAGCTTTTTGAGTTGCCTGCCGTCCTCCCAAACACGTTTCACAGTGTATAAGCATGCACCTTCTCATTGCTGCTCCACATGGGAACACAGCACAGGGTTACATTTTCTTAGGTGTTTTGGAAAAAGCAAGTTTGGGAGACACTTCAGCCTTGGTGCTGCACAGACTGTCCACCTGCAGACCCCAGCTTTGATCCCGTGTCTTGAACAGCAGCCGGGCTTGTGCAAACAGCCTTGGTGGGATGGGAAAACAACAGCACCCAACTGGGCTGACAGCACCCACCTGGGCTGACAGCACCCACCTGGGCTGACAGCACCCACCTGGGCTGACAGCACCCAACTGCACCAGGGGACAATTGCACTGAGGTTTTGCTGGCGAAGGGGTTTATTTTGTCTTCTCAAGCACAGCCCTGAGCAACCAGGGGGGAGCAGGGAGTGCAAACAGGACCTTTGGCATCCACCTCCCAGGCGGGACCATCGACATCACCAGCAGGAAGGTAAACAGCCCTGGCACTGTGAGCCCCAGGGAGGGGATGGCTGATTAGGAGGATGGGATGGATTTATCAGTTGTGCTAGTCCCTCTGAAGCAGCAAGAAGAGCTCCCTGCTCCCTCCCCACAGCCATTGCTGTGTCCTGGCACCCTCCATCAGCAAAAATACTCTATGAAATAAAGTTTGCAGCTAAAAGAAGCCTGGAGGAGCCATGGGCAGCCCCTGCAATGGGGAGGCACTGAGCAAGCCGCCGGCTGTATGGGGAGATCCTGGCAGGGCTGAGACAAGGCTCTGGCAGGAGGGCTGCCCTCTGTGGCAAACCCCCGTGGGCTGGCTGTCTCCAGTGGATTACACTGTGCTGTGACCAGAGCAGCTTCCCACTGTGGGAAGGGACCTGTCCTGGGGATGCACCCAGACAAAACAGGCCAAGCAGCAGCCAGACAAGGGCCTGCAGCAAAGCACTGATGGCCATGCTGGTTCAAATCCATGCGCCTGGGGCTCAGCCAAGGAGATAAATGCAGGGAGCAGAAAGGACACAGAGGGCAGAAAACCAGGAGCCAGCAACTGTCCCATGAGAGAGCAAGTGCTGGCCACTACCCCATCATTGTTTCTGTCCAAAAGCCAAGACTTATTTTCCTTTCTAAACGCTGCTCCTCCTCCTTAAAATAGAAAAATAAAAAACAATAAAGTTCCCCATCCTTACACCACCAAAGGAATAGGCAGGAATGGGAGAAGTGTAGCCCTCCAGCCTGGACACCCTTGGACAAAAGTCCAAGCTAACACTTAAGCCTTGAAGCTTCACTTGAGCCCCCAGTAAGAAGATTTCCAAGACTGCCACAGGCTTAGGGACAGCTCCCCTCCTGCTCTTGTGCTATTTTCAAACAATGACATTTCTTCCAAAACAAAGTGTTTTGCAATCCTTGAGCAATTCTTTCCTTTTCCAATAAAAAGTGAAATTCTCTTCATTCTCAGCCAGTCAAGACTCTCAACCACAGGCAAAACCAGCAGCTCCAAATCCATCCACCCTGCAGATGGCCACGTCAGAGCCCTCAGCCCAGGCTCCCGTACTGGGCTGGCTCCAGGCAGATCTTCCTGCACCATTGCTCATGGAAGACTGGGAAAGGTTAAATTTTAACTTGAAACTCCTTCCCTAAACTGCCTGACTTGTCTTCTGAACCTCCCTCATGTAACTGAGGCATTTCACTTAATCTATTTAACTTCCAAGTGTGCTCCTTCTGCCATAACTTGTTTCCCCAAAAAGAAATTGCTTAATGTCTTGCAGTATTAATATATATATATATAACTGAAAATCCATGGAGCTGAATATGACCTATTTCTCATAGCAATGTAAGTATTTCCAGGTCCTAGCAAAGGCACAGTAAAAGTAGCTCTACAGCAAAATGAAACTGAAGCCAATAAAGAGATTTGCTTTGAAAGAAATTAATATGAATCAAATCCAAGGAAGTGGATTTCATGGCACAATCTGCCCATGTTAACTGCCCAGTAGTCTCCCAAACTGCCAGTCCAAAGGCAACACACAGTAAAATTTACATTCTGTGGTCACTCAGACAGACATCTGGTGCAAAGGCTTGCATTTTAAAATAAAAACCCACTGAAAGCGCTTCTTAAAGAGCTTTGCAGTTTAAAAACAACACCTAGGAACTATGTGGGACTGAGCAATTTAATCCCAAAAGAAACATGGGCAGTGCCAGAGCTCATCCCTGGATTCAGCTGGGAGAACACAAGGGGTTAAACGTGCCGAGGGCTCTTGCAGAAGGAGCATGAAGGGCCTATTTAAAAAGAAGAACCAGAAATAAGGAATTTTGCCAGTTTTTACCCCTGATAAATCCGCATTCCAGTCTGTCAGCTATCTTGTTATCCCCAGAGCTGCTGAAGTGTCTTTGGCTGTAACTATGCATGACTCCAGCTTTGAGTAATGGAAATAAAGTATGTGCATTGCGACTGCAGCGTTCCTTTCCCAACCCCAGAAAAAGAAAGGCAGAGCAGGAGGAGATCCTAGAAAAGCTCAGGAATTCTGTAGAGAGAAGTTGGAAAGCTGTTCACACCCTACATCAGCTGCCCACTGCACCAAACCCGCCTGGGGAGAGATGCCTACAGCTTGTAAAGGAGATGCCAAGTTTTAGCCTAACACCGCAGCTCTTACTGTCTGCAACAACAAACAAATAAATACTCTTCCAGATTCACAAGTCCAGTTTATCTGGCAATTCATAGTCAGCAAACATTTGGAAGCAGTATTGTAAAATTAAACAAAGCTATCATTTACAGGAAACCCTGCCTCGAGTACAAATTATAGAGTTGTTAAGTTTATCTGGGAATGCCTTGCCCCTGAGTGCTGTATAATTATTCCTAAATCTTTCAGGAAAGAATGCAAATATTTTCAAGCCGTAATTCATTGACAAGGAGGAAGTCTCATTTAACCTTTTGTGCATATTTTGATACCTAGAAATTAACCCCTACTTTCCACAACTATTTTTCAGGATCCTACTGAGCCAGCTGGGCAGCAAGTGGACCCTCAGCCCTTATTTTGGCCAGGCTGGACAGGAGCACCAGGCTCACCTGGCACCCTTGCCCGCTCTCAGACCGCTTCTACAGCAGCTTCAGGGCTGGTTTGGAGCAGCGCCGTGCCAGCCAGGCTGCTCCCCTCACAGAACTTTCCCCGTAAGGAAGGCTGCTGAAAAGACTGGCTGTTCTCACAGGAGTTACAGCAAGAAGAGGTATAAAGGAGCCTTTAATAATGCGGAGGGCTGAGTTATGTGGAGTTTTCACTAGCGAGGCGCCTGCACCAGGATCCCCTTGGTGGGCTGGATTCAACAGGGCTGAGCAGCCCTGAGCCCCGTCTCTTCCAGCCTCCTCTACACACCAAGCCACAGCTTTTCAACCAGCCCCAATTAACTCAAGTTGATTAGCAGAAGCCACATGGCCAAAAGCAGTCACACCTTTCCCAACCCTCCATAAAAGTGTTTTGTTTTGCAAACGCAAAGGTCAACTCATCCTCTGCTCAGGACCCTCCAGTAGTGGAAACCTTAATCTACCAGTGGCAACAAATTGAGACATATTTCTAAAGAAACAGTCACTTGCAGCCAAAGGGGAGAGGGCATGCATCCCCCAGGACTCCCCCACACTCCCCACGGCACCCCTGAGTGAGCGCCCACTGCCCCACGGGGACCCATTGTGCTCCAGCCCAGTGCTGTGCCAGGCTCAGCCACATCCTGCCTGCTGGCACTCGGCTGCTCTGAGACCCTCATGCACCCGCTACTACGCTACAAAGGGAAAAACCCACCCAACAGAACAATAGCCAGCCTTACCTTTTCAAAAGGTATCACTCCCGCTATTGTATTTTCCTCCGAGTGACATTATTAATTCACAGGAGCTCAGCAGCGGGTGTTACCCCCGGCGCTCACGGAGCTCCCTGGCACAGCGGCCGGGTGCTGCAGCAGGCAGGCACTTGCAGCCCGGGGAGCATCGCCACCGTTCGCAATTACTCAACACGGAACGCAAACGAGTTCAACATCAAGGTTCGGCTGCAGCAGCTACAGACAAACAATATCCATGATGCACATCCGCTGTCACAGATCAGTGCTTCTGGTACGGTGGAACTGGGAGGCAAAAGGATCTGGCTCCTTCCTCTCAGTGGAAGCAGGTCACTGTATTATTCCCTCCCTCACAAACAGGTAAGCCCAAGAGTTTTCAGTACGAAGATGAGAGAACCTCACGCAAAACAGATTTAAACCCAACTCCGCTAAGATGCCATGATGCTCCAAACCACTGTGATGATGCTCCAAACCACCACCTGGGTCCCAGCAGCACAAAACCCCTTCACCTCCTCTCCTTTCCAGTGAGCAGTTGAGAGCTTTCTTACACGCCAGAAGCCAGGGAAGGGAGGCCAGGCCAGGCCAGGCACAGAGCCCTTGCACTCCCTCCTCATCCAACTGCCATGCTCAGGGAGCAGGGAGGCAGGAGCATGTAAAACCAAACCAGCAGCAATTGCACTGGAAGAAAGCAATCTCATTATGAGAGCTAATGAAAGCGAACCACAATTATTATGTAAACAGCGCTGAATCATTAGCAGATGCTATTAAAGCCATTTTTCACCCTACCGAGAAGAAAAGAGTATGGCCCTATGGCACCCTCAGTTCTGTCTCTAAACAGAGCCAAAACTCAGGAGGAAGCCTGTTTGTTTTCCTCCAGTCCAAACTAAACCAGCAGCACCACTCTGACCCCTGATCTGCATGCCGGGTGTTTGCCAGCTGCTCGCAGAGCCTCTGCCCAGGCAAAGGGACGTGGGCACTACTGCCTCACTGCGCCTTGGCTCACCAGGCACCCTGTGCTCCCCCAGGACTGCTGGCCACCACGCTTTAGAAACCCTAAGCTTGGCAGGTACACAAAGTAAGTCCAGCCCTCACTATTCAGAGCAAAGGCAAAGCCCGCCTGGGTGCCCATACGTAGCTGGCAAGGGATTGATTTTCCATCAGGCTTGTAATTGCGCCCGCTTCTTTGATCACATAAACACTCTGTCCCTCCCATGGGAATGGGCCAAGGAAAGTCAAGGAAGGTGCAGGAGGTTATTTATCCCCCTTATTGCATGGCTCTCCCTATCACTGATTTTTTTCTAATAGCAGCACTCACCACAACTGGGTGAAGCTGCTTGTTCTTTAATCTTCCATGGGGTAAAGTTACCTGTAAAACAAACAAACAAGCCAGCTCCCTTACAAAGAGGACAGTGCCAGCCAGTTGGCTAGAAAGACACTCAAACAAGATCCTCATGTTTGTAGGAGAAGCAAAAAACTGCATTTCAGACCAGTAAAAATCCTGGCTCCATCTTTATGTTCCAAGAATGCTGAATCAAAACAGGCTCAACTCTTTAAAAAGAGGAGAGTACAAAGAAGCAAAAAGTTTGTATTAAAACCCATGTAATCTTTTTTAAACACCATTATTAGAACCTGTATTACCAGCCAAGAATGATTTATCACCCCATCATCACAGCCTGCAACACAGAGCTTTTTATACCAAACTGTCAATGCTACAGAGCTAAAGCCCCAGCTCATAATTTCTTAAAGCTGGTCCTAAACCCCAAGATTTGGGGGTCCAGAGCACTGCTGTTCCTCCATCAGTGCCACGCAGGGCAATGTGACCCAACACAGAGTATCCAGCACAGGTTCTGCTTCCAAGCAGGAGGATGTTATAAGTCAGTGTAGGTAAACAAATCACCCAGGGTTATTTCAGCTTCTTTGAAAAGGAAAGTCAACGGGCCATAAAGGCTTTAACTGCATTTTCCGATGCAAGAAGGGACGTACCTCGAGGTGCCTGGTTTTCACAAGGCAAGCGGTCAGAGCTCTCTGAAAACCAGACACCCTGACATTTGGGGTTTTCCTGTGAAGTTGTTACTCTAACACACCCCAAATCACCAGTAATTTCTAGAATAGCACTACAAACCACAAGAGGTTAAACTGACTGCACATTACTTAAACTAACCTAAGGGTGACCCCTGGAAAGGAACAGCTATTGGATGTTGTGGTTCTGTAGAAACTCAATTACCAAAGCCAATTTCCTATGAGCATTTTTAAAAAAGGAAAAAGAAGGGGGGAAAAAAAGGCAGCAACAATGCTGACAATGTGTAAGGACCACATATTTTCACCTCCCGAAAGCTGCAGCCTCGCCTGTATAAGAACTGCTCCTATTCCCACAAAAATGTTCTAACATATTTTAAACATTTCATCATTGTTTGCTCCCATCTGAATTTGCTTAAAATCCAGACAATTCTCAGCTTCTAAATTGGAAACATTAAGAGAAATACTCCTTCAAAATCCTTTGCTCAGGGTAGCCCCTCTCCGCCATCCACATACCTTTCCAACACCAAAGCTGGCAGACAGAGAAGTCCCTCACAGGGAGGTCCCACAAATCCAAGTCCATCAGCCACTGGTTGTATGAGCCACAGAAAATACTAGTAGAAGGACAGGAACCTAACAGATTTTATTTTTCTGCTTAGGAGATGGACAACAAATAAAGTATTTCTGAGAGGGTTTTTGGGGAGGTGGGGAATCTGGCAATGTTTTACATTGGGAAAGAGGTTACTATAGTTCTAATTTCACATTAAAATCAACACTGAGTAGCCCTTAATTAAGATTGATCCCATCAGCTGGTATCCCCACACAGACTTTTTAAGTACCATCTCCATCCTTTCAAGCACTTTGCCAGTGAGGAGATGCACTGCTGCCCTTGAGGAACATCACCCCATCCCACCTCCCTCCTCTCCCAGGACCCACAGAGACATGAGAGGTGACAGACTGCAAGGCATGAACCAGCAGGGAAGACAATTGTGCCAACCACGGCCATTTTCAAACAGAAAACACCATCCTAAGAAAACTACCACAGCCACATCCTCACGGGGCAAAGCCTGCCAACAGCCCACATGGCTGCCACCAGCTCTGCACACATAAAGCCTCCAACACTTTCTCACCAGGTTCCCTCTTCCCAACATGCTATTTTTGTCTGAGCACCTTTTCCGGACCAGAAAGATGTAAACAAGAAGAAAATTCTCTGGCACAAACATGGTGCTTCAGCCACAGCCTCTGCAGGCTGCACGTATTCTGCACAGGCAAAGAAAAACACTAAAATCTCTCCTAGAAAAGCGAAAGATTTTCATTAAACACTTCTTTAAAAAAAACAGGAAGCAGGTAAGACTGGCTACAACAAAGTAGTCATCTCTTTTAATTAAAACACTTGGCAATTAAAAAAAAGAATACACAGCAGCTTTCTTCCTGAGATGCATGAACCCCAGTGAAGAGCAGGAACTGCACCTTTCAGGGCACCAGAGGGGTTTGCCATGGGGCATCTTGGAGCACACAAGGGGGAAACTTACTGGGTCCTCACATTGCTTAGCAATGGGAGAAGGAAGTTATCTTCATAATCTCAAAAGAAAGAGAAAGCAGGAGGAATGTGAGGAATGCAAGGAGGTTATTGCCCAGGAGACCGGGACTGGCAGCTCACTCTCAGCCTGGCCGCCGGCGAGGAGACACACATCCTGACCTCTCTGGCTAACAAGAATTTCCTTCTCTCCACAAAAAAAAAAAAAAAAAAAAAAAAAAAAAAAAGGCAGAACAAAAGAGAGTAATCAGGTCCCTGAGGATTGCTCCTCTTCTGGAAGGAGGCAAAGAATTTTGCAGCAGACTGAATAATCCTGATGCTCCACTCTGGTGCTGCGCACACCTGTAGGAGATGTCAAGGACTGAGCCTGTGCAACTCAACCCACGTGCATATCCACAGAAGTCCAGGGTAATGGCTATGCGTGAAGGGGAAGGAGATGAGAACCACACGTCTGACACCTCTTGAGAAGCACAGGCAGTCCTTCCCCATCCATGCAGGTTCCAGGGTTGGCAACCCACTGCACAGAACCAGGACAGTGAGGTCTGCATTAGCCACCATCCAACACCACAGACATCAGCACCTCAAAGAACTGGGACTTTTCCAGCCTCCTGACAGAGGTCCTGGCCCTACTGGGCAGATGCTACCTGCACCTGCAAGACAGACCATGCTCATCTGGAACCTTCTCCCATCAGACCACCACACACACAGCAGTGAGACTTCATCCTGAACTTGCCTCCACAGGTACCAAGGAAATACCATGGCAGAGGGGAGATGCAGAGACCCAAAACAGCGCCTCGCTGTCGTGTTGGCCTTGCTCTGCTGCTGTTTCAGTATGAATAAAAAGCCTGTTGACATACGAAAGCCACAGAAAATCTCCCTGAAACTACAAAACAGTACTGAAAACATTGTGCAGCTCAGGCCTTCTGCACAATGTACACACGCCTATTCAGCCTCTTAAAAAACAGCTACATGTCTAAGGAAACATCTGATAATTAAGGCAATTTTAACAATAGATAATAATTTGACTATGAATTGTATGGAATGTAATGACTGCTTATTCTGGCAGGAAAAACAGAACTTTCTATGAAGTGTCTGCCAAGGAAAACGATACTCCCACTCAGCCCGGACCACTGCAAGCAGTTGCTGCTAACCACATGCTTCACGCTGCCGGCTGCTAGGACACGGTGCGCCGCTGCAGCCGAACAAAACCCCGCGCTGCACATTTGCAGAGAAAGCCGCGTCCCAGGCGAGCGGCGGCCGGAGCCGTGACTCAGCCGGGAGCCGCCGCCAGCTCTTGCCAACACTCCCCGAGCCACACGGCCGCCAGCGCCGGACGCCAGGGCGCTCGGCGGTGGCCTGCGGGCAACTCGCACACTGCCAGCTCCCCCCTCCCGCTGTTCCCAGTTGCTAAATGACATTAGAAGCGGCTAAAAATACTTCAAGCAATTCTCTCATTTACTTTTCCGTGCCAGCACTTGTGTTTGCCGCGGGGATGTTCTCCAACGGTCACTTCCCCACCCACGGGTGGCCAGGCAATCACTCCATTAACGCATGCCACGCAGGAGAAACCCCCTGCCCGCCAAGGACCACTGCCTTCATTGGACAGGAATCATGGCAAATAGGTACAGCTGGTGGCCAGCTCACTCCACACCTTCAAACAGAGCTCAGGGATGACCAGGTGTTATCTGGTACTTCTCATAACACAGCAAGTCCAGAGCTGCCTCGCACAAACCGACTGCAACAGGCTCAGCAGTGCCAGACAGCACGAGTAACTCTGGCCTGGAGGGGATCCAGAAACCATTTCTCTGTTGGAAGAGGCCACATGGAAGAGAAGTATGTGAAAAACTAAAGAAGCATTTGCTGAACTTGACATGTAAAACAATGGGCTGGTTTTGGCTGGAGTAGAGTTAATTTTCTTCACAGTGGTTAGTATGGGACAATGTTCTGGATCTGTGCTGAGCGTAGGGTTGATAATACTGAAAAGTTTTTGTTATTGCTGAGCAGGGCTTACACACAGCCAAAGTCTTTTCTGCTTCTTGTACTGAAATGCTGGCAAGGAAGTTGGAGGTGCACGACGGAGACTGGGAAGAGACACAGCTGGGACAGGTGACCCCAAACGACCAAAGAGATTCCAGCCCATATTACATCATGGTCAGTATATAAAGTGGAGGGAAGAAGGAGACAGGAGAGGACATTTGGAGTGACAGTGTTTGTCTTCCCAAGTCACTGTTACGTGTGATGGGGCCCTGCTTTCGTGGAGATGGCTGAACACCTGCCTGCCCAAGGAAACAATTAATTCCTTGCTTTGCTTGCATGCTCAGCTTTTGCTTTCCCCGTTGAGCTTTTTCTCAACCCACAAGTTTCCTACCTTTTACCCTTTTGGTCCTCTCCCTAATCCTTTTGGTAGGGAAGTGAACGAGTGACTGTGTGAGGCTTGGTTGCTGGCTGGGGTTAAACCCCAACAAAGAGCAGTGCAAACAAAGCAGCCTTCCTGACTGACCAAGGGCAGCACACCGAGGCACCTACTGACAGCCATAAATACACTGGGGACACGTGAGCAGCGGGACATCAGACACACCTGCCCAGTTACTTTGGCCGAAGTCCCAGAAGTCCAAAAATCAAGGGTCAACCAATTTCCTCTGCCATGGGGAAAGAACTGCTCTCAACTGTGCTTATAAATAAATGCAGCTATTCAATTAATTTTGTTTAAATAGAGATGAATTGCACTGAACACTTCACTAAGACTGAACGGAGTGCTGCTTGCACCCAGCTCGGTGTAAGGGCAGGCTCCCGGTTTGCTCTGTGCTCCCCAGCACTGCCAGGAGAGCAGTGCCAGCAACAGCAGGGATGACACTGCTGCAGGGACTTTGCCGGTTAACTGGCTACATTTTCCAACAACAGGCAAGATTTTTTTTGTTTTTTTCCCTTTTCAATCCAGGAAAAGAAACATCTAGTTCTTCCAATTAGCAGGAAAAGGGAAGGAATTTCCGTCTGTTTAACACCTGAGGGCAAGAAGCAGCCTTTTAAAAGAAAGGTTGGATGGGGTTTTTTGTTTTTTAAATCACAGCCACCTACTGTGGGCCACAACACCAGCTTACTTTGCATTTCATTCTGCAGCCCCACCAGACCAGCCAGGGTGTGCAGCCCCTTCAGATGGTCACTCCAGGGAGTTTTGCCCCATCACCAGGACAGCTCAGAGACACATGGAATCCATAAGGAACAACATATTCTGGGTCGAGTTTGAACAAAGTCAGTGGCTCCGAGACCCAGAACTTCCCAAGATGTGACCCGTCCTCAGGATACTGTCAAGGTCATCTTAAAAGCAGTTACAGGCTGGTGCTCTGCCCACACCACCTACTATCTACACGCTATCAAGAGTCAGGTTTCACAAACCAACTGTGTAGACATCAGGTCTACGAAAGCACTGACCTCTCCAGCAACAGCAGGATTGCATCTCACCACTGCCAGGAGCTTTGCCACACACACCCATCACAGGGCTATAGGGGCAGCAGCCACTGAAGAACACTCAGGTGCAAAGCAGCACCAAAGGGCCACAGATTATGAAAAGCTTCCACACAGATTTATAGCAGTAGTCTGTGTTTATACCCCTCGCACCAAACCTACATGAAAGGAAACAAGTTCTCTATGTCCCACACCACAAATAACCCATTTCACACCTCTTATCAAGCAAGCAGTGAGTTGACCAGCTGTGCGCTTCTTTCAGATATGCCTAGGTACTTCAGCAAGATATAACCTACTATTTATGCATACTCTAATTAGGTCCTAAACCTGGTCTAAATAAATATTAAAGTGAACTCCTGGGTAATTATGGTGAAGGAGCAGCCTTTTAATGCCACTGAAATAGCAATGATACAGACAAAATGCCTGCTGGAATGGGCATTTCCTTGAAAGAAAAAAGCTTGCATGCTCCAGAAGAAAATAAATGTGGCCAAAAAATCCATGTGAGATGCTGTAAAACCCCAAATGACTCCCACGCACTTCCAGTGAGGATGAGTTTCACTTGCTGTCACACAGCCCAGTGCAGGGACACATCTGCCTGCACCACACAGCTGCTTCACTTTGACGATTCAAGGCCAACATTTTGTAGGATCAGTAATCCCCAACAGCAAAGAAATCACTGCACTTACAGAAACAAATTTGCCACACCTTGAGGACACCTTTTCACAAAGATTCTAGGAAGTTTCTGTCTGCACTGTGATCGAAAGCAACTTCCTAAGAGAATGTGAGAATAAAGCATAATCCATCAAATCAGTACAAAAACCTAACAAAGAAGTTGATGCACTTCAGACATGAACAACCACGTGTCCACGCATCATTCCATCAGCATTCATGTGTCCACACGTGATTCCATTCAGCCCACTGAAGCCTTCCAGCCTGTCCTCCACCAGTTTAGTGAGCAGAGAGGTGCCACCAAGCAGAAATCACCAGTTTCCACCATTGCCCCAATGGGATACTTGTCCAAGCACATGGCTCATTCCCTCACACACATTTATCTCGTTTCCCCCGATAGCCAGGCACCCAGGTAACAGCCCTTCCAAACCACTTACTCTCCTGATGGAAAACACACCACTTATCACCTGAAACACCAACTGAAATCAAAGCTTTGGCAAGTGACTCTTTTCTGGAGACACAATACACACCACAGACCTCTTACCCTGGTGCCAGACCTCAGCCTCCAGCACTGTCACCTGGCCCATAGGGCTCCAATGCCTTTGCTGATCCCACAGGGGAAATGGCAGGTGAACTTCCCCACTCTGAGAAAGTTCAACACCAGCAGTGGGACTGGTGGTTACACCTGCGTGCACCAGCTGAGCGGCGAGAGGGGAGATCCGGAGCCTCTAAACACAACCCACACCAAAACCACATGAAGTCACGGGGGGAATGTGAAACTGCAGCAGGTGTAGCACCCCACTCCAGGCTTAATTTTAAATTCAGTCGCACTTGAGGTACACCACACTTTAAAGCTGTACACAGCACGCCTCCTTTAAAGACTTCCATCACCCTCTCTGAAATACCCTGCACAGCAGGATTACATTTAAAATGCAACTTTGCAAGACCTGTTGCTTTCCAAGCAAGGCCAGACACAGACTCCCTGCACCCCTGGAACAGCAACATAACCCAGCCAATATTTTCAGTATGTCATTGCAGAAAGCCCTTCTTTTGTCAAATAACCTTACCTTGCTCATCACTTTTCTCAAACAAACAACAGCTTCAAATGGAAGCCCTGTCAGCATGATCTACTCCTGACATTCCTGCAAAGCTCACCAAGTCATCTTAAACAACAATATATAAAATAAGGACTAGATCAAAACCTACAAAAGCCCTACACTGATGAGGGCTGAACTCAAATGCAAGACTATTTATTAGAGACCATTTTACAAAGCAGGCAGAGTGAAGGGGAGAGAGTATTTTAACTGCAACCAGTCAGACGTTTCTCATTAAAATATTTCTTGGAGAAGTAAACGGGCCTGCAATTTTATTCAAACAGATGTAAGCTAAATGCATATCATTAGCCTGACAATACAAAAGCACAAGCGACTGAAATGATTTTAATTTTGTCAGTGAAAAGGATAATGTATGCATATCTGGAGGGCACACCAATGGTAAAGATTACCCCCAGCTTCTATCTGAGCCGTCTAAAGGTATTTACTTGGGGTCTGTCTGTGTTGTGACAGTGTCCCAGACCGAAATGAATGCCTCCAACACTCCACATTTTTGAGCCATTCAGTCATGCATTTTTGTTATTGTTGAAAGTAGTGCGAAATTGCAGTGCATGAGCTGGAGTCCTTGGTGGTCTCCGAGGATTCCAGCTAAAAAGGCACTTCCTTTGTTCCGCGGAGAATGCGGTCCAGTAGGTCATTCAGAAGGGGAAATAAAAGCAGCGGCCCTGGGAGGGAGATGAAGGATGAAACAAAAAGAATAAAATGTTTTGGGTGTGAGCACATTAGCTACCATTTCCTACTGCTGCCGGCTGCGAGCACTCCTGTCCCCGGGATGCGCAAGTACCTCGGGACGAAGGTGGAGGGAAAGAAGAAAGAAAGAAAGAAAAAGGAAGGGGGGGCGGGAAAGAAAAAAAAAAGAAAAAAAAAAAGGAACCAGGTCTCAGCCCCTCC